>JAOYMU010000252.1:59274481-59286874 GCA_025802295.1 Psammodynastes pulverulentus | reverse complement strand
CCGCCACCGGGGGGGGGGCGCGGTCCGGCACCTTTTGGTGCCGAAAAAAAGCCCTGCTTATCGGCCATTGTGCAATTGGCAAACCTAACTAGATCATTTACGTACTAGAAAGTAAGGCATCCTGAAGAATTGTAGGGAGAACAAGGAATTGTGGAGAGCTACCCAAGAAAGACAAACTGATCAGTATGTGACATTTTTCCTTCTTGGTTTGAAGGAAGCCATTTTTCTATAGTGTTGGGTTTTTATTTTTGTGGCTGCTTAGATTTACTTCTCCTTTAAAATCTGGATGAAACAAAGGAATGGTTGCAAAAATCTGGTAGAACTTTGCTTGTCTTAGCTTTGTTTGTCTGCAAATAAGAGAGCAGGGGCAGATTCCTGGGCTCACTTTTTTCAAGTCCTTCTTCTCTGCTCCTTCTCATCTTTTTTTATAGTGCGAAGACCAAAACTGGATGTAGTAGGTGTGCTCTTACTAAGCCTTTATAGAATAGTATTAGTACCTCCCTTGATCCCTCTTTTAATGCAATTTAGGATTGCATTGACTTTTTTGGCTGCTGCTGCACACTTAGCTCATATTTAATTGGTTGTTTAATCTTGTTTAAAGGAGTTTTGAAATTAAAATCCTAGAATTGTAAGCAGCCAAATCCTGATTTGTCTAAATCTGTCATGAAACTCATGTGACATGTCAAAGAGGCCTTTTGTGTTTTGGGTTATAAACAATATCTGTTGTATAAAATGTGCAAGGAGAGGAAGGGTTCAGCAAAGAGATATGTGTGTACACACACACACACACACACACACACACACACACACACACACTGAGCTTCTTGGAGAAATAATGCCTTGTGGATTGTGCACAATTGTGATGTGATGGGTGCACACTTTATTAAAATATGTAACTATATTATAGACAATCACTTTACATTTTTCAAGTAGTTAGCCAAAAATAGTGCACGTACAGAGTTAACTGAAACAAAATTGAACACCCCACCTCCTAATCTCCCTTTAAGATTTGCTTAAATATTTCCCTTTTTCTTGAAATATTTGAGATTATTGGTTATATTTATTTAAATATTTCTGATATTTTTTCATTGATCTCTTGATTTTTTTTCTTAAAAGCATACTGTGTTCCAAACATTTAAACCTGTCTTTGAAATGTAAAACACCCATTCATGCTTGAATTTAATTAAGCTTCTATTATGAATATATGCAGACTTTTTAACCCATGCATCTTATTCTGTTTTGGGTTTTTCTTTCTTATATAATTTCCAAAATTTCACTTTTCCAATGCTGTGCTCTGGTCAGTTTAAATCCTAGTACATTGTGATACTTTTTTTTTTTACTATACTCTCTTTTTTTTAGTATAATCTCTCTGATTATACTAAACATATTTATGGTTTCAGTTCAAATTTTATTTTTAAGATTCAATGCATGCTTGATTGTTCATGGCAAGCTGATCCTTCTGTATCTTACCAGTAGGCATTTGATGTTCTGTACTGCATTGTGCTGCATTTGAAATATTTAATTAAACTTACTTTAATTAAACTTAAGTATTTAATTAAGCTTACTTGCTTTAAGATATATTTCACACAAAACCCTGTATCATTCTGTTACTTACTTGCTTACATATTTTGGATAGTAGGAAAGTAAAACATTTCTTTCCTGGAGAAGGTGGATATCTTGAGACCTCTAGTGAGAACGTTAGGTGTTGCGGGGATTTAGTATTAAAATTGGGAATTGGAAGGTATCTGATGAAGATTAATTCTTCCTGTTCATTAAAAGCTGTATTCATGATTCATGATAATTTATAAATGATTTAGGTAGCTTCGTAGGAAAATCACTCTGATGAGAAAGAATTGTATTGAAATGCAGTGTTGTTATGTAGCGCTGCCTAACAATACTGCAAAGATGTGTAATATTTCAACATCACTGTGATTTTTGTTGTTTGATTAACCTTTACTTAATCTTTCAGCCAGGTTCTCTAACTTTGTTTCAGAAGCATGCAACTAGCAATGTAATCTTCAGAAGGTAGCTGGGAATATAAAAAGCTGGGAGTATAAAAAACTGCTATAGACTCAACTTAATGTAACTATCAAATGGCAATCACACTACAAAAATATTTTCTTGTGCTGATGTTCACTTTAAAATTATTTGGGAATTCTGATTGCCCTAACCTTGTCCCTAAAAATCCAAGGATATTTATGGCATGTATGAATTTTTACTAATTAAAGCTGGTGTAGTGGCTACAATTGCTCTTAATTGCAATAATAAATTGGCCATACCTAATAAACTCTGAATTGCTGTATTGCTTTAAGTCTCAGAAATCTTTCTTAGTAGCATATTTTGCCTAATGCTGCTAAATGTCAGCATTCCAGCTAAACTCTCCATCTCAATTCAGCACTCAGAAACAAAGTCCATCCAAGTAAGAATTTATTAGAGAAGTCATATTGGCACATCTGGAAAAACCCGAATCTGAAATCACATCCAACCCCCTTACTGATGACTCACAAGTCACAATCTCCACCATTTTGAACTCCCGCCAAGTCCGGTCACTCCCCTCCAAATTCCAGCAACTTGGCCTTGAGCTCTGGCGAAAGAATGTTGTTGTGACTACCCTCCCTTCTCACTTTACTTTCATTCCCACGGTTACCCATCCTCCCTTGTGACAGCCCCAAATCTGATTCAAGATGGATCCAGGCTGACACTAGAGTGCTTTTTTAGTACAATCCAACAATTATAGTTACTTTTTAACGTCTGTTTCACGTACCATGCACCAAATGGCTCTTCCCCAAGTGTGTGCATCTTAATTTGGTACTGGTATTGATGTTTCCTGTTCTGTTTTGGGGCAACAGTGTCTCTTAGTCTAATCATATGGCCTTTAAGTGAAGGTCACTTTTACCTGAATTTGAGACCACTTAGAGTTATGTCTGGTAGAATGTTCTCATCAAATACCTATTGCTACATTTTTGATACACTTCATAAATGTATATTCTACATAACTTCAATGTAGGATGCTTTGCTACATTTTCCTATGTATGTTACTGCTCCCATCTTATAATTAGTATATTTTTTCTTTGAAAAGGGCTTTTCTAAATAGACTTTTATTGCCTTTGCTGCCTTGAATTTGCTCTTTCTTCTGTTGCAGTATTGATTTGGCCCTGGTGAAAGATCTATCAGAAATGTGACAAATAGTTCCAGCTACTGTAGCATTGAATTGTGTGGTTTGATTTGGTATAATGCAGATTTCTTCATGCCTATGGGTGCCTTAACTTAAGAAACCACCTTTGTGACCCTAGAAATATGTATAGATGTGCCTACATTCTTGTAACCAGTACTTTGCAACACTAGCTAAGCATTTTGTTTGCAAAAGCTTTCAAACACAGTTGGGACATTTGAAAGTGTGTCTCTGCGCCTTTGTAAAAAATGACATCAAGAAATGTCACTTTGTGGACTTCTATGGAAGGTATGGGGAACTAAAGATAACCTTGACAAAGACCAAGGTACTGGGGAATGTAGGATAGAAGATAAGGAGAGGATGGGAGATTGCCCATATATACTCTGGATGGTGCTTCTTGTGTGGAGACAACAGTTTCCCTTAAATTTAAGCACTGGGAGATAAAGGGATAAACCAATTTGCTTACAGGTATGGCAGACCCTTTTAAAGGACACTAAGATAACAAACCTCACTTTCTAACTACTTTTGTAAATTGCCTATATCACTATCTTAAAGCTATTAGAGACCTTTGGTACAACAAGTTTGAAAAGTCATCAGGTAAGTTTTATTTTCAACTTAGAACAAATGAAAAATTGATTATAAGCTTAAGAATGTAATGAATTTGAGATAAACAGTGAAAAGTTAAATATGTTTTTTGATCTAAGAAACATATAAGTGGATTAATGGGCCAGATAAATTTGGAATTTTGACTTTTACTATAAGTGTTTTGGATTAATTTAAAATAGTTTCTTATGGGAAGCAGATTTATTTTGGCTATCCTGGCTCTTGTAAACCATAGCAAAGATAAGTTATTGTATGATTTTAAAAGCTGAACACTAGAGGGGACTAAAGATTCAAAGGAGAAGGGAAAAGGCAAACCTGTTTTTGATGTCGATTAATATTAGGACTTACAAAATGCCAAAAAATATTATCAGAAACATTAAAGGTAATCTTTAAAGAATGGAGCCAGAAACTATTAACTACAATATCAATACCATCTATAATGATGTCTGCTTCTGTGGATAGACTGTGTCCCAAATATATTAATGAAGAAATGACAGGTGTGGAACGAATTTTGTCTGAAAAGATAGAGAAAGTACAGAGTGTGGAACGACAAATGACTGTTCAAGAGAATGATTTGGAAAAAGACCCTTTACTGACTGAAATTTTAAAAATTAAAAGGGAAATGCAAACTAAATGAATGAGTTCTAAAGTGTTCTCTTATTGGATCTACAAAAGAGGCTTGTTCTATCCTTGAAGAAATCTGCAATGGAATAAAGAAGATTAAAGATAAATTAAATCCCATGACAATATTTGATTGAATTAAAGATTAAGACTCTTAGAACTAAAGGGAAGAAATAAAATTGATTTATTTAATCAAGGTTAAAATAAGACATTTGTTTTGCACAGTTGTGGTAATGTTTTGTGGACTTTTTGTTGATACCAGGATTGAAAAAATGATACTTTATGGATTTTCTTATTAAATTATTAATTATTAACAGATGTTTAATAATTTATTTATTCGTAATCTTATAAGGGTGAAGAGTTACTAAGTATGTTATATATGTGGTGAATGTTAGAAGTCATTTCTTTATGTATTTTTTATTATATTTCCTTTTTTCTTCATCTTTTTACTGCGTCTTTTATTCTTTTCTCTATTTTTTATTTATTTCTTATGCCATTTGAGTTTATTATTCATTTTTATTATTGTAATAAAAATTCTTATTCATTTAAAAAAAACAAATGTCACTTTGGATGTTTTTCAGAACACTTTTCCAGAGAAATTTTAAAGCTTTGATTTTGTTTTCTTTGCTTGAAGGTTCTGCTGGAGCCAGGAGTGATTCAGGATGTGCTTGCTGCAGGTAGCCATCTCCAGCTGCTGGAAATGCTTAGTTTATGTTCACACTATCTTATCCAGGTAAGGATAATAAAATGGATATTTTTCTTTATTTTCCTGAGCTCAATTCAAATACTATATAGGGATGATTTTCAAAGAACTTATACCATGTTTCCCCAAAAATAAGACAGGGTCATATTTTCTTTTGGGCCCCAAAATAAGTACTAGGGCTTATTTTGGAGGGGTGACGGGGGTGTCTTATTTTTTTCCCCACATAGGGAGGCCCACTTCTTTTGCTTGTTCACGGTGGGCATGAGGCTGCGCAATGTGTCAGTGCTGCCACTGCGAGGCACGGGGGGAGTGGGGGTGGAACTGCCTCTTGCACCCTGCACTGGCTTACCTCAGCACCCCTCCAGCCAGGTCACCCATGCCCCAATACCTGCCTCACCTTGCAATGCTGGCACCAGCATGCAGCTCGGCCTTCTGTTCTATTGCAGCCATGAGCAAGCAGAAAAAGTGGACAGGTGGCCATGTGGGTTACCGCACATGGCTGCTGGTGCTGCCATTGCAAGGCAGGTGTCGGAGCATAGATGACCTGGCTGCAGGAGCCCTGAGGTAAGCCAGTGCAGGGTGCTTGAGGCAGCTCCACCACCATCCTGCCTCGCCTCATGGCCATGGAACATGAGCAACTAGACAGAATGGGCAGGCCGCCGGCTGCACAGGTTTTTAAATAGGGCTTATTTTGGGTATAGAGCTTATATTAGGCACACACATAAAAACATGCTAGGTGTTATTTTTGGGATAGGTCTTATTTTCAGGGAAAGGGGGTAGCTCAACATGGTAATTACCAGGAATTGGCATGGATTTGTCAAAAATAAGCCTTGCCAGATGAAGATTTCATAGATAATGATTAAGATATATCTTTAATAGTAGATTCAATAGATTATGAGTAACATATATCTTTACCCCAGTAAGCCATTTAGCAAAGTTGTGATTGGCAACAATTAAAAGTACGGGCTTGGTGGTAAGACAGTGAAGATATACTTCCTTGAAAATGGTGCTCAAAAACTGCTCATTCAAACATCAGATAAGGTTCCACAAGATTTAGTCCTTTGCTTGTCTTATTTAACTTTTTAAAAAAATTATGTACATAAGTGGTTGGAAGTAATACTTACCAAATGTAAACATGGAAGAAAATTGGGCAAAATAGTTAATACATTAGAAGGGAGAATTAAATTCAAATGCCCTAGAAGACCGCAATAAAATTCAAATCTATCTTGATAGATTAAAGAAAGAGGCTGAAGAACAACATGTAATTTAACAATTTATTTATTCTTAATTAAAGTATTTCCTATAATAAATACTGATTTTCATTAGCCCTACAACTTGAAATGAAAAGCATTCACAATTAAATTCCTTTTGTTAAGTTACAGTGGTGGTGATTCAGCCTTACCTAATTCATTTTTTTAAGAATTTCATATTAGCATTTTAGTACAATTTCCTGCTCTATCCAGAGATCCAAATTAAATGATTCACAATAAATGGGAAAAAAATAGCCTCTCTGGGAATTTTTTCTACTATTGAACTGCTCGTAATGTTTTGATTTTTTACCTTAATATTAAACTGGAATAGGTTTCATAAAACTTAAATAGATTGCTCCATGTCTTGACATAGTTGATATAGAACATATTTTTTCTTTGTGACATCTTTTTATGCACTTATAGAAGGGTTATCGTAATTCATCCATCACCACTATCAATTCTATTTGCAAGGCTAAATATTCCCAGATCTTTTAATTTGTTTTATAGAATTTATTTTCAAGTCTTCTAATCGTATACATTGTTCTACCTGGACTAAATCCTCTTTAAAGAGTGGTAGTATCAGGTGGACAAAATACTTAATGTGTAGTCTGACCACTGAAAAATAAAACAAGATCAATACTTCTATTTGGAAACTATACTTTTAAAATTTGGCCTAAAATTGATTGGTGTATTTCACATCCATGGTTGACTTAAACTCAATTAATAATCAATTACTTTTCTAAGATCTTTTTCACAAGCATGATTGCCTAGTTAAATATCTTCCGTGATGTATCTGCTCATTTAAATTCTGTTTTCTAAATAAAGTTCTTTGCATTTCTTTGTGTTAAATATAATTTTGTCTTTAAGTACATATATTTTCAATACATATATTTCAATATGTAACAACTTTTAAGCCCACATTGGTAGAGAATTAATATCACTTTCGTTCTATTATATAACTAAGGTTAACAAATATGCCCAGTGATATTCTTAAAATGAGGAAAATTAAAACCATCATCAAAATATCAAAGCTATAACTTTGATATATAATCCAGGGAAAACCTGGATATTTGTTTCATCCTTCAGATTTAATTTATTAGTCTGTTTAAAAATTTTTAACTGGAACCACCTAAAAGAGCATATAAAACTTGATGAAAAAATAATTTTTATGACATTATTGCTTTTCATAGTGGTAATTTTAACGATGTTTTGATAACTTATTTCCTCTGGATCATCCATAAATATTTTTGTCTGCTAAATATTTTCTATTGATTTTCCTAGAGATAGTATATTTCCAGGTATTTAACTAATTCTGAATGATGGACAGAGCGTATGTTTTTATCTACATCTTCTTTACAATTAGTATAATACAGTATTTGATTTATTCCTATTGATGATAGAGACAGAATATTTACCCTATATCTATGGGGTCCTTGGTGCTCTGTGAGGTTGGTTGGCTGCTTGCAGATATTTCCTTATCAAATTAGATAATATCTTCAATACTGAAATATTATGTAGTTTGGTAAGGAAAGATCTGCAAGCAAACAGCCAAGCTTGGAGAACATCAGGAACTTCACTATTCAACCCTGAGCTACAACTTTTTCTATTGCTACCAAGTGACTGTTTAATTTCTGCAAATTTACAGAAAGAATGTGAATACTCATTAAAAAAAATACACCATAATATTATCTATATCTAACAGCAACTTACATTCAAATTTGGGTAATGAATTCCTTGAATTTCCCCAGTTTGTCTTATTAAGCATAGTGAGGTTTTAACATGAAATTAAGGGAGATAAAAGAATCCTTGATACGTGCCACTTTGCAATTTAAGTATCAGTGAGATAATCCCATTAGTAATTACTTGAGCAGAAGGATTAGAATAATAAGCTGTTATCTATGAAATAATTTCTGTAGGAAATCTAAACGTCTACATTTCTTGAATTAAAACATAATTTGCAGGACTGTGTATCGAAAGCTTTTTCTGCATCCAACAAAGCTAAAAGTGCTGATAGGTGTTTACTAACAAACAAAGCTAGTATGTAAACTGTAAGTTAAATTTATCTGGGTCATGATGTATTTATAGAATCAGATTATGTAAAATTGTTTATTGTAGGTAAATAAACTTCTCTAATCTTCTTGCAATGCATCTGTTAAAAACTTAGCAACAGCACTTAATAGAAATACCAACCATAATCTGCAGTGGATCAGGTCCTTATCAGCTTTCAAACTTTCAGTTATATAAGCTTCATAATAAGAAAATGGCAGGGCCTCTTTTCTCACCCCCAATAAAATATTTAATATATTTTCAAAAGTATAGAGATTCCTTTTTTATTCCATTCTGTAGATTCTCCATCTGACTCAGGGGCCTTTCTGGATGTTGTTATATCAATAGTTTCATAGATTTTTCTGTAGTTTTATAGATGCAACTAAATTCTCTAAGTTGAGATTTCTGGATGATTTATTGCCTTTTTTAAAAAAAGAAATGCTTGTTGCCCATAACTCTATTAGGGCAGTGCAGTGGCTCAGTGATTAAGATGCTGAACTTGTTGGCTGGAAAACTGGCAGCCCAGGTTCAAAACCTGAATTCCACGTGATGGGGTGAGCTTCCATATTCGCCCCAGCTTCTGCCAAATTAGCAGTTCAAAAGCATGTAAATGCAAGTAGATAAATAGGTATCACTTCAGTGGGAAGGTAAGAGCACTCTGTTGGCTACATGTCTGTGGAAATGTTTTTTGATAGTGATGGCTCAATGGCCTTGGAACAGAGATGAGTACCGCCCCATATAGTTGGCAATGACTAAGAGGGACTGCAGAGATCTGCAGGGACTCCTTTTTTATAACTCTATTTGCTGAAATATAAAACCTAAAAGTTGAAAATGAATTTCATTATAATTTCTATAATGAATTAGACCAGGGGTTCCCAATCTGTGCGCCGTGGCTCCCTGGGGAGCCGCGCTGCCGTCGTAAGGGCGCCATGCCATTTCTGAAACGCTAGTGCGCATGCGCAGTTACACGTAAAAAATGAAAAAAAACCCGGATGTACCTATTAGGGGAGCCGTGGAAAAACTCCGTAATTTTTAAGGGAGCCGCGGCCAAAATCGGAAGTACTTAAGGGAGCCGCGAACCGGAAAAGATTGGGAACCCCTGAATTAGACAATTCAATTAGACAATTGAATTCCTTTAATAGACATTATGTTACCTTTTTTCAGATGTTTTAGGTGAAAACCCAATAACCCCCTGTTTCAATAAGTTTGTTTCATTGATTTTATGAAATATTCCATTTCCAATGCATATAATTGATCTGGCTGTAATTTAACGAATCTAAAACATAATATACATTCTGAGTTTGATTTGTTGAATGCACTTTCAGTGTTTCTTTTAATTCCAGTTTTCATATTCTATGCTGCAGCGCACACATCTTTTTCCTCCAGGAGGTGTAGGCTATTATCTCACCATAAATATATGCTTATCCCAATCTGCCCTTTCTATTTATTTGAGAAAAAAAGAGTAAAAAAAAGACTATATCTTTTTTTGTGGTAGTTCAACAAATTGAGAGTCTTCCAGCAAAGAATTATTAAAATATCATCTGATGAGATTCTACTTTTCAAAACCAATGATAATGCTACTGGTGTGTGATCAGAAATGAGCTTGTTTAATTTAGTTTGTTATGGTTGTAGATCAGAGTAACTCAAAATAATAAAATAGGTACATCAAAATTGAAACATGAGTAAAATAATATATCAGAACCCATACGAAAATTACATTAACATAAAATACTTGCATGTACGCTATCTGAAGCAACTGTTTACATTCCATCATAGTCAGTATAGAGAAACTGACTGTATTTCCTGAGGTTTTTACCTCCTGATCAACTCACAAGAAACTGAGAGATCATTGTCAATCCTGCTTAAATACTGAGTTGTGATGGGAGAAATATACACAGACACACACTGAATTTCTCTATAAAAGAATACAGTGCAACACTGCATGATCTACAATTTTGATTTTCCTCTACCTAAAAGTCAAGAATAGATGCTACAAGATCTGTTCCGTAAAAGAGCAGACAGAAGAGCAGTTACAGTAGGCCAATGTAAAAGCTCTTCTTGTAAAATTAAATTAAAATTAATTTAAATGAATAGAGGATACATGCTACATGTGCTTGAGTTTCAATGAATGCTATTCCAGTCTCTGCTAAAAGGACTGAGTTTGGGATGCATTGTGGAACCAGGAGTTCATCCTTTTGAAAATCCAATTGAATAACTTCTAAAAAGCTTCTTTTTCTTGCAGTTACATATTTAAAAGGCACAAGATAGCTATGCTTCCAATTTTGACTTCCAACACTTTCTGTTCACTAGATATATAGTTACCTCCTTTCATATGAAAAAGTCTAAACATGTTCACTTTCCATTAATCCTGTTGGGAGATTAATACGTATTGTAATATATTTTTTTCATGCAGGATTCATAATAATTCTTCCTGCATTTTAAACTAGTTTCATTTAAAAGTTGCCTTTTCTTTCATGACTATTTTTTCCTCAAGATTAGTTCTTGAAGCTATCAAATGATTTGTCCCACATTCAGAATTCTCATTTATCTTTTTTCATTCACTAATTTCTCAGTTTTCATCATAAACAAATCAGTCGTGCTTTTTGGTTCATTCCTTTTTTTCACATGTTTATCTAAAACAGATGTATTCTTAAACTATGTACCTGAAACCTGTCATTTTTTCAGATGTTCATCTCTCTTCATTCTCATTCATCCTTAGTCTCCAAATAGCCTAGGTACTCTTTTTGTATTCAGCTCACGTTTATTTTTTTCTCCAAACTCATTCCCTATGCTTCCATTTTAACCATTCACTAGAACACAACAAGTAGTTATCACTAATCTAAGGCTTCATACTCCATCAGTAACAAACTGGATGATACCCATACATACTTTCTGGTACATATTACATAGTCTTTTTGCATTTAATGTATGCTTTACTTCCCTGGATGCATTCTTCAATTCTAATTCACAAAACCAAACTATATTCATGCATACCTATGGCATTGTTTGTCTTTTTATTTTACAAAAGACCAACATATCTATTTTGTTTGTTTCTTTTCCTTTACTCATTAATTTATGAGGGGGTCCTTGGTTAGGGTTGCCAGATACGTGGACACCAAAAGGAGGACATAATAAAACAAAAGAGAGGACAAAGGAGGACATTTTGAATTTATTAATACAATCTCCAGCACAGACTCTTACCTGCGAAAAAGTAAAAGAGGGAAACTTTGTTAGGACAGGGACTGCCGTGGTCACCGTTAGCGACCAAAGACGGTGGAAGATGTGGAGACCAAGATGGCCCTTACTAGATAATCATCAATTATGCTGCCTCTTGGCTCCCACCTTGGTCAACTACAGGCTAAGCATCAACAAGTTAGCTCAAAAAGGGAGCTATTAACACCCCCATATTGTTATTAACAAATTATGGTGCTCTTAAAGTCTTATTTTTCCACAAAAGGATGCATTTGAGATTGCAGTAGAATACAGCAATATACTCTTTCTCCAATGAGATACACACTAGTATGTGCCAACAGTGCCCCTTGAGATTCTCCTAGGACAAAAGAACTCATGGACACAAATCTGGCATCAGCACTCAGAACAAGAACAAAATAATTATATTTCAACTTCCTATGGCACTCTATTACAGAATTCAAAGAGAAAAAAAACAAGTTTGAATAGAACTCACAACAAACATGCCTTAACCGATAAAGCATTTGTAATTTTTCTGACACCGAACCTTCATCCACACAAGCAACCCTGCCCTCCCTTCCCAACAGAATCTTCCATCAATCAAGTCATGCATTTGATGAAATGAATAACGAATTTGGAAAGATGCTACAAAATTACTCCCGCTTTTTTGCTACCGTAGCCCAGGGGTCAACAACCTGCAGCTCTGGAGCCGCTTGTGGCTCTTTCATCCCTTTGCTGCGGCTCCCTGTCACTCAAAATATGTGTCACAACTGCCAATTTGCGACACCTGCCAGCAAACGATTTATTGA
>JAOYMU010000252.1:59243991-59255623 GCA_025802295.1 Psammodynastes pulverulentus | reverse complement strand
CAAGAGGCAGTTTCTGTAAGCAAGGCAATAAAGATTAGGCTAGAAACAACACTAGAATGTTTCCTTCCTGCCTTCCTCACAGGATTAGCCCTGTAAAGTGGAAAAAAACATGAGATTTCTTCCAACAAATGGTTCTCCGAACTGCTTAGAAAGTTAACAACCGGTTCTTGTGAATAGGTGTGAACTTATTGAATCCCACCAACGGTTTTGGGGATGTCAAATATATTTTAACTTTATTTCTTCAATCTTCTTGGTGGTTTGTGCTGTCCTCTTCTGGTTGAACTGGCATATAACAGAAAATATAATAATATTTCTGCTGATATACAATGCATTTTCCCTTCAACATAGCTGTGTAGGATTGATCTGTTAATTAAGAAGATAAATTAATTTAAGCTTCCTGTTACACAAATAATCTGTACCATACATAGTTAATTGCATAGTGTATGAGTAATTAAGTGTAAATGATTATAGGCCAAAGGAAATGTCACCTCTATAATTCTCTTTGTTATCTTTGGAAAGCCATTCATCTTTATATCTGGAGTACTGAAATAACACATGTGTCTTGCTATGAAAAATACTCAACCTTCAGAAGTGAAACATCAAAATGAAACATTTGTGCACTGAGAACAGAGTGAAGAAACTTTTGGATGATCCATACCTATGTATGAAATACCTATGTAGACCTAGAATACAATACAGATATTTTCAAATTGCTCGACTTCTAAGCTTATGCTAGATCTGATCCTAGGATACATTAGGTGCAATTTTACCTGTGTAATGGGAAAGTATAATGAAACCAATGCTAGGATCCCCACCAACTAGCTTTTTAAAAACAAAACAAAACCAGAACTAATACAGAAACCTCTGCCAGAACTAGTTCTGAAAAATTGCTGTACGACTCCAAATGCGGAATCTTGATGTATGTGTGCGAATTTTTGCAAGACTCTGGCTCATTTGTGTAACCTTATTATACTCCTCTGCAGTGCTTGTAAGGTTTTGTGCCTATAGTAAAACACATTGTGCTTTTAATCCATTAATACAGCACACATCAGGGCTGTCTGGGTTGAAGACTCAAAGCAGATGACTGTCTTTCCCAGGCCTGCTATTCCCAGGGATGTGAGAACAAGTTGCTGACTTCATCTCCATGGAAAAAGCCATCATTTGAATGGTGTTAATTTCCATGGCAACTAATTTATGGAGCGTCCAAATAAAAGCAAAAGACAATCAGGATCAAAATGGAAAGGGAGAAAATAAATGCCCAATACTGACTGATTTAGATAATAACTCTATGTCAATACATTCTGATATGGTATTCTTCATACACGTTAAACATATATTTGAAAGGAAATACTATTTACCCAACAACTCTAACTTCATTTTTCATTTTGCACATAGCAGTTATCCAATAAAACTTTATTGATCTGCCAGTTCAAATATATACCATAAAAATAATGGCAAAATAGTACAGATTTGCTAACCATTCATTAGGATGAATGATTTACATTTAGACACTAAATCCATGTAAAACAAAGAGACACTATAATATGGACATTTACACAAGATATGAAGAAATCTTGGCAATCAGAACATATTTAGGGTATGAATGAACTTGAAAATTTCATCAATTTTATCACAACTTTCTCCAACTTCCATTTACCAGCAGGTACTCTAAAAGCACATCACCTAGAAGAAATTTAGCAGGTGAAATCTTTTCAAACATGGAAACAGAAGTGCCTGTGTGTGGAGGTGAAGTGATTGGTATAAATCTGAATCAGCAAGTATTTCATTATTTCAAATGTAGGGTAGATGTGCTGGCTGGAAAAATGGCAATCTTAGTAGTAATTTAGATGATATAAATAGTTCCTTTGAATCTTCAAGAAGATTATCTTTTTATTGACAAATGAAATTGATTCCATATCTGTAAACCTATGACAAATTTGTAACTTTGAACTGCGTGCATGTATATATAGAGGATAATAAAAGCCTATCCATATTATATCCTTAAGCCATTCTTGTTCTCTGGTCAGGCAGATTTGACTCTAAATTGTCCTAAGAAAATCTTGTCCAGACTGAGAAATGTCCAAAGCTTACAGTATATTTACTCTGAACAGCAAATTGTTATGACCTTCACTGGGTAATTTCTTTGCTGCTTTTACTGTCCAACTTTTCATTCATTCCAAATTCCAGGAAACAATTCTAAATTGCTTTTCTTCTGTATTTAGCTCTTACCAGATGTACATATATGGATATAGATAGACACATATTGGAAATTGCCAGTGGTGGGATTCAAATAATTTAACAACCGGTTCTCTGCCCTAATGGCCAGCTGGGTAGGCTTGGCTGGGTGATCATGTGACTGGGTGGAGCTCAGGTAACAGTAAATCTGGGCGTACTGCCAAGAACCCTTAGCTGTTACATGGGTTAACCAAGAGGCAGTTTCTGTAAGCAGGGAAATAAAGATTAGGCTGGAAACAACACCAGAATATTTCCTTCCTGCCTTCCTTACAAGATTAGCCCTGTAAAGTGGAAAAAAAACAAAAGGAGATTTCTTCTAACAGCCGGTTCTCCGAACTGCTTAGAAAATTAACAACCGGTTCTCACGAATAGGTGCAAACCTGTTGAATCCCACCACTGAGTGCAGGAGAAGGAAAAGACGTCTCTCTGCATGAATACAAGTTCACCAACTTTTGGGTGAAAGTTCAAGGTTTAGAAGTTTCATTGTGCCACTATGAAAATGGCACTTTTTAGAATGGATAAAAAAAATTAAACACCTCAACTGCAGTAGCAATATATAGGTTTCTTGGTAGCAATATGGAAATGGTTTGCTGCTGTCTTTCTCTGGGATTTTTCATTTTTTCTTTCTGCTGTGTAGCTTAAAGGCCTAGAATTCCCAAATGATCTCCCAACCAAGCACTAGCTCGGATGTATACTTCATAGTTTTTTTAGATCAACCCAGATAGTTAAATGTAAGCCTGTGCATATTTCAGAGTAATAACAATATGACTTAGGAGAACGTATTCTTGCATAAATTTGCATGGGATTGCATTATTAAACACTGACTAATAAAATTAATGAATGTTACCTAATATTTCTTCAAAAGGTTTAGAAGGCTGGGAAAAAAGGCTAATTATATCGGACAGAGCCCATATTGGTAAGTAAGTATATTAATTGCACTCATATCAATATATGTATAATTCTTTACTAAGTCTTCATGAAATGTTGATTACTGGATGAACTACTTGTCAATTCTTAAAGTAATTGTTGCAATTCTAAATGCCATTTTTTTTATCTGTAGTATCTAGGACGTTCAGGGGAAAATATGATTTAATAAATGCCTCAAGCCATTTTTTTCTGATTATACTTCATCTCACTGAGATTTTGATTCTGATATTAGCTTAGTGTTGTAGAATCAGATGCTGGCTTTTGTCATATTTCAAGATAACTTTTTCAACAGGGTGCTTCTTCTCTCCAGTTAGTTTGACAACTAAATTGCTCAGCCAGGGAATACTATGTATTCCAGGCTCATTTCTGCATTCTCATTCTTAGCATCAGTTCACATAAAAAGTGCTGACTTCGATTACATGGCTTAACCAAAACTTGATTCAAGCAGATATCTTTTCATCAGATAAATTTTAAAAGTAATTCTTTAGTACCTTTCACTCATGCAGTCAGTTGCAATGAGAACCTTTTCAGGAAAAATAAAAATTTAGTCAAAAAACTGGTATTCTGGGAAATGTAGGCTTCCAAAAGTGTCATTTGCTTATCGTGTACTGTGAGTACTGTAATGAATGAGAAAGATTTGCCTGCTCATACTCTATAAATAGTCTCAGTCCCAAGATCATAGTTACCCATTCATTACTTATTATGATTATGTGCCATCAGGTTGTTTCAATCCTACAGATCACATAGATAGATATTCTCCATGACAATTATCATTTCTGATAACCTACATCAAAGATTTATTGTTTAACCATGGGTAAAGACTCAGCAGTCTGCCATCTGGAAAGCTTTTTGTTCTGTTTCATGGCATCTCATCCACACCAATTCATTAAATAGGTTTCCACTGGCACCAGAATTTTTTTTACCAAGTAAATGGCTATGCAAGAATTATTTGGGTGTGGATCTTTAACTAAAGAGCAAAGTTGGAACTAAGAATCATTACAGCCCATGAAAAGTTTTTTTATAATTTTAATTTCAGGGGATTCTTTGTGTTACCATATGTTTGTATATGAAATTGCATAGGAAAGTCTCACCAATTTAACTCTGAGACTGTTCACAATTGTCACATTATTAGATTCTGCTTGAGAAGGAGTTTAAAAAAATATTTGAAAATATAATTTTATTTGCAGCATAGTAGAACATAGTTTACAATCGCCACATTTCCAGTCTTGCAAAATTAAGCTGTATGATTTATAAACAATTTTTCTAGTGGTGTTTTCTGTTAGATCTTTTGAATATTTTAGTTGTTAATGAAAATAAGGAATTCCAAAATTTAAATTTGTATAAATTTGTATAGAAGTCCATTCATTTTGTACTCTTGAAATTCCTTAGTATTTGACTTTCACCAAGCTGCTGATGGCATTCAAGAACAACAAAGACAAGAGCAAGCAGGGAAAAAGTATGTTGTGCTTTGTCAAATATCTTACTCTTTTTAATGTCATGAAAGGTCTTTTTTGTCAATTCTTCCAGAATATTTTAAGGACATTTCATAATAAGATGATTCAGAATCTTTTTATAGGAAGTCAGAAACATCTATAAATTCGTACTTATTTTTGTATATTGATGAGGCAGGCAGTTTAAAGGTTTAAAAAGTAAGATTTTGGGGCAACCCAAATTATACAACCAGAATACACACAATGTATGCTTTTGTTCAGTAAACTTAGTTTTAAATTATAAACCTCAACCTGGAAGCTTACATAAAACTCAAAGAATATATTAGAAAAACAGTCTGTTTTGTAATGTAGAACATGATTGTAAAGACCAGTTACTTATTAAGTATATAAATCTTGTTCTTGATCAGTAATAGAATATTTATCTGAACCTGTGCATTCTAGAGATTAAGGACTCTGAACTAAACCTAATACATACAGTCATGAAATCTTGATCAGAATCAGGAAAAATAGCTGTTATTAAATAAAATTGTTTGAGAGTCTAACTCTGTGCCAAAGTGTTGAAACAGCAGCATTAATCATTAATGATGTGTTCAAGGAGGAAAGGGACAACACTGTTTGTTTACTTGTTATTTTATTTGTGTATGTTTCTATCTGTCATGCCAAAAACAAATAATCACATTTGTAGAGTTTTCTGGATCTCTTCCTTCCCATACAGTAGCAAAATATATTTAAAAATATGATTTTAGTTTCACCCATGCAGTGCCAAACAATTTTTTCAAATGTTTGATAAGTTCATTTAAAAAACACCATCACCATCTTGGTGGATTCCCTTTAAAGATGCAAAATAAAAATATGGAAAACTGCTTTTTATCACAATATAGGAAAAGGCGATATAAAATTATTGGTGATACGGTATTTTTTGTATGGGTGTTAAATCGTTGCGTACAAAAATCCTACAATAATAACTTTGGTTAGTTGTGTTTGTAATATTTGCTATGTTTTAGAATATAATTTTTATTTAAATAGAATGCTTTTTAGCTATTAATATCTAATAACGAACAAAATAAAATCCAGTTGCACCTACAAATTGGCAAAAATATTTTTATTAATTGATTCATATTAGGCTTGCAACTTATTATATTAGTACACTATATTATTATTTATTGATTACTAAGGTTTCTATGTTGGAATAAGGATTCCCTGTGATATCACACTTAAAACGGCAGAAGCAGATTGGTTTTGGGGGTTAGGGTGCCCCCCACCCCCAATATTTGAAGTGTAGATTAACTTTGACTCAGTGATCTAAACTAAGATTTAGTAACTGCAACCCCAGATATTAGAATCTTTTATGCTTAATTTACATTGCTCAGTGCATTAAGCTTCTATCGGTACAGATCAGCAGAGTAATATTACAGCATTTTGATTCAGATTATAATGAACTCTTTCTGGTTTTTTATATATAGCAGCTGAGATCATACATTAATTCAGTATATGCTTTGCCTGATTTAGGCTTAGAATGATGTGTGAATTCAGACATTGTGGCTTGAAAGACTCAACATTTATATTTAAATGTTTATTCAAATTATAGTTAAGAAACCTTAGTTTAGTACAATATATAAACTGCTTCCTTTATTTGTGGTTAGAGGCCAAAAGTTGAATAATTTGAGAGTCAGATGACGATATAGATACAAATAAAGATGTAGGTCTTATATACTGTAGGACTTACTTACAACTGTGAAAGAAGACTTTTTGACCACTTTGAATGATAATATATACATAATTTTAATTTGAATAATCTTAAAATTAAGCAATATTCTACACACTGCTTTACATTAAAGCAATTCGTAACATGCTAATAATCGTACTATTAAAATTCAGTGAAATGTTTGTAAAGATTTGTGTAAATTTTCAAGTAATGTAAAATAAATGTGTATTTTTATGTTTATGGTATTTAACAACAGAAAGTTAATAGTTAAACTGTATGCATTAGGGCACATAGCTGCATACACAAACATACATTTAAATTATTTATATTAGTATTTACAAAAATCTGCCACTGACAATGGTTGTCTGCCTTTTATCCCATTTGCCTACATTCTGCCCCTTTTCAATCCTCCCCTTGGATACTCACATGAGAACAAATTTAACTCTTGTGAGTGGCGAGTAGAAACCATCAAAATGAATTTTATTTAAAAAATATTAACAAGAAATCACTTATCACATTTGAGAGTCAATCAGATTGTGTAGTATGTGTGTGTGTTTTTTTTTATTTTTTTGTGTTTTAAAGCTTGGGAACCACAAAAAAGGGAATTGGTCCAGTGTATTCTTCTAAAGCAGCTCGAAGTGGGCTCAGAATGTGTGATCTAGTTTCTGACTTCAATGAATTTTCAGAAAGGTAACGATTTCTCTGGTGTAATGTTACATTCTGTGTATATTTATTACTAGGGCAATCAGTTTTCTTATTTGTAGATTCTGATTTTCATACTCCTTGCTGGATTTTTCACTTATAATTTTCTCTCTTTTCATTTTCTAAAATCAAAAGTCTATATCAAAGATTTTTTGGGAATGTTTTACACATATAATAGAATATAAACTTTTTTTACTTTTTAGATTCAAAGTGCTGGCCAATCAATACAAGTCTGTTTACCCTACATTAGAGATTGACATTGAAGGAGAATTGAAAAGATTAAAGGTAAAATCACAGAAGTGGCATGTTGGCTGATGGATTTTTCAATATATGTTTCTTCTAATGAAGGGACTTTAAAGAAAAAAAAGAAAGCAACTACAGTAATAAATACCTGTATAAAGATTTCAGAGATGCTGAAAAAAAAATGTCATTGTATGTGTCTGTGGAAACATATTTAATAATTAAATTGTTTTATAGTGTATTCTTTGTTTTAGACAAGTTGATTTGAGCAAGTTATCTCTTAGAAACTCATATTTCTTGTGAAAATGTATGATTGGAATCTTAGGATCCATGTCTTATGGATGGATAGGCATTTTGTAGTGTCAGAATATTATGCAATGTTTTATCATATTAGAACTCGGAATCACCTAGTGGAGTTGACTGGTAGAAAATGTGGTATGACAAAACTCTGTCTGAGTCTATCATTTGTATTTCTATAACTGTCTGGTTTAATACAGCAGCCAAATAGGACAGGTACAGACTCCAATAGATAATTAAGATAGCAGAAAGAACAATTGCAACCAGCCACCTTCCACAGAAGACCTGTATATTGTGCAGGTCAGAAGGAGGGTTAAGAAGGTATCTGGAGAACCCTCACCTCTAGTCATAAATTGTTTCAACTCCTTTCCTCAGGATGGTGCTAGAGAGCATTGTATGCCAAAACAACTAGACACAGGGATAGTTTTTTCCCTCATGCCATCGCTCTGCCGAACACCTAATATCTATGTATGTTAACTCATTTAGTGTGGTTGTATTATTTATCCTTCTTATTGTGTTCTTTACTGCCCCCTTGTATTCATATTTATTCCTTTATTCTGTTACATTGCATGTACAGTGAGTGCTTCTGTACTGGAGACAAATTCCTGTGTATCTAATCACACTTGGCCAAATAAAGTATTCAATTCAAGTTTGATAATCCCAAGTGGTCAGGAGGAGAAATTACCAGAATTGGAAGCATAACTGTCACTAATAAGTACCTGAGCTAGGAACCTCATCAGACTAGAACCCCATGGATGGGCTTAAAAAGACAACCAGTGCTAAAGAGAGATTGTACCCTCCTTAGAATAAGATCATTATAATTCATTATATTTTTCCAGTAATGGAGATGGTGCGTATTATAGAAGATAATTGGGAAGTGACAAAGCACTAAATTCAAACCGAATAATAATAAAGGCATTCCACTGTTCTTTAAGAAAGATGAATGAATAAAAAGCAAGTCCTTAAAGAATATAATGTTGCAGGATGTGGTGGTGACCATTGACTTTAAAGATTACAGGTCACATTTATTAAAGAGACCGAAAATGTCCATAAGGTATCATAATGAAATCAGGGTTCAGATTTAGAAGAAAGGTACCCCAGAATATTATTTACTATGAGTCAGAGGGGAGGGAATGACTAATTGCCTTCCTGTTTGTTAGTTAGGTGGTTTACTTTATTGTCATTGCACCTAGTACAACGAAATTAAATACCTTCTTCAGTGCACATTATGACTATAAAAATAAAATACAAACACAAAGACATCCATCACATTCTATACATTGAATTGAAAACCTCTTGATACTGCATTAATATTGCACTATACAATAGAATTCAATAGAGTTTCTGCCCTGTGATAGAAGCTGTTTTTCAGCCTATTTGTCCTTGTTTTTATTATCCTGTACCGTCTGCCAGATGGTAATAGTTAAAAAAAGGGTGCCCAGGATGAGATGAATCTTTAAGAATGTTTTTTGAACTTTGTTAAGGCAGCGGGAGCTGTAAAGCTCTTCCAAAGAGGGGAGAGGGCAACCAATGATCCTCTCAGCAATGATGTTAACCCTCTGGAGCGCTGTTCTTTCTGCCAGTGTGCAACTGGCAAACCAAACAAAGGTGCAGTAGTTAAAATATTCTATGGTGCAGCGGTAGGAGGTCGCCAGCAGTTTTTCATTCAGTTGTTATTTTCTGAAAAGTCTCAGGTAGTATAATCTTGCAATAAGTTTGCAATTTTGCTGAGAGTATTTGATTGGCAAATATTATTAGTATTATCATATAGACTTTTTATTTGATCCCATGGGGATATTCTTAATTCTTAATGTAAGGAAGAACATTCTTGTTTTCTTTAAATATTACTTTTTAGTCACACTTATACATACTTATTTCTTTCATACAAAGAGTAGTTCATTGGTGGCATCCATAATTTAATTTAAAGCAGAGCATTTAAACCAGCTTTCACCAAACTGCATAATCCAGTGCGCTGAATTTAAAAAGGATATCTTGTTGGGAAGACATATGACTATTATTATTATATTTAGCACAATGTCTACATTGCATTTTACTATTTATTGCATATTACAATGTACTAATTTAATCCTAATCTGTGCAACACTCTTATTTGTCTAGGGCTATTGTGAAAAAATCAAACCAATGGTGAAAGATGGGGTATATTTTATGCATGAAGCTTTGCATGGCTCTCCAAAGAAAATTTTAGTGGAAGGTGCAAATGCAACATTATTGGACATTGATTTCGGTAAGTATAAATATCAAAATGTGTTCACTACTGAAAAGTGACTATTATGTAAATAACACCTCAAGTTACTTTTCATGTCCTTAGGAGATGAGTGATTTTATCCCACACAGGATAATTTGTTCCAGCTTATATCATAGCTTAATTATTAAGCTATGCCATAGAACTCTAGTAGTAATATTATAAATTCTAGGTAATATAAATACTTCTGAAAAACTTTATTTTTAACTAGAACATATTCAGCAGAGTGATTGCCAACTCTGTGATTTTTTTCCCTATTCTCCTGTGTGATGCCATGTTATCCAGGTAAGTATGGGTTGACTCTCTTCTATTCATAGCTCTAGACAGAGTGTGCAAACTGAGGACACGCCCCCTTCCTCCCAGTTTTGACTCTGTCTTAAGCTATGACTAGACGTGATTTCTGGTACTACAGAAATAGAGTGAGTTGCAGGTTGGGATATTTATTCTTGTTTTATTATTATTATTTTTTTGGAGTGTATTTACAGTCTTTACTAGACATGCGACTAGCGTGAAAGGCCTCTGGCTCGAGACCGCTGCTGGTGAGCTTTATGATTCGCCTTTACCTGATAGAAGCCCCTCATCCGGAGCCTCGCCCTCGCCGTCGCAATTCCCTAACCGGCTTGCAGGCAAAGGAGGGAAGGCGGCGGGAGGCAACCTCGTTCGCAAGCCTTGCAAGGAAGCGTTTCCGAGGCCTGGGCTGGAGCTTTTCTTCATTGAGGGGACTGTGACAAGCATCTCCCCTAACGAACCGACGCCATTATCGTCAGTGTGAGATGACCGCCATTTTGGAATTGGCACGGCCACCATTTTTTTGGAGAAGACGGCTGCGCAGAACCGGAAGTTGGGGGAGGGGGGCTTCTCCCGAGACAGGAGGACAGGATCTCCTGAGTCATTCTGGCTGCGGGCGCCATGTTGGTTGCCATCGCAGCGCAGGCGCAGTAGCACTGATTTGCGAACATTGCGAAGGCTGGCTAGCTTCCGAACGGAGCGTAGCCGCTTCCCTCTGCCGGATTTCAACTCTTGTGGAGCGATCAGAACGGCGCCTAGGCTATTCAGCGTCTTGCTTGCCGGCTGTATCGTGACGCGTGTGGACAGCGTTTCAGGTCGGTTGCTTGCCTCCCTGGCTGGGGAGACCTACGAACCGCAGCCAGTACGGAGCCTACAGCTTTGCTAGGGGAGCCCTCAGAGCCGCCTAAGGCCTCCAAGGTCACCAAGGCCAAGGCGGCCAGGATCAAAGCAAGGGCCATATCGCACGCCCGGGGCTCCAAAGCCCAAGAAAAAGTCGAGCAACGTCTCCAGAAGGCCTTAGATAGGCAGGTGGAGAGGGGCACCAGGGAGGCAGAGCGAGCGAACCCTAGCCCATCTACCTCTGTGTCTGGCCCTGTCATCCAGAGGGCCAACAAGAAACGGCAGGAAGAGGCCCCTGCTGATCAAGCCCCAAAGCTGTTACTCCTGTCCACAACCTCAGAGCAGGACCTTTCTGATGCCGGCCTCTCTCCAGGCATTCCATGGGGCCCTTCGGCCTCGGGCTTCCCGGCCTGGCCTGCTTCTTCATCTCTGCCAGCGTTCCCCTCCTCCTCGACTGCCTCCGTTCCACCACAATCGCAGGTGGACTTCCAACGAATGTTTTCGGAGGCCATGAAGAAGGGCTATGAGGCATGTCTCCAGCAGCACCAACATCTTTTTGCGCAGGGCAGGGTTCAGGGGGCACCCCAGCAACATGGGGGCCTCCAGGAGGGACCTTCGCGGCCCTTGCCATCTCAAGCCTTGTCCACCGGGAGCCTGGGGGACCACCATTTGCCCGAGGAGGAG
>JAOYMU010000252.1:59231774-59243891 GCA_025802295.1 Psammodynastes pulverulentus | reverse complement strand
CCCCCCCCCCCCCCCCCCCCCCCCCCCCCCCCCCCCCCCCCCCCCCCCCCCCCCCCCCCGCCTTGAAGATGCTTCTCATCTGAAGGTCGGTCATTAGCTTTTTGAGAATTGTTAAGGCCTCTTGGAAGTTTATCTTTACCCTCAGGGTGCAAACAGGTGTGCTGAAAGCAGTACTTTAGACCGCTGAAAAGATTGTGTTGTAGACGGGATAGGTGGTGTCATACCCCTCCCCCTCTGTTGAGAGAGGGCTTTTCAATCTCAGTAAAGGTGGTCTCTTTCAAACCAGTGGTCCCCTCTGTCCAGAATGTGGACTTTGCTGTCTTTAAAAGAGTAATATTTGTCTTTTAGAATCTTCTCCAATTAAAATGTCCCATCAGGACAAGATTGAGCAGTCCATTTAAATTTGAAAGACAACAGTCACTCTTAGCATATAGACATGAAATGCCATGAATAGATTTGTGAGAAAATTGCTTATTCTGCTAGTATATTTAAATTACCTGACAATAATAAAGGTAGCTTGTATATTTTTATTTTGTTTCATATATGTTAATTTGTGTAGAATGTAAAATATACTTTATTTTGTTACAAATACATTTGGTTGATAAGTTGATAAAATTGTTCCAAGATAGTATCAGTACTGTGTTGGTTTTTTAAAGGAAATTGGGGAATTGCTACAGACACGAGGAAAAGAGTTTGGTGTGACTACAGGGCGAAAGAGAAGATGCGGCTGGCTTGATCTCGTATTGCTTAGATATGCTCATATGATCAATGGATTCACTGCGTGAGTAACTTATACTGGTTTCATATGGCTTTCTTATTGACTGCTATATATTACATGTTTTGTAAATTATTCGAAAATAACAGATGAAAACAATAATTACTCCAAGTAACAAAATTCCAGTTTTTGGAATGTCATTGTAATGATTTAAAAATGGATATTATTGTAAAACTTTTGTATGTATACTAACTTTACATATTTCATAATGGAAATGTAGTACAGGTAGTCCTTGACTTATGACCACAATTGAGCCCAAAATTTCTGTTGCTACCTGAGATAGTTGTTAAGTGAAATTTGCCCCATTTTACAACCTTTGTTGCTACAGCTGTTAAGGAAATCACTGCAGTTGTTAATTTAGTAACATGGTTATTACATGACTCTGGCTTCCCCATTGATTTTATAGTTGTCAGAAGGTCACAAAAGGTGATCACATAGCCCTGGGACACTGCAACCCTCATAAATAAGAGTCAGTTGCCAAGCATCTGAATTTTGATCATGTGACCACAAGGATGCTGCAACGGTGCAAAACGGTCCACAGTTTTTTCAGTGCCATTGTAACTTTGAAAGGTCACTGAATGAACCGTTGTAAGTTGTACATTAACAGTGGCTTGTCTGTTTTCAATGTTAGGGTAACAGGCAGTGGTGGGATTCAAAAATTTTTTACTGCTGGTTCTGTGGGCATGGCTTGGTGGTCGTGGCAGGGGAAGATATTGCAAAATCTCCATTCCTACCCCACTCCAGGGGAAGGATACTGTAAAATCTCCATTCCCACCCCACTCCAGAGGAAGGATACTGTAAAATCTCAATTTCTCCCCACTCCTGGGAGAAGGTTACTGCAAAATCCCCATTTCCTCCCCATCCTACTAACCTGCTTTCCAGCTCTGTTCTCCAGTGCATGGCAACAAAAGAAGACCCAGCCTATCAGCTAGGACTCGGGGGGCAGAGAATAGATGGGGGCTGGACCAGTCAGAGGTGGTATTTGCCTCTTCTCCGAACTACTCAAAATTTCTGCTACGGGTTCTCCAGAACTGGTCAGAACCTGCTGAATACCACCTCTGGTGACGGGGCTTTGGCAGATTGGTTAATGATATTATCAGTAGCTGGTTTTTTTGTTGAGTAGTTATTTATATCTAGCTCAATTTTCTAGCACTGCATTTCTTTTCTGAGTTTATCTCTAGGACAGGGGTGTCAAACTCACATTGTTATTGCGGTGTCACATGACGTATCAGCACTTTTTCCCCCTTGCTAAACCGGATGCGGCCATGGCCAGCACGTGATGTATCTGGCCCATGTAGTTTGATATTCAGTCAATGCTGAGTAGATGGTATTTTAAGAAGGTAAATTTCAGTTTAAAATCCAAGAGTTTATGTTTGCCTATAAATAACTAATATTCAAGCATTTCTTTTAAATAGACTGGCTCTTACCAAATTGGATATTTTGGATGTATTTCCTGAAATTAAAATTGGGATTGCCTACAGATTAGATAATAAAATCATACCTCATTTCCCAGGTAAGAAAATTTAAATGTACCAAATATGTTCATTCTACAATGTTACTGCCACTAAAGAGATATGATTACTACTAGATGTGCTCCATTGCTTCAGTAGGTTTTGTTAATACAATTCCATATAGTTCATCTCTAAAGAAAGTGCAGTTCTCTGCATTAATTACTTGGGTAGGGAACTTTCCCCTCTTTGATAGATATAAGATTTCAGTTGTTTATTTTCAATCATTTTGTGAACTACTAAAGGAATGATTCAGTTACCATTTTAAGATGGGCTTATATTCTTCAATTCAGTGATTGGATAGCTAACCTTATTTTTATGAATGTTTTTCTGTGATCAAAACAAGTATTCTGGACTCTTAATAACTAATTATTTGGTTACTTCAGCTATAGAAATTCCTGAGCACAATAATTGATTAGTCTTATATTGTGGTAACATAAATATAATTCTATTAGTCTGGCTCTTTTTTCTTCTCAGCAAACCAAGAAGTCTTAAATAAAGTAGAGGTGCAGTATGAGACCCTCCCAGGATGGAAGAAAGATATATCAAATGCAAGAACATTTGATGAATTGCCTGTAAATGCACAAAACTTTGTTCGATTTATAGAAATGGAGCTCGGAGTTCCAAGTAAGTGCAACCCAACTGCATGTTTGAAGGGATACTTGGGGAATCATACTTTTGTAAAACAATTCATATTTTTGTTGTTAGCTACTTCTAGCAATCAAATTGTCTTCTGTAAAAGTTTTTGAATAAGAAGCACTAAGAAATCAAAAATAGAACATATAATGTACTTGTTTTCAAAAAAAGGAAATTGTTGTATTTAATTATAATTTAAACTGATTGAATGAAAAGTTCCTTTTGAATTTTGAGCAATTAAAAATGATTATCCTAATATTAAAATAATGGAATTGTATTCCCAAATGTGTTTAAGATTTAACAAACACAATTTATTATTTCATTACTAGATAAACTGGAAAAGTTCATACTCCACACTTACATTAGATGACATAAAATTTTGAAATGTACACTTAAAATAAGAGGTTGTTGATAGAAAATACTGAGCTTTCAGGTATTATATTTTGCACCCTACTCCTGCTATGGCAAAATTGTTTTTCTAGGTATTTTTCCCCCTGCATCAATACTGCAGAATTCTTTGAAAAAAATTGATCCTAACCAGTAACACAACAAGAATTAAGAAACAAGGTCCCACACAATTCACTAATCACACTATTGACCAGCTAATTCAGTGAAAGTAGTAATATAAATTTCTGAATAAATTGGCATGACTTACTTACCAAAGGACTATTAAATATTGATTACATTTAAAAAGTGTGTGCCAATCAGCAAAAACCTGTGTGCCAGTGGTAAAGTTGGTATCTGATGTAGTTTGAGCCAGCTGATTTTTTTGAGAATTAATCACAAACAAGCTTGCTTTTCTGACTAACTTTCATGTGCTTCATGGAATGGCAATTGAAATTTTAAGCAATAATGCTTTCTCCTATTGATTTGCATATACTTTAGTTGGTAAGAAAGACTTTCTTCCAAAATATGATAAAAAATGCTTTTGTTTTTGCAGTTAAGTGGATTGGAGTAGGAAAATCCAGGGAATCGATGATCCAGCTCTTCTAAAGATATTGGATGGTTTGAAGAAAGGAAAGCACACTCCACAAAGACTGCTTGTTCACATACACACTCACACAGGCACACGTGTCTTAACCCAATAAGCAATTATTTGGATAAGGAAACATCTTGTAAAGCAACAATGTAAAACAACTAGAGGTAGTCTGGGGGGAAAAAACAGTTGTTGCTATAAAACATTGACAGATCAGTATCATTTATCTTACTTTGTAAAAAGTTCTAGTGGCAAGTACTGCCACCATTTGCCATTGATAACTTTTTCTCCAGATGTATCCCCAGGCCTTTTTTCTGTTTATGTTTCTGAGTCTACTGTACATCTGCTTTTGGTGGTACTACTTCCTGAAATTTTGGATGCTTAAGATAATGCAGTTTTGCACAGAGTTTTACATCTTCATTTGTACTCCTAAAGCTGTTATACCTTGTATGGTTGCTGACGTAGTGTGTGATTAAAGAGAGGGGTGATTTTATAATGACAAAACTAATTTTTTTGTTAGTTTTTATTAAAAGAATAATGAACCATAGTTTAGATGGGGTGCTTGATATGTATACAGTACAACTTAATTTATAAATGATAATATTGGAAGTGCTTATACCCTTGTATGGAATTCATTCTCTTCCCCCTCCCCCCCCATTGATACTTTTACATTTCACAGGTTCACCATTCAGTTCAATTCATTTCATTGGCCTATTGCCCAATTATTCAGTAACATCCATTCAGAGGATGATTGGAAAAAGGATGACCTAAATATCACCCAATTAGCTTCTTAACACAGAGAGTTCTCATGGGTTAAAATGATTTGGCTACCCTATGTAAATAGGCATTGGAGACAATATTTATGTAAATTGACTTTTTAAAGAACTGAATTCATTCTTGGTAGATATTCAAGATGATATATTCTGTAGTTTCTAGTTGTGCTTTGCTAAAGACTTTCCTTTCGAGTGTATTGTATGCCTATATTGATCTAGCTTGTAGAAATCAAAGTAATTCCATGCCAATTATATTCTTTAACCTTAATACCATTCATGACCTTTTCTTACTCTGTGGGCATTATTTTGTAAGATGAAGAATGCTGATTTTCACTCTGTTTCTATGTAATTCTTCTGTACCTTTATTCGTGCAGTATTTTAGGAGGGGTGAGCCACGGCTTCACGTAGGATGCAATAATTGAATGTACATGTATATTTTTAACTGACATTTTATTAATAGGTTATATCTAATAGCTGTCTTACAGCATAGTATCTAAAAACAAGATGCTAACATCAGGGAATTTAACTTAAGTTTTCCCGTCCTGTTCATATTTGCAGTGTATGCAATCATGTCATTTGAAGTACATTTTCCAGAATGTACATTTTCATGATCGTTGTCGTGAGTTCTGAAAAATGTATCTTAGAGTGTGAACTCTTAAAATAATGTATTAATTCCTTTTGATAAAATGTGAGGATGGAGGGGAAACAGCAGCTTTTAAAAAATTTCTATGAAAATACCACCTCACTTTCTGGGAAAGTTAGCAGTAAGCTTTAGACCGATATAGATGTTGCATGAAGAAACATGATAAACTTCTAACATACATAGAAAATCCTCACTGTAAAATAACCATGATTCAACACTGTAATAGCTGTTATTTCTTTTTACTTTGGAGAGAGGGTTTTTTTTTTTTTTGCACATGGAATTTTACTTTGAAATAAAAGCAAATTTACAGTCAGCAAAAAGGGGCACACCAAGATTATCAAAATAATCTTAGACTGTTAGAGTAAGCTGTCTATGTCAGAAAAATCATATGCTTCAGTGACTAGAAGTTTTGAAAATGTTCCAGACAAGATAAATGGAAACCCTGGTGCCACGATGCCTTTTTAGAAGATTGCTTGTTGTTAAACATGGCCGTGCAAAAATTGTAAGTCATCTGTTATTGACAAGATAAAAGTATTTTAGAAAACCAGTTTTCCAAGTTTTATTTGTACTCAGAAATAAGTATGTTATTCCTAGTATTTCTGACCCAAACAAGTGCCAGCCTTGATGCTCTTGCATATAAATATTACAGTTAATTTTCCTGCTGTCACATATCCCTTCTTCTTCAATGTTACCTTGAGCAGATTTATGTCAAAGATTCATTTTCCTGATTGCTGAAACTTAAAAAGTCAATAAACAAACCCTCAGCCCTGCATTTAGATTTCTTTTCATAGATTAGAATTGTGTTTTGATCCTAAGCAAGGCTTTGATAGTAATGCTTTCAAAATTACCTCTGTCCACATTTTGGAATGTTGGCTTTTCGTATATCTCGTTTTCTTATTAGAGTAACACTAACATTCTGATTCTGTCTTTTAAGATTTGATGCCTATCATTAATAGAAACACACACAGCAAATTACTACTTTTCTTACTCTAGATACTTTCTATTCTGTATTTTCTGTGTTCATTGAATATTTGAACATTACTTGTTTTGTTTAAGCTCATATTTAGCATGGAGTGAATAATGCTACTGTATATTGGTTACTGGAGCATTTTTATATTTTATAAAATTTAAGATTTTACTTTTGTAGATATGAAGGAAAAAACCTCAGACTTTTAGTTTACTGCGCTCTACATACATTTAAGTTCTCTATCTAGATTTATTAAGTTTCTTAGAGCTCTGTCAAATAATGTATGTGCTTTAAGACCTAGTATTTTTAAAAAGCACCAGTGCTCCTACTGCTTGTTCTTTTGGGGCAGGTACAACATCACAGATGGCACAGATCCCTAGAACATCTACAGCAACTTTACTGATTACACATTTGTCTCAAGTTTTAGACTAACCAATTATGTTTGGGTTAAAAAAAAGAATTAAAAAAATCATTTGCTTTTTAAAGAAACTGAACTGAAGAAGCTTCTTGGAGGAGAAGTGAAATGTTTTCAAGGAATGCAACCCATAAAGTCCAGTTGCCTTTTGGAAAAGCACCTTTGGGACAGCCATGACCTGGATGATTGAGAATCTCCATAGACATTTGCTTTTAGAGCTTTAGAGCTTTGGTTTTGTAATTGTAGAAAAATTAGAGTGGCTCTGTTCTAATAGGAGAATATTTTTCCTGTTATCAGTGTTATTATTAGAAATTACATGTCCTGACCATTTCATTTGTTAAATTATCTCCTGGGTTTTTCAAGGGTGGCCAACTGGAAAATGTACATTAAAAACCAGAGTGAAATAAACACACATTCCAGAAAACATGCAAGGGGCATTTCAGTTTCATTTTTCATTAAATTAAGTTGCCATGGAAGTGCTTGTAAAGTGGTTTAAAGAATGGTGCAAATTTGTACTGCTTTGTTACATGAAGCACAGGCATATTTTCTTATTTTTTATAGGAATACAAACCTCTTTTCACTAAGTGGTTTGGTAAGTTGATCATATGTATCAGAGGGGGTATTCAGCAGGTTCTGACCGGTTCTGGAGACCCGGTAGCGGAAATTTTGAGTAGTTCGGAGAATCAGTGGTATCCTGCTGGAGTGGGGTGGGAATGGAGATTTTACAATTTCTTCCCCTGCTATGCCCACCAAGCCATGCCCACAGAACTGGTAGTAAAAAAAAATTGAATCCCACCATTGATACGTATCTTTAAATTACAGTGATAATACAAAGAGAATATGCATACAATGCCCACAATTACAAATCTACAAAGCTGTCAATCTTTGTTGCTCATATCTATTGTATGCTGGAGCACTTCTGTGATTAGAAAAAAATAAGACTGAACCAGGCACCCAAAAATGATAATAACAGGGTATGCTGTTGGATATTACTTTTTTGATTATTTTGCAAAACTATCTTAAATGATTTCCCTTCAGTGCACTAGATATTTTCTGTAAAAATATAAATGAAAATAAATAGTGCCAATAACATTCTAAATGTTCAAAATGTGTGTTGACTCCATCAAACTTCATTCAATTATCCAAACAGATGGTTAAAAAATAATATAGTAATAACCATGTAGTGACTATGAAATAGTGAGGAAAAATTGTTTTTTGGGGATGTTGAATATTACTTTTTAATGTATTTAATGTATTTGAGACAAAATAGAACATTTTTTTCATAAAAAGCTTCCTATAACAATGACTGCTATTTACTACTGTGAGAGGCTGCAATGCTGCTTCTTAATCCATTATTTTGCTGAAGTTCCATTTCTTAGACTGAAATATGTTTTCTTTATCTTTTCGCTATTTACAATGAAATTTTAGAAGGGTTCTATAGTCAAATCTAACCATATTTAAAATTTTTACAGCTTTTGTATAAGGTTAGTAGTCACCTTGAGTACATTTGGATTAGAACAAGTCTAATAGGATCTTTTCATATTGCTGCTTTAAAAAAGAGAAGAATTTCAGAAGTTAGAAGTTATCCAAAACCCATGAAAGAAGGTTTAATTCTCTCTTTCTTCATAGCAGATGTACTTTTCCAAAGTGACAGTATTTCAGCATCTGATCTGTGGCGATAGCTATCTGCACTACCTATAATTTTAAAAGAAAAAATGTTTTTGCTCCTGAATTTAGAAAGCACAAAATTCAAATTTGACAATATTTGGTAGCAATGTGTAACATTTCCATTATCTACATATATCTACTAATATATAAGCAGACTTCAAATTCTCCAGATATACAGTGGAACCTCTGTTCGTGAATGCTTCTGTTCACGACCAAATCAGGTGACCAGAATTTTCAGAAGAGTTTTGCTTTTGGTCATGAGCAGATCTGGTGGCGACCAAGCAAACCCGAAAATCACCATGGCGATTTTCCTTGCTGCGGCGATTTCCCCTTTGGCGCCAATTTTTTTGTTTTTGTTTTGGTCCATGCATGCACAGATGATCGTGCTTCCGGTCATGACCAAATTGGGTTGTGATCATAGTCCTGGAATGGATTACAGTCGCGACCCAAGGTCTCACTTTATTCCCCTTAACTGTATTTTTCCCTGTGCTCTTCAGTATTGGTTTTGGTTGTTTGTTTCTTCTGATAGATTATGTTAAGTTATAAATTTTAAATTTTAATTCAGCTACATGTAATAATGCTTAGCTGCTCTAGTGGTTTTGTACATCTTGTCTACTATACTTGAAAATACATACTTTTTCAATTTCAGGATATGTCAAATACTGTTGTAAAATATGTCAGTATAGTAAATCCAGAAAATATTTTATTTAAAAATCCAATACACATCATGCCTTATTGCAAACAGAATATGTTTCTTCAGCTGCATTTTGTGTACTCTTGACAGGGTCTGTTAATCATAGATAATTCTATTCCAGTATCTTGACAGAATATATGTTTGTATATGAAATGTGCTAGCAGATTATGAATTTACCTACCTGATTTGAAACATGGTAACGTAAATGCTTCTTTGTATGTAGATTGTGTATACCAGTCAAGGGCCTTCATCTTTGCACTTTGATAATGAATATACTGGTGCAGAATTAAATAATCAAACTCATGTGGATATACAATTTCTTCCTTTGGGGGAGCTGGTGATAGCTTTGTAAAAGGTCTAAATGAAAAGCATAAATGGTTCAGGGTTTGTCAAAATAGTCTAATTTGCTAAAATGTAGACTACCCATAAGAATAGCTCCATGTCCAAACCTTTGTCTAAAGATCTTCATGAAGTCTATGCTGCCAGTGCAATAAACAGTATTATGGCTTACAAATGAATGCAGGTAATTCCCACTTATGACCATATTTGGAACCAGAATTTCAGTTTCCAAGTAAGACCGTTGTTAAGTAAGTCACGGCTGATTTTATGATTTTTTAGTATGATTGTTAAGCAAATCACTACATGTGGTTGTTAAGCAAATCTGGCTTTTCCCATTGACCTTGCTTGTCAGAAGCTGGCTGGGAAGGCCTCAAATGGTGGTCGCATGGCTCCCAGATGTTGCAACCATCATAAATACTTGCTAATTACCAAGAGCCCAAATAGTCACATGACTGGGGATGCTGTGACAATCATAAATGAGATAATTTGGTTATAGGTCGTTTTTTTTGGCAGTGCCATTGTAACTGAATAGTCATTGAACCAATTTCCTACTTTCACAATCATTTTCCAAACTAGGATTGAAAAGGAAACTTGTAGAATGTTTTAGGTATGTCTTTAAAATTGGTAATGAAGAATAATGATATTTCTTTTACCTTAACCGTCCTTCAGGAGGATATGCAATGTAAAGTCGTGCCAGCTGTCCAGGAAAGTAACCAATAACATCCTTTCCTGGATGAAAAATAGTTCTGATAGAACGAATGAATGAGCATTTATATTTGAAATAATTTTTATAATTTGCATTGTCTACTAAATTAATGGCTAAACATCCAGGTATTAAATAAAATCTATCATAAAAAAATGTTAAAAACTGCACTATTTTTTTCTATGACTAACAATGAAAATGCCTAAAGAAGCCATTGTGGAACTGTTGAGGTTCCTGTATAGAGAAGTTAATCTGTGATATATTCTGCAATGATCCAATTTTTACTAGTTATTTCTACCGTGAAATAAGAAAAGAGTTACTTTCTCCTTAGCCAAAAAGATTTGGGTAGAAACATACTTTTGATTGGTTTGATTTGCAAATTTAAAAAATGCTCCAAAGTCCAGAAAGCTTCATAGTCAGTTGAAAGGCAGGATAAAAAAAAGTCAATCTAAATACATTTCGTCCTGCTTACCTGTTTATCAAATTAAAATAAATGAAAATTGTATTAATGAACATTTTAAAATACTTAATACTGATAATTATGATACTGTTTCCTTTGTTTCTAGAACATGTAGACAAAATGGTTTTTATAACAAATCACTGCTGCTATAATTAATACATAATCATTATTAACCAAAATAGGTCTATACAGATAATCTTCGATTTACGACCACAATTGAGTCCAACATTTCTGTTGCTAAGTAAGACTTCTGTTAAATGAGTTTTGCCCATTTACGACCTTTCTTGCCAGAGTTATTAAGTGAATCACTTCATTTGTCAAGTTAGTAGCAGGTTGCAGCTTGCAATGCCATATTTAGCTAATTTACCTAACAGTACATTGTGAAACTAAATGAGCCATGGTGGGTCAGTGGTTAGAATGTGGTATTGCAGGCTGACTCTGCCCACTGCCGGGAGTTCAATCCTAACCAGGTCAAGGTTGACTCTGCTTTCCATCCTTCCAAGGTCAGTAAAATGAAGACCCAAATTGTTAGGGGCAATATGCTGACTCTGTACATTGCTTAGTGTTGTAAAGCACTATGAAGCAATATTTGTCATAAGTACTGTTGCTATTGCTAGTGTCAGAGTTCCTACAGATGCTATAATCAATTCATGAATCTGGAGCCAAGTTTCAAAAGAAATATCATCATTTATTATAATCAACATGTCGGCACTTAACCTAAGTGCAGTTGGCTCTGCCCTACGTAATTTACTGCCCACCTATGACTTTGGTTGCCCCCTCCTCCAAGGTTGTATCATATATCATGCTTTCTAACAAAAATACTTCTTTTTCCATGGGCTTGGAAAACCACGCCTTGCTAGCTAGCTCTAGTAATGTGAGACATGATCTGGAAAAAGGTATGCGTGGAATTTGCTTGTCATAACAACCACTGCTCCATCAGATCTTTCCCTCCCTTCTAATGGGAACTCAAGAAAAGCCAGGAATGCTTTTTGAGTTGACAGCTAGATAGAGCCTTCTTTTCTGTCAGCAAGATAAATCCTGGCTTGGTAACAATCCTGTTGAAAAGGATTGGGAGGAAATTCTTTTCCTGACATGAAACATCCAGTGCCTCATCAACCCATCATCCCTTCAAATTTCCTGGACATAGGAAGTCATGAGAGAGTCTTCTCCTTAGAACTGTACAGGACAATTCTATATAGGATTCTATATGAAAGTTCAAAAACTGCTAATACGTTGAGCACAAGTTTAAAATTAGGTAGTCCTCAACTTACGCCCACAATTGAGCCCAAAGTTTATGTTGCTAAGTGAAACATTTCTTAAGAAAATTTTGCCCCATTTTACAACCTTTCTTGCCACAGTTGTTACGTGAACCACTGCAATTGTTAAGTCAGTAACATGGTTTTTAAATGAATGTGGCTTCTCCATTGAGTGCTTGTCAGAAGGTTGCAAAAGGTGATCACGTGACCCTGGGACAGTGCAACTGTCATAAATATGAGTCAGTTGCAGTGGCGTACCTAGAACTTTTGCCGCCCGGGGCAAAAGAACCTGACGTCATCAAAA
>JAOYMU010000252.1:59190336-59200424 GCA_025802295.1 Psammodynastes pulverulentus | reverse complement strand
TTATATTAACTTTGTTGTACCTCGCCCCGAGTCCCCTTCTGGGGAGAGGGAGCGAGTAATAAATCTAAATAAATAAATAAATAAATAAATAAACAGATCTGTCACTTTATAAAGTGACAGCTAAGTCAATAGGATTGAGTAATCGTGAGCTATTATCAGCTTTTGGACATCCTAAATTCTAATCTGTGTACTTTCTTCAAATAACTTCATTTACCAAAAATAGGGAAGGATTGCTTATAACTACCTTATTCAGATTTATTTCTGCATTGTGATGAAGGATACTAGTATATGTGGTCTCAAAAATTCCGGTTTTTTTAATGATATGAGTATGATATCCTTGAACTGATGGAAACAATTCTCTGGAGGACTTCTTTCCAAGTAAGGAAATAAATAGATATCTGGACTATTGCTGTAATTCTAGGAATATTTAATTAAAAATAAATCTCTCTGTAGTTTGGAGTGGCCCTTAGGAAACAATTTCCCCCCTGATCTTTCTTTAATTTGCTTTCTAAGCTTTGTTCTATGTTTGATGGGGATACTGACTTCGCTACTTCTTTGCAATCCTCATTTTCTACAGCGTTCATCCCTGATTTCAATAGATCCTTTGCCAATTTCCTTTCTCTTCATTAAGATGAACTTAAGTGGTGTGTCCAGGCAGTCACCCTTTTATTCCTACATAATCATCCCACTATGACCTTCAATCATGTACTGTATTTGAAGCAAACTGCAGAATTACTGTTTTCTCTGTATTATATTCATTTTGCATTCCACAGGTTCCCCCCTCCCCTCTAAAACTTCCTTGTGCTTCTGCCATTATCTCTATTCAGTGTAGCACAGCATACATAACACCACCAACCTTGAATTTCTATTTTCAAATGCACCTACAACAATCTAGATGCCCCCAATTCATACATAAAGGTTAGGCCTTTTATTCGTAATTAAATCTGCAACTTCACTTTCTTATATGCATTCATCAGCTCCATGCCATGCGATCAGATGACCTTCACTCAGATTTGTTCCATCCTACCCTTTTCAGTTTCTAGGCACACTTTTTTTTGGTCAATTCATTCATAATTCATACCCTTTACCACTCATTCCAAATCCCAATATTCTGTATGTCATGATCCTCCCTAGATGGGCTCATAGATATTGACTCCTACTGCTTCCCATCATGACTTTGGCTGATAACCCTTCTCACATAATGCATTTTTAAGACAAAAGAAGACTAAAGAAGATGTGGATAGGGTGACCGGCCTTAGTCATATCAGTGCCATAAACTGCATTCATTGCTTTCGGTTAGGACAGATCTTGGGGGCAGATCTTGAGACAGATCCAGGAGACATCTTGGCTAGTATAACAAAAGTATACCCCTATGACCCATTTTCTCCTTTTTAAAAAAGGCTAATACTAATAAAACCACTTGTTTTATGCCTATTAAGTTAAGCTTAAAACATGTCTTACAAACCACATTAGCTTGTAATATATAATATATGTCAAAATAAATATACTGTTTCAAGGCTTAATTTTTAAGGTTCTACAAGATATTTTCTTAAACATTTAGAAATAACTTGCGCCCATACTTCTAAAAGCATTTTTGTTTGTCTCCTATAATTCTCTTGAAACCATACCTTTCCATCTTCCATGGCTCTCAGCCTGAATGCCTTTAGAATGTTTTTTCTCACCTCATTAGCAATAACTATGCTGGAGAGGAAAGTCAATCAGTGTTATCTGTCAAGATTGGTTTGGCAGGGGTGAATCCAACAATTGCCATTGTTTCCCTGAAATCCATGTAATGTACTTATGAATAAACATATTACAATCACACAGAGACTGTCCCCCAATTTTGCTTTTGGGTAATAAAACAAGGCAACACTTAAGGAACTGTATCACCTAATCTGTATAATTGGATAAGCTAAATTGACATATTTCGTTTGCTGATGTTTCAGAAGTTAAAGAACAGAGCAGGAATCTATTAAAATGAGAAGCAGGCTTGCAAACCAGAAAGTCTTGTATTTTGGTCAGATGAAAAAGATTTTCACCCCAGTAATGTCTATATTCTTGTCTTATGGAATTCAATTAAGGTAGCATGTGAAGACACTGTACTCCAAAAATCTCCAAAGATGGTCAGTAAAACAATCAAAGAAAAGACAATGGGCTTATTCTCATGTCTCCTTTTTTCTTAACAAAATATCTCCCATGGACACTGTAGCTGAATGACTGAATCTATAGATGGAAAACTGAAGATCTCAAACTTTCTCGTCTAAAAACTTTCAAGATTGCATATGTTGACAATACCTATCCTTTCCTGCTGCCATTTCCTAATTTTCAGGAGGCACTTTGCCTGGTGTCCTCTCCTTAAATGTATTTTATGACAGACATAATATGTACTGCCTTTCTTGCAATTAAAAGGTCAAAAATGAAAAGAAGAAGAAGAAAGAAAGAAAAAAGAAAGAAAGGAAGGAAGGAAGGAAGGAAGGAAGGAAGGAAGGAAGGAAGGAAGGAAGGAAGGAAGGAAGGAAGGAAGGAAGGAAGAAATCAGTGGTACAACCTCCTACCCATGTAGTTCGGAGTTGTGAGATTCTCTCAGACCACCAATGATGTTATCTAGTTTGGAGAATGAAATGTCTGCAAGAAAACAATCAATCTCAGAGAGCACCAAGGACCTCTCATTGATTGTTCCTGCTTGATTGTTTGCCTGGTGTTAATCTCTACTTATCTGGATGCTGCCTGCTGGACCAGATATAGTTTTGTCTTTTTATTTCCTTCTTAGCTTTTTTTTGTCTCTTTTGAAAGATGTGCAAATATACTTTATCTCTATAGGTCTATAATGGATGATTTGTTTGAATGCCAGGCTTCCCGTAATTCCCCAGTGATTTCAGCTTTAGCTTAGTCTAGGGTGCTTACACTTTCCCAGTTGAAACTATGTTGAATCTGCCTATGTGTTGTAAGATTAAGGAGTGCTACTTGGTGTTCATGGATGTGCTCTGCTAGTCTTCTGCCTGTCTATCATACGCAATGGATGTTGTATCTTTACATTGTATGTTGTAAATAACTCCTGGGTTTTTTTAAAGTTTTTGAGCTACTGGGTCTTTTGCCTTACTTAAAATATTTTGGAGGGCTTTGGTTGATTTGCATCTATTATCCCTTTTATAGCTTGTGTTGATTGTGCAATAATGGGCTGAGTGAGCAGGCACATGTTAATAAAGTTGCATTTAGTTGGAAGATATTGTATAGGTCAGGGGTCTCTAACCCCGCAGGCTGTGGTCCACTACCAGGCCTTGGGCCATTTAGAACCAGGCTGTGGAAGTGGTGGGTGGGCAAGCACACGTGTGCATCCCCACTTGCACGAGCAGCAGACTAGCGCATATGCACGTAGTCCATTTGCGCAAGCATCAGGTGCATGTGCCTGCCATTGCACAAATGGAGCTGTGCATGTGTGTCTGCCACTCATACAGACCCATCCCATCTCCCCCCCAATCTACAAAGCTGGAAAGATTGGGGAAATCTAGTATAGGGTATCTGTTTCCTTTTTCTGGTGTGGGATTGCTGAAGTCCATTTGTGTCCATCTGAATAATATTCTTTTATAGGTTCCTCATGTAGGAGGTTGGGTTGTTACTTTAGTAATGGAGCACTTACTTAGTGTGGGATGTTTCTCAATAGACATTACTAAATTGCCAATGTTTCTTCTGCTAATTAGGATATCCAGGAAGGGAAGTGTTTTTTTTTTGTTCTTCCCTTGTGAATATTATTTCTTTGAAGATATTGATGGTTTCATGTGTATTATCTAGTTGTTCCTTTTTATTATTATGGCAAAGGTATCATCTACATACTGGACCCATACTTTTAGTTGTATGTGTTGGATTGCTATAATTTCTAGATGCTGCATTATGGACTCTGTTATGAGTGTTCCTCTGATTTGTTGATATATTTCTCCATCAGACTGAAAATAGATAGCGAGGCAGAGGTTGATCAGGTCCGTGATTCTGTATATTTTGATTTTAGTGTATTAGGTTGAGTACTGTTGCTATGGATTCTTTTGCTAGTTGTAGATCTATAGACATAAATATATTGCTATGATATTGAATAAAACCATCATTTCATTTTCTTCTATTTTTCTTTGATTTTCTGGAGGCACTGTAGTCAGGAGTTGACACATTTTTTCCCCTCTGTGAGATGTCCAACCTTTTTTGTAAGCTCCTTGGCTATGTTGTATTATAGATGACTTCCTCCCACATCACCCCTTGGCCCCTCCATGTCTGGTAAATTGTTTCACAGATATGAAGATGAGATATGGGATGGAGTAGTAGGGAGAAACCCCAGAACTCCTTGAAATTCTTCCTTGCCTCAGGAATGTGCCCTCCCACTCCATCCTACACCTTTCCTGTGCCCCTCTGACCTTCCAAATAGGTTATTTTGGGCTACAGGTCTGTTATACTTTCAGAAGAACACCCAACCCATGTTTCAAAGTAGTTTAATTGATAGACTTCAGCACCTGCAACTTGTTAATTGAGCAAATTGACAGGTTGCTAAAACTGCCATTCCAAGCATTCCGACTTGTCCCATAAGTTAAGAAAAGTGGCCGGTGATTGGTGATTGTTTTTCTTGCTCGGGTGATGCTCAGCAGGACAGGAAATGAAGCCAAGGGAACCTACCAATAGATTTTCTTAACTTGAAACTATAGTGACACCATCATTTGCCAGTCTCATTACTTGAAGCAGAAAGAGCTCAGTCACTGGGGCAGTAAATTTTCAGCTGGCATACTTTTCGGCTGGCTCATGGACTAGTGGATTGCCCTTTCATACAGTCGACCGGCTATGCTCAATGCCATCTCTCCTGTCATGCTTTCAATATAATCCTTTCTTAAAAGAATATCTATTTTATACTAGAAAAATGTGGAGAATGATGCTTGCTTGAAGTTCAAAGGGTAATTCAACATGAAACAGTAATAACCGGATTAAAATTTAATAGCTTCCCAGTTCTCAATAAGTGGCACCGTATGTCTGACCTTGTGTGGACTTAGAACAATGTTTCTCAACCTTGGCAACTTTAAGATTTGTGGACTTTCACTCCATGAAGCACGCTGGTTGAGGAGTTCTGGGAGTTGAAGTTCACACAACTTAAAAGTTGCCAAGGTTGAGAAACACTGACATAGATGCTAAATAGGATTAGGTCTCTTTCGTACTTCTGTGTGTGATAGTCAGGATATACAAAGGATGTAGATGAGGCTGGAAAGTAAAATACAGCTTGAAAATGGCAGTGGCATGCCATGTCTGTATTGTTGTTAAAAAGGCACCAAAACTGAACTCTATTCAAAAGAAATGTTATCTTTAAACAGCATCCCAGAATCATTTGAAACAATTATGAATGCAACTGTGTGCATTGTGAATGGTAAATAAGGAAAGATGCAAACTCACAATTTGTAATAAACTAGTCAAATGATTTTAAAGTATCAGAGGTGCTGAAAAGAAATCAGCAGGGATCACAGAGGCTTCAGCTAAAACCAGAGATAGAAGCTTCTATCTCTATGGCCATCCTAAGCATATGCAAATCAAGGGCATCCAGAGAAAAGGAACTGCTGATGAGAAACCAGTCAAGCTGCATTCCAGAAGGAATGACGCAACACTGGACAATAGAAGGAAAGCTGGCAGACAATGATTTTTGGCACTGCTTCTGAAAAGCATTATGCAGGCATTTGACTGACTCTAGTACTACCAGAAATTTCATTTAACAAGAGAGAAATGCCCTGAATTACATGTGGATTGCAAAATATTTATTCACCTCCTAGAAATGGAAGGCAGAGACAAGTCTTTGCTGAAGGCAAGGGAATTGCAAAGCTGCACAGCAAACAAAAAAATGGAAAACCAATTAAATTGATTCCTAAAAATGCTTTGTATGTATCAGTGCAAGCTGCTAGTTTGAAACAATCTTGACATAAGAAGTGTTCATATTTGTGGTATAAAACCAAGGACATACAATCCTGGATGCAGTAATTTAACTTGAGAAGAAGGATGTATGAAGAGACCGGAAGTTAGATCTTTATGAAGATAAATGTATAACCTATTTAAGAAAGTCAACTAGCCGCATAAAGATGAGCCTCCTGCATCCACCGGCCCGCTCCAGCCAACTGACTCTCAGTTTTCCCATGGCCTGTGTGGTGTATCTAGATTGTGTGCCTCCCACTGTGCCTCTGCTGACAACTGCTGCTGGTGCCAACACGTGAAGACAAGCAGTGGCCCACTCACTCCGACCCACTGACTCTCAGCTTTCCCACAGCCTATGCAGTGCCTCTGGTCTGTGTGCTTCCCCCCAAGCCTCTGACGCTGTCTGCTGCTTGGACAGGTAATCAACTCACCTGCATCGTGTGGGCTGCACAGTCCCAGAGTGTACCGACCAAGGGGCTCACATCTTTTGTGCACATGCTGAAGGGGGGGGGCACCCAGCTGTGCTGATCACCTGAAATCATGTTTCCCTGAAAATAAGCCCTTTTGCTTATTTTGGAGTTCTAAAAATATAAGACTGGGTCTTATTTTCAGGAAAACACAGTAGCTGACCATGCTTGAAGAACTCACTTCAGAAGATGAGGCTCTGCCATGCTACTGGACTTGCCACAGCTTCAGCTCCCTCCACCTGCCTATCTGCCCCCCCCCCCATCTCGGTCCTCTATGCAAACATCGTGAAAAGCCAGCACTTGCTTCACCTGGATGTACCTTGTCAATAATGGAAGACAATAGTGAAGATCAGTTGGGATGGCAGGGGAGATAGGTGTAGTAGCTGCAGAGTGCAGAGTGTTCAAAAAGGCAGAGATGAAGGGAGATAGGTGGGTGGGAAAGTTGATGTGTTGTCAAGAAAAAAATGCTTCACATTAACATCTTTTAGACATAGTCTATCCATTGAGTCAGACATCATTATTGATGCTATTTATAGTGTAGCTTCTAATTTCTGGCTTCATTTTTTAAAGATCTCCTCTAGTATTTTCATTGTTAAGATGTTTTGTGTCAGTTTGTAAGTTCTAGTACAAATTGATACTAAAAGCAGGCTTGCATTTTTCCATTTTACTTAGAATCTTTAGTCCCCACTAGTGTCCAGTTTCTAAAATCATAAAGTCACTTATCTTTGTTATGACTTTCAATAACTAAGGTAGCCAAAATTAACCTGGTTCTCATAAATAGTTATTTATTTTTTATAGTTAATTCCAAAATCTTATACTAAAAGTCAATATTCAAAATTTTTAGGACACTTAATCAGTTTATAACTTTCTTAGCTCTTTCTTAGAGCTCTTATTTAGTGTGTTGTTGTTTATTTCAATTTTTTAAAGTCCTTAATCTTATAATTAATTTTTATTATAATTAAGGCTAAATTCACCCAGTGACTTTTTAAAATTATTCCAAATGTCTCTAATTGCTTTAAGATGATTAATAGGCCATTCCTGAAAGTGATTAAAGAATAAGGCTTGCAAACTTTGTGCCTTTTAAAAGGCTACTCCAGTAGTTGTAAGCAAGATAGCTCCAGGCACTCAAACCTGCTCAGACTAGAGAAGACTGCTATCCTGACGTCTCATGAAGATCAGTCATCTGAAGCACATGTAGATGATCTCCCTCAGTGTCTCAGTGGTGCAGTGGTTAGAATGCAGTACTGCAGGCTACTTCTGCTGACTGCCGGCTGCCTACAATTTGGCAGTTCGAATCTCACCAGGCTCAAGGTTGACTCAGTCTTCTATCCTTCATTCTGAGATCCGAAAAATGAGGATCCAGATTGTTGGGGACAATATGCTGATTCTGTAAACTGCTTAGAGAGGGCTTTAAAGCATTGTGAAGCGTCACATAAGTCTAAATGCTATTGCTATCTCCCATCTTCTCCTTTGCCACAGTTGTCAGCTCCATTTTTGTGGAGGCATCTCCATTTTGCCATGTCTCTCCCTGTCCCATATCTTCACCATAAATTCTAAGACAGGCTGTGGTTGTCATTTATTTAGTTTTTTATATTTTATTTTAGTCCCAGTTTGCTCTACGCTGCTTGATTTTTATTGCTAGTATTTGAAGATCCTTTGTGTTTGGCTAGTGTCATCAGCACAAAGCAGGTTATGATGTTTTAAATTTTAAAACCATGCTCAACTGCTTCCAATTCAGGTTCCCTTAATATATATTGAGCATATAAGTTAAGTAAGAGGAGAGTCGCAGAGTTTTCTTAAAATTCACAAAATTGACCTTAGGCACACTTTCCAATATTGTGGCCAAAAATTGACTTACTTAAAGCAACCAAATCACTTGGAAGATACAATATAATTTTATTTGCATGCATACAAGCAATATACTAGACTTCCAGCAAAGTTTCAATAATTTCAAATTATGCAATAGCAAAAGCTGCTTATATACCTTTGGCCCACTATATTGCAAAAGAAGATAAAGAAAAAGACAGATACAAATTATAGGGTGACAGTGGAAGGTCTTCCATGATTGCATAATTTGCAGAAAGAATATCTGGCAAGCATTTTTATTTAATAGCACCAAGATTCCAATCTTTTGTGCTACCAAGATTGCATAAATATTTGAGTTAATTTCATCTAAAAAATGTAGTATTAATTTCAAATATGTTTTATGTTTATCAACAGTATGGAATGTTCATTGTCCTTATTTATAAATTTATTTATCAAATTTGTAAGGTGCCAATCTCCAAAATTATTCTTGGTAGCTTCACAGGTGAAAACAAAAGAGAAAGAAACCAACATTATGTAAAAGGAACAGCAGCCACCCAGAGGTGGTATTTAGCAGGTTCTGACCTGTTCTGGAGAACCAGTAGTGGAAATTTTAAGTAGTTCGGAGAACCAGGGGTAACCTTCCCCCAAGACTGGGGAGGGAATGGAGATTTTACAGTATCCTTCCCCTTCAACGCCCACCAAGCCACATCATGCCCACCAAGCCACACCCACAGAACTGGTAGTAAAAAAATTTGAATCCCACCACTGCAGCCATCCTGAGCAAACAGCTAAAACACTTCCCCTACATCACCATCAGATACCTGAATTCAAAGCCTGGGGAAGAGAGTCAGGTTAGAGACTTTGCTTGCTTGATACAGATTAAAGATGATAGAATGTTATCTTGTCTTAAACTGCCTACAAATAATATTAGATCTGCCCAATCTTTAATATTTAGTAAGGTTGTGTAGACCTGGAGAAGGCAGAGGAAGAGTAAAGAAGGAGTTGCCATAGTTACAGGCAACTGCATAACTATTTGGGGGTGTGGAAAAGGCTGTTTGGTATACAGTGTACTTTTTATTTCTTTGATATCTGCCATGGGTTACTATTGCAATATCCATGGATACTGAGGGATACGACATGAAGTACCAACCTCTCTATTCTGAAACGCTATCAGGATAGCATGCAGTTATGACTGTCAAATAATATGACTGAAATGAGATCTGGAGCATTTCAGTGCGTGTGTACATAGTACAACTTCAAAAACAAGCTCCACCAAGTTTAAAGATGTTTATTCCTAAAAGCTAAGTGGAAGACTGCAGTTTCAGTTAATTTCCATTTATTAAACCAGGAGTACCGAATCAGCAGCTCAAATGATCTTCAAAAACTATTGGTGTAATCTTAAGAACCTATCAAAAAGTTATCCCTGATTTGCAGTTTTTAACATGACAGAAGGAATAAAATCCTTGCATATATGGAGAGTCATCCTAGGAACTATCATTAATTTTATTTTGGTCTTGCTCCTTTTATTTTTGACCTGCCCTCTTCTACTATTTGGAATTTGGCATTTACTATTCCAGTTAAAACTTAAGCATGACTCTGTTTTCAAGAGTGAAGTTCTTGATTGTTTCAACTAATATTTTAACAACTGGCACATTTGGATAAATACTGGATATATAGTTGAAATATACACCTTTATGAATATATAACTTCATGGCTGTATAGCTACCCAAATAATTATAGTGGATTCCATGTAAATAATGGATACTAAGAGAAAAAAGTAGATTTTTTTTAATATTAATAATGATAGATAATTACCGCTTCATTCATATCAGTGTAAGTTTTATAATAACAGATATCATGGCAAAAGAATGAGATGTGCATTAGAAGGTTGTT
>JAOYMU010000252.1:59174910-59185139 GCA_025802295.1 Psammodynastes pulverulentus | reverse complement strand
GTTTGTGTAGTATTATGTTAAGCAGACTGTGTTTGTCTATTGTTGTGACTTAGATGACGTTCAGAGCACATTTTATGCCCAATTCATGCAAAACTCCACGTAATCCCAAGGGGTTCACATACTTTTTCTTGCAATTGTATTTACTAAGTCTGCATTACTATTAGTATCAATCTTCTCATCATTCCTATCACCCATCTCAGCCCCCTTATGATTGTGTGACTATAACTTTGTTGCTTGTATCTTTTTATGTACACTGAGAGCATATGCACCAAAGACAAATTCCTTATGTGTCCAATTACACTTGGCCAATAAAAAATTGAATTGAATTGAATTGAATCTGCATATCTACTATTTTGTATCTTCTGACCTTACTATTATCTTTAGTGAAGTTTGTTTCTGGAATTCTCTGATGAGAGGGATTGGCATTGAGAAATCTTCTGTATAAAGGTGTCTTTTGGGTATACTAAATTACAAGTTTCAGACTGGCTGGGGATGCTGGAATTTATAATCCATTCCATCTGGAGAACGCTACCCTAAGGCATGTCAGATATAAATTATGTTGACCATCTTATCCAGATTCCTGTAAAAAATCTTATCCTAGCAGAACAGATTATTTGTCTTGCATTCACTAGGTCCATACTTAGAAAATTGAAAATTAATGACATTTCTTTACATTTCTTATTTTACGTTAGAATGACAGGTTTTAGTATGTGTTCTTAAGTTATCATTATTGTTTTTAAAATGCAAAGGACCTTGCTTACAGTATGTCCTCACCTTATATTTTGGTTCTAGGGGACATATTTTGGTATTGGATTGCATTCATAATGAGTATAAAATGTTCTCCAAGTACTGAAGTACATTCATCTGTTTGGGTTTGGTAGACTTATTCCGACACAACAAGCCCACGTTCAAGCTGTGAAAAAAAGAGAAGTGTACACTTGTTGGATTGGAGCTGATCTAATCCAATAAATTAGTGTCCTGTCAGCTCTGCTCTGGAGAAAATAAAATTCATATTCTAAGTATTTTATTTTATTTTTAAAATCTGTTTTATTTTCTTTCCAAATAGTTCAGAATTAAGAGGACATCACCATTAGATCCTCTGATGGCTCTTCATAAAAGAATGTTAATTTGTATGTGTATGTAAACAATTGGTAAAGTAACTCCAAATTCTATATGCTCTAGCTATTGGTGTAAATATATCCTTAACTATCAGTTTATTACAATAAAAAGAGAATATATTTGCTTTCTTAGCTAACCATGACAGGGTTGAACAAAGTACAGTTTTCACTCATGCTACCCTCATGTTGTCTGTCTCCCACTAACATAAATCCTAAAATTGTTAACTTTTACTTAAACAAAATACATGATGCCAATAAGATTTGAAAATCTTTTAAGCCTTCAATCGATCAGTTAATTGTGACATAGTTGGGAATTCAGTAAACAAACAGAAACTGGATGATGATATTGACAGCCTAATTGAATAGCTTTTCAACCCTATTACACATTAATGAAAATTGCAACACAAGCAGCAGAAGGTAGAAAGAAAAGGATAATTCTTGCAGTGGAGAAAAATAATCAGTGGGGATTTTCAAGAATACATATTAAGTGATAAGAGGCGTTGTTGCTCACAAGTGATCAGGAAATAGAAATGAACAATGGATGGTCTATTTGCAATCAATCCCCTGGTTTTTCAGAATACTGTAATGAAAATGTAAGTAAACTATGAACAGCTTGGAAATTATCTTCCCAGGCTGGGTAAATGGGGAATGAAATGGCAAAATAAATAAATAAAAATAATTTCCAGTACAAATGATATATATTTTCATAAAATATAGCAATCAGATTGAACAAAACTGGAGGTTTTCTCTGTAATGGAAGGACTTAAGGATTTGGGTTCATCAGATGATCAAAAATATGGGCCAATGGATGATGAGAGCCTCCCCCCCCTCTTAAGTCTACAATGTGGAGGTCTCCAGTGAAATTAATTACTAGGGAAAAAAAATCACATTATGTATTAATTTATGTAATTGACTGCACAACTATCTAAGATATTTTAAAAGAGGATTAGAATATTTCTGGAACATATTCTCTCAAAGGCAGAAGCTAATACTAGCATCATGGTAGGGATAATGGACCTTTAAAACCAAAGGCAGAAATTATCATTTATAAGGGAGCTTTAGCAGAAGTAGGCTCTTTGCTCCAAGTCTTGCCGGTGAGCTTTTCATTTTAGCCATTTTGGGAAGGTGGAAGACAGCCCAACTGGTGTTTCATTTAGGCTGATTGGTTGATTTAGGCTGTCCACTTTGTCTACGACTCTAGGCAGCTCATTAAACATGAAAAGTTTTTAAAAGCTCATAACAGGTAATAACAGTCTTATTAGATTGGTTAGAATGCAGTACTACAGGCTACTTCTGCTGCCTGCTGGCTGCCTGCAATTTGGCAGTTCGAATCTCAACAGACCTCAAAGTTGACTCAGCTTCCATCCTTCTGAGGTCTGTAAAATGAGGACCTAGATTGTTGGGAGCAATATGCTGACTCTGTAAACTGGTTAGAGAGGGTTGTGAAGCACTGACTTTCCCCTTCATCACAAGTATAAACAATTGTAGTAACTTATCACTTTCTTTTAAAATACAACAAATAGTCTCTTCTTTCCATATGCCATATCTTATCTATAAACAAATCCTTAAAGCTTTGATATTTAGTTCTGATCAGCAAAAGTCCATTAAGAATTACCAGAGACAGCAACATACAGTGTCTAATTTAACCTTAATCAAACACACTAAATCTATATTCCTTCCTTTTACTTTTAACAATGTTGATATTTAATTTAGGCCCTTCATATAATGTTCTGGAACTTCATTTCTTTCATTTTTTAAATCCCTTCTCTCAAAATTGTTTAAAGCTTTACCAAGTCTTGTATTGTAAATCCAGTATGGGGGAGTTTATAAAAGAGATATTAAAAGTTTGAACAATTTTGTGAAGAAAGTTATACAGGTCACTTTTTCATTTGTTATTTGTACTCTGTATTCATTTTGATTATTAAAATAGCATCTGGTTTCATTTGTATGTCCAGTGAAGCTCTTTTTCCATAGTCTTATAGCCTGTGAATTTTAAATCCACTTTCAGATCAGTTTCAGTCTGGTCTGGTAATATTTGTTCCTCTTTCATAACATATGCTAGACACAGTCTAACTATAGAAGCAGACATTTTAAAATTAATCTCTGGATCCATTGTTCAAAAATATATTTCAGTATGATCAATATTGAAATATTTTCTCTATTCTATAAGTCAAATTTAAGTGTTTTTCTCCTTTAATTGTAATCTTTAATTCCTTCTGCTTTTTTCTAGTGTCCAACCTTCAAAGTCTAATTTTATCATTTTTAAAGAGAATTCAAAACAAAAACATTTTCTCATGGGAAGGAATTTTGTAATAAATTCCAAAATCTTATTTCAAATCCATCTGAACTCTTAGTCTGCTTGCAACTCTGAAAAAAATCAAGGTTATAACAATCCTTCTCCTGTTTATTCCATTTTTTTTCATTCTTAAACAGTTTAAAACCTCTTTTGCTTTATTTGGACTTTCTGTCATTGGTTTTGCAGCAGGACCTCTCGAAAAAAATGGCAAAATGAAGACAAGTCAGTTAAAAGACTGCAGCAGAATGAACAGCCAGTTAGTAAATAGGCTTTTTGAAATTCCTCTCCAGACAAGAAGAGGATTTGAGATCACCCACAAATGCTCCACACAGTTGTTCCTCAAGTGGAGACTACAAGACAGCAGTCTCTGGCAAGTTTAAAGCTCAGAGAGATGAAGGAATAACCATCTTTTGCTCAAACTGCAGATGGTACCTTCAAAAGGACACTAGCTTTACATACTTCCTTTTCTAATCACTTTTGGAAATTGCTTGTTAACTGCTTTTCAGCTATTAGAACCTTTAGATCATCAACCTTTAAAGCACTGGGTGAGTTTGCTACAAGATAATCTATATATAAAAAATCCAAATACCAATCACTCATCACAAAATCTCCAGAAGTGTAAAGCCTACAAACTTGAAATTTGGCATTTATGTTCCACTTGGCTTCTAAGTGCTTGCTAAGAAAGGATTTTTTGAAATGACCATCAGATCATTAGTATTTGTTATACAGTAATTAACACACTCTGATGTTAAGGAGTTAGACATTCTACTCCCCCTCCCCACCTGAAAATAACTCTGTTCCAACTGAAAGTTGCCTCACATTCCATTACCTCAGTTCAAACTGGCAGACATTCCACTCCTTCACTCAGGAGCGGTCTGGGGCTCCTTACAGTACTAAATGTCGCTACCTCACCAAAATGTCTACGCCTTCCACCTATGGAACTGCTTCCAAACTCAAGGCAGCGGGAGAGATAGTAGCTCAAAAAAGGTCAGAAGTGTTGTTTTTGGAGGGTTATTGATTCTCTCAACAACATTGTCCTCAGTAAATATGCCTGATCACATAGTTTCGTAGCAAAGCACGGGTAACCAGCTAGTCTTTAATAAACTCTTAGCTGTGTGTGATCAAATTTGCTCCTTGTCATCCTCCTGCAGCACTCTAGGGGTCTGTTCTGCTGTTACATTGTCACTAAGTAAGGTTTTTCTTAACATCTTTAAACAACTAATCATTTATAATATTAGATAGAATGGACGGAGGGTGGCATTTTTTTAGAAGAAATGGTGCAAAAATAGTGTTTTTCCTTTTGTGTGCTACAGTGATTGGGTAAGATGTTATTCTACCCTAAGCAGTTTACCTTTTGCATAAGTAAAACACCTCTTAAAAGAGAAGATAGTGTGTTTATGTGTGGGTGAGCTTAAGAATGATGAAAATAGAAAAGTAAAACTGAAGACTTTCCACAGATTCTGGTTAGCTTGGAAGCTATTATGAAGAGTAATCTGACATGCTCTTCATAAATCTTGAGTCTAATAAAACTTCATAAATCTTGAGTCTAATAAAACTTCCTCAGAAAAGGAGAGGACCTTGGAGTACATTCTTAAGATAATTAATGCACGAGAGTACATAATAAGGCAGGAGGACTTGACTTTTCCTAGTAGGAACATAGGCATACCCTACTGTTAGATCTTGGGAATTGGGCCCTATAGGGCATTGCCACCACTTTGGCTGCCTGTGCCCCTGTATTGTAGACTACAAAAAGACAACTGCCATTCCCCTGGCAACACATGGCCTCTTTTCACCAACCTTGCCTTTGAGGATCATTATTTGTACAGGTCCTTCTAGCTTTTTCAACAAAGCTAAGACCAGGGGCATGCCATAAGAAACTTCAATGCCTGGCTGATGCTGATGCAATGTATTATGCAATAGTCACTTTAAGGATGGTATCCCTGAGCTACTTTCACTTCCCTTGCATGCCTTGTCTTTCTGGAACACTAATTCTGTATTGAGAAGCATACAAGCATGCTAGAAGTCTGAAGTAGACTTCAGGGTTTGTTCAGCATTGCATAGAATTTTTGGACATATTCTTAGCTGACTTAGGCAACCAATCAGGCTAGAAGTAAAACCAGAATTTGGATTCACAGGCTATATTAGCTTAACTTACAGAATCATAAATTGGCCAGCTACGGTATGTTTTAGCATCGTAAGTAATAAGATTCCATGCCATGTCATTAATATTCAGTATATTATGAAATGTTGGTTTATCGACAAACCATGATTGTGTTTTGTGTCAGCTTTTTAAAGTGTGTCACGTGAAGTCACCCAATAACTAATAATGGGCACCACCTGAATTGTTGTGCCCCATGAAGGTGCCCAATATAGACAGATGGGATATTCCTTGAGGCACTACCTATGCTACATCTGAATTGTTTTTCACAGTACAATATGTTAGAGAAAAACTTTGCTGGTGCAGTAAGAAAAATACAGCTGTTTGAAATATTCGTGAGAAATTAGTTGTTGTTCATATATTTTTGAGGTGACCGGAATGACAGGATTGATATTTTTTATTGCTATTTTTGATCTAAGCATCAACCAGATCAATATTTGTATTTTATGTTATGTATTGGAAAGTTGGAATCATTGTCACAAATACAGTTGCTTATATTGGAACTTGACAAGTGTGTTTCTCTTTTTCAATCACTTTTAGAATGGCAGCTTGCTTCTTGATGTTCCAAATCTAGTTAAAAAAATGTATAGAATGAAATCAGCTGTCTAAGGTAATAAAATGTGAAATGTTAGTATTAAAAGACTGAATCTTATCTGTGATATACATATATTCATTCTGAGAATAACGATTCTGACAGTATTTTTTTCTCTCCCCCTCTCCCTCTCTCACACTCATATATAACACCAAATGTATCATGTACATAATATTTTTTCATGGCTTATACATTTAGGCAAGTACTCCATTTCCCAACTGGCATATGTTCTGTTGTGGCTAATGCATGTATTTCAAAAACAACGATAGGTTTCCAATACCATCTTCTACTTCTTGAGGGTTTTTTTTTTTGATGAGCAATAAAATAGGTTGAGGTGGGATGTGTTGTATCCCACTACATTAGATCATTCCTCTTTTTCCTTCTCTGTTGGATGGCAATCGGGGACCCTCATGCCAAGCTTTGGAAGCAACAGCATCTGGCTCCTTGGCAGATTTTGTAAGCGGTCTTGTTGCCAGCCTTTAAGCTGTGTCTGGATCGGCTGCCTGATTTGGCTGCAGATGGGCTCTCTGGGTTGCCTTGTGCTTCTGGGTTCCAGTTTTGGCTTACCTTTGATTCTGAAGACTTTACTCATTTTTATTCATTTGTGAATACAGGCCCATCCAAAGTGATCCTGATATTTAGAATTAGAAAAGCAGGGCTGGTGGAGGGGGGGAGGGATAAAGAGATTGCCATTCCATCAGTCCAAAGAAGAGAATAAAATTGCCAGAAGTGACTATCCAGTATAGAGTTTTATTTTTCCCCTAAATGTAAGCTTGGATTATTCCTCAGCCGAAGTTGGATATAATGCAACACTGAAATAAAACCATGTTAGATGTTACTGGAATGTATCGGGGGGGGGGCAAAGGGTTAATTTGTGATTTGTTCCTCACTTTTGATATAGCAATCATATTGGAATGAAAGAAGGTTCCTTGGAGTTGAAATCTATCATTTTAGAGTCTTGATTTAGAATCCACTCCCCTACGCAGATAATAGAAAGTGAATTCTGTTGTACTCAACACTTTCAATAGTTCTTTATAAATTCAACATGTATCTATGCATTTCTGGACACAGGACATGCAAAATGGTAAGTTAAATAATTTCCTATTCCTTACTAAGGAATTCCTCCTTACTTAGAAATCAATGTAAATAACATAAAGAGGGAAATATATATATTTTTTAAAAAAGAAGTATTCTTACATATATACTCCAAGTAAGCCAACTAGAGTAATTGGATTGCAATAGGGTATAATTGCGATAAATAAATGAACACATAATAAGAGAAGTTAGACAAAATCATGATGCACAAAGAGTTGTACATTACAGGGATGGCTTTGAGATCTCTAGGTGAAAATGAACTGATTTGTGTGATAGAGGATCTGAACAGAGGCCTCAGAAATGATCTCAATATTCATCCTCAACAAGCTTTTTTTATGAAGCTTGTGCAGACACCACCTATTTGGAAAATACATCAATGTAAGTTTCCATTTCAGTGGTATCACCTATATCTGTATTATCAGGGGACAGTGAAGCCCAATGTGAAAGCAACTTCTGTCCATCTAAAATTTAATGGCAAAGTCCATAGCAATATTAATTGCAAAGTTATTTACTGCCAAATAAACACATTTTGTTCTGAGATTCAAGATTATTGTTTGGTATTCTTAAACTCCAAATGCATTACAGGATTTTCAAAAGTCCATTATGGGAGTCTCTGGTGGCCAGGGATTTTGGCAGTCCACATTTGTGAGGAGGGTCTGTACCCCTAGATACATTTTATGGCTTATGAGATGAAAGTGATTTATCCATTTGTCTTTTCATCCAGAATCCCTTAAGCATCATTACTGAAAAAGACACATCTTGTCATTTCTTTAAAAAAGAGAGAGAGAAGTTTTATTTAACCGGTTTAATACTTTATCCTTCAACATCCAAAATGTCTCTCTAGCTATTCAGGAATGCATTTAACAAGACAAGTTACTAGTTACTGCATCTGACCCTAGTTTAGGTCTTCCTCCTAAACTCAAATGAAGAAATTGGAAAATTATTCAAAAGTTCTTAAAAATGAAGTCCCGAACAGATGTTCTGCATCCACCATGCTGCCTGCCTCTGGGTTGTGTGGACTGGACCAGAAACTTTTCACTGCACAGCCCTTTGACTTTCAGCATTTATCACGAGCTTGACAATGTCTACATTCCCTTTACATGAAGAATCCTCATCAGGGCATATTGAGAATTCACAGGAACATGTTTCACAAAAGGTAGCCATTTCCCTTTTTGGAATGCCTTATAAACTTTCCGAACTCAGCAGAGCACAAGCAGCAGAATGTAGCTTCACAGTGCATTTGTTGCAGCTGTATCAGCATATGTCTGGTTAGAACAAAACACCAGGCCAGTCTTTCCTTGGCAACTTTAAGACATGTAGACTTCAACTGGCTGGGGAATTCTGGGAGTTTGAGTTCACATATCTTGGGATAGTAGAGAGAATGCCTTGCTAAAAATCATGATTAACAAAACCTGTAATTACTTATTTGTTGATTTCTTTTCTGCTATCTCTTATTGGTTTGACAAAGTAGTGCCAGCCGGACTTCTGAAATGCATTAATAGATGCTATTCTAATAATAAATTGTAATAATGTTCTGAGTGACAGATACAATGAAAGTAACCCATTAATAGCATTACAACTTTTTTGTTTTTCCCTCTTGCTCAGTTCATTGGCTTTTTCAAATTCTCCATGCTTTTCAGCAACTTAGGTACCTTACGTACCTCTGAAGGTTCAGCCTTCAGAGCTGCAAGGAATGCAACTTAAAAATGTGGTTCTTTCTTAAAATGTCATTCACGAATTTCTTCAACTTTTCATATCAGCTATTGGTTTCCCCTTTCTCTGTTGGTGCTGCTGGGTACTATTCAAGCCATGGAGAGGTATAATATTTTAAAATAAATAAATTCTTGAATGGATTTCAGTTCTAAGGGGTGAAACTCAGGGGTGAAATTCAAAATTTTTCCCTACTGGCTCTGTGGTTGTGGCTGTGTGCGTGGCTTAGTATAATAGTAATACCGATTCAAATTGTCGCTACCACCTCTCCTGAGGTGGGCTGAGGTGGTTGAATTTCACCCCTGGTACACTGTCTGTTAACAATGGCATTTGATAAGACAAAATACTCTTTTGAGAACAATATAGTATAGCAGATAGACCCAGGATTTAGGACTCCAAAAACTCCAAACATTCCTCTGACAATCAAGCGTAATACCTCCTTCCTCTACTTCCTGGTCTTAGTTCTTTCTTGAAGAAAGCTGACAATCTCCTCCTCCAGAGATTAGAGGCTTCTCTTAGATTAGTAGATTCTATACTATTTCATTTAGGGGTATAGGCACATGGAATACAGAACCTGAATTGATCAATTTTGTGGGGCTTCGGTAATTAGGATACTGGAAGGTTCTTTTCTCTGGGGTTTTCTCTGAGATGTGAGAATCTGAGGTCTGGTGTCAGGTAGGTCATGCTTGTTCATTGGTAATGAAAACTGTGGTCAAACCCATCACCAAATGGTGGAATAGCTGGCCTCAGTCTCCCATGAGCCTTGCTGCTGTTTATTTGAAGTCAGCTGGCACTAGGATGCATTGTCAGATTTCAGCTGCTTTCCAGGAACCTGCTCATCTTGGCCAATCCATTTTTCAAATCTTTTGATGGACTGTTCAATAATATTTTTCTTCCCAGTGCTAGCATTCAGGTTTTCTTCATCTTTGAGGTGGCGGAGGTACTCCGGTCTCCTGGCAAGCTGGCAATATTGGAAGATGCTGGAATGTGTGGGTCCCCTAAATGATAAACAGATTTGTGTATATTCTTGTCATGCTGAACATACAAAAAAGCCCAAGATATATTTTGGGATTATTTTTTTAATAATGAGTTAGGACAGGACTAATTAAAAATAAACCTTACACATTTATAGTTAAATAAATAAACATTACAAACTAGTAAACCTTTAAAACTCTTCAGGATGATAGTTAGTTCACTTTATTGTCATTGTACCTCGTACAACAAAATTAAATACCTTCTTCAGTGTACATGAATATAAAA
>JAOYMU010000252.1:59139798-59161371 GCA_025802295.1 Psammodynastes pulverulentus | reverse complement strand
TCTATTCTATTCTATTCTATTCTATTCTATTCTATTCTATTCTATTCTATTCTATTCTATTCTATTCTATTCTTTCTAATGTATTGAGATACTAATTGGGAATTCTGAGAACTGTAGTACCAGCTGGATGAGAAAGATTTCAGGTATTACAGTTGCATAATGCATAAATCATCTCATTTCGGAGTCCAACATTAAGACTGAACATTATTGAAATGTTTTGTACTATTCCATTATTTTTTTAATGTGTAATTAGCATTCCTATTCTAAAACAGTGTATAGATTTCAATGGTAAAATTGTTTTTCAAATAGGCATGGAACTGATGTTATTTAGCATTTCCATTCAAAGAATGCTATTCCGAGCCTATGAAATTCTGCCTCAAATCAGGTTGTAGGTCAGAAAAGGAAAACGATATGTTTCCATGCAAGGCATGCAGGATTTCCTGCACTGGGTCAAGAAGAACACACCTCCCCATTGTTCTAGTTTCTGACACAGAGAGTCCTAATGTTCCTTGGTAGGTTTCACTCCCAATAGCAAAATAAAACATTCTAAAGAATGTTCTATGGTTTATATTACATAAATTCATGCAATAAAATATAAAGAATTTAAATCTTCTGTCAATTTACAGTTTGCCCTAAATTTAACTATATTTTAATTTATAAATGATTTGTCTGCCAAATCTTTAAATATATGACAGTTGAACTCTAGGAAAATTGGCGTGGGGGAAGGGAGGAGGAGGAGAGCAGATTTCAGGTCAATAGAGTTGACAAGTGTATTGTATTTTGCTCAGGCCACAGCTGGAAAATTCCTGTTTGATTTGTCTGACTATACATATTTCGAGCTGAATTGTAACAAGAACTTGCAGCTATTTTTTGTTTTTTGTCAGAGGTAATGCTTGTGTTCATCTTACTTTGCCAGATACATATGGTTATATTACTAAAACTCTTGTCATTACGTTTATCTAAAAGGTTGCATCATAGGGCAATACGCTATACATGTTTGTTTATCATTGTCTATCACATTTCAGAGTTTGTGGGTTTCTGCTTGCTGATTTTGCTTCAAAGGAGAAGTCAGTGTTTGTTGGTCTAGGACTGATTAATTGATTCTTTTTGTAGTCTATGCCAGGAGTCCCCAGTCCCCAGGCCGTGGCCTACTACTGGGCCATGGCCTATTTGGAATTGGGCTGCCCGAGTGGTTGGCTGGAGCGTGCATGTGTGTGCAACTCAATTTGCATGAGCGGCGTGCTGGTGGGCACTCGCATGTGTGTGTGCTGACCTGCCACTCACGCAAGTCAAGCTGTGTGTATGCACACTGGCCTGCCACTCACGCAAGGGCCATGTCAGTGCACGCTCACATGGCCCACTTCTCCTTTCCCCCCACAGCTGGGCTGCCAAGCCGTAAAAGTTGGGGACTGGTGGTCTATGCTGCTGATAATAACAGTCTTTAGATCCATAAGTCAAAGATGTCTGTCTACCTTTCTCTTACTCTTTCTTAAATGTAGTTTTCAAATGTGTACTTTGCCACAGGAAAAAAGCATTACTTTGCCAATTCTTATCTTTACTGTCATACACATATCTTTACCCATTTTTATTTTGTAAAGATTTCGTATTACATTTCTCCCAAGATTTAATTGCATCTATTTCTACTTGTCCTGCTGCACTTGATCCTAAGAAAATAAAAATATGTACTACTTCGTTTCAATAATAAATGTACATTCATTAGGTTGACATTACTATGATTACCCCTAGATTTTGACTCCTTGGGCCAATGTTTACCTAACCTAAAGATGGTTCTGACTGTACCTCCTTGATAGTTCACAATTTGATACAGTTTTCATTTGAAAGTGACTGATTTGTATTTAGCCATCTATTTTCTGTTATATAGCTGATTTTATTATGATGTTGCATCTCTTGTCATATCCATATCTAGAATTATATGGCTAAAACATACAGTATGAAGAATGATTGCAGGAATTGGAAATGTCTAGTTTAATGAAAAAAAGGACTAGGGGGGCATGATAGCAGTCTTTCAATATCTACAGGCTGCCACAAAGAAGAGGGAGTCAAGCTATTCTCCAAAACACCTGAAGTCAGGACAAGAAACAATGAATGGAAACTAATCAAGGAGAGAACCAACCTAGAACTAAGGAGAAATTTCCTGACATTTGACCCAAAGGTACTTTTTCAAGAGGCAACTGCATTTTCTGATTTTTCTTTGAACATGTTTCACTTCTCATCCAAGAAGCTTCTTCAGCTTTCTTGACATTTAGAACAGTTGATCTGTGGAAGGACTTGCCTCCAGAAATTGTGGGTGTTCTAAGAACGAAGTTTTTAAAGAAGAGATTGGACAATCTGAAATGAGATCGGATTTCCTGCTTAAGCAGGTGTTGGACTAGACATCCAAGATCCTTTCCAGGTTTTTATTCCGTTTATGTTATTTGAAGCAAACATTGCCTTTAATATTCAAAGAATTATCTTCAAAAAATTATATTCAGAAATGTAAAACTCTTTTATTGTTGCATTTATCTAATTCAGGTCTTCTTGTAATTCCAGGTTCCTCCATTTCTTCAATTTGTGAAATTCAATCACTCATTAATGGTAATGTATATTTTGCTACATATATCTTGATCTTGCATTTTAGCACTTTCATTGCTGGTTGTATCAATTATTCATTACTTATTTCTCAGCTTCTTTTTAATGCAATATCAGATTATGTATGATTTCTTAAACTTTTCTTGTTTCTAAACAATGTGTTTAGAAAGGGCTGTAATGGGCTGTTTTAAGAGTTTGCCTGCTTTGTTGTACTAGGGACCCTAATTTTTACACATACACATACAAAATTACATTGCATGTCTAATTTTTCAAACTATGTATGGTTGAAATTTTTAAAAATTTCAACATGCTCCTATAGATTCATGACTACAAATGAATTTTGATATAATTTTATCTGGTTCCCTTTCATTTTATATTAATTCTTAATATTTGCTTTTATGCGTTGATCTTTTTATCTTGTAAGCCACACTGAGTTCAAAGTAAGTGAATACATAAGAGTTCAATTGTATAGTAGCAATTTCCTTTATCTGCTGGTGGCTATTGCAAAGATCCATTCATTCAAGTTCTCAGGAAAAGAAGAATCTTGCAAGAACACGTTTAAAGATCTAACACCATTGGTAGAAAGCATAAATAAAACTAAACAATGTAACCATTGTTCTTTATAACAATTTCACTTCTCAAGCTAATCCTAAATACCACAACATTACTTCATATATTTTTTTTTCATTAAATTCAGTATGGATTCAAGGAATATTTCTTCAAATGTTTTGAAGATATTTCTTCAAATTAAAAGTCAGTAGAATGGTTGGGGGAGAGAGAGAGAATGAGGTACAGATTTTACCTGTCACCCAGGTGGGAGAAAAGAACAAACTGGTTGATTCAGCATTTATCTAGGATTGGCAGAAGGGCCAATTGTTGGAGCTGCTCTAGAACAGGGATCTACAACCTTGGCAGCTTTAAGATTTGTGGACTTCAATTCCCAGAATTCCTCAGCCAGCAATGAGAATTTGGGGAGTTGAAATCCACAGGTCCTAAAGTTGCCAAGGTTGGAAACCCCTGCTCTAGAATGATGAAAGGTGAAGCTAAGAGTTGTTGGAGGGAAAATCAGCTTCTCACCTTCCTTTTCCACCAGCAGGGTCATTACAAGCAAGATTTCACTCAGGGGATGCTACCAACAGTGGATTGAAATCTGGATCCAAGCCACTGAGTTAGATAGTTTGATACAGAGCAATCCACTAAGTACTGTTGCTATGCAACAAGCACTCACTTTACTTATCATTAAATCTCAGACATGCCCTGCAACTAAGACACAACTGAGCCACTTAATCTCTGCAATAGATTCATAGTTGCCATAGAGTTCTGAAACAATTGAGCCATCCTAAATGAGCTGGCCCCTAAAATAGTCGTGTTTAAACTATTTTCTGGGAAACATTGGAATTTCTCAGATGTTTATCAGGAATTGTCTGGTGAGATAATCAATAATGACAGAAAGTTTCCTGAAAGAAAGCTTGCTCACTTGCCTAGCCTTCTGCTTCTGATGTTCAGCTGCCCACACCAGATCAGGCTGTCTTCTACAAAAATAATTTTGTGTTATTACTAAAAGAGGTTTGGGAAACTGAGTTGGAAGAAGTAATTTCATCACAAAGTTAGCCTGGATATTGAGAGAAATGGCTAATCAGCACTGTTCTCTTAAGGTGAGAGGAAATATAATGAGAGTAATCAACAGGGTTGTGTGCATTTGGAAAATCATTTGGAGGAAATGCTTTGGGCCTCAGGCAAACACAGTACCTCTCTGCTATTCAGTCAAGCAGTCCAACTTTCTTCAGGTTTCTGCAGGAGCCTGAAATAAAAATGCCACAGTTTTAGGGAGCCCACTTGTTAAAGTTAAGACAATTTGGTAGGATTTTTTTTCCAAGGCTCATGTAGAAATCTGGAAAAAAAATCAGGTTGCTTTAAGGAATAGCAGAGAGGAGCATAAGAGATCTAAAGTACCTCTTTCATATCAGTTTTGAAGTGTGTGATCAGCCCTAGTAATCAGTTATTAAACAGATTAAAATGGTATTATATTTTAAAGAACATTTTGCAAAAAGAAAAAAGAAAAGAAAAGAAAGGAATGAAATGAAATGAAATGTATTTCCAAAATTATGCTGCAATATTATTAACAGGTTCTGAAAACAAGCACATGAAGAAATTAGTTAGATTAACTACTGTGGTTTGAACCTATAGTTAAATCAATACTATTCACTATTTTAAATAAAAGCTTAGAAAACTATGTTTGGCAAAAGCTAATGAAAATGTCCTGACTTCCCTACAATGAGTTGAAAGCGTAAGGTTACACCCACTCCTTATTTAGCGACTGTATTCCAATCCAGTGACCTGCTCATTTGGCAAAATGGTGGCAGAGATAGATGATAGATAGATAGATAGATAGATAGATAGATAGATAGATAGATAGATAGATAGATGGATGGATGGATGGATGGATGGATGGATGGATGGATGGATGGATGGATGGATGGATGGATGGATGGACAGATGAAAGAGAGAGAGACAGAGAGAGAGAAAGAGAGAGAGAGATGCTGTGAAGGTGACTGGTTACTACCGTCTTGTTCAGATAGCCCAACAACTATTCTCCCTCTTTTAATTAGAAAAGAAACTGAACAAACAAAATGCAAAAAATATGTGACCATATACCACCCGAGCTTAAAATGGATTTCACCATCTGTATCAGCATGTGATCTGTCATCTTCAAAACTGTGATTGGTGATAACGCGAAAGAGAGAGCAACTTGCATAATATGATAGGAACATGGCAGCTGCACAGTTTGATTGTCTACCAGCCGCTGCACAAGGTGGTTATTTGCTCAGCAAAACTGATTTTCAAGGCATAAGCACAGAGCAGGATATTGGTGAGCACACTATCAGCATTCATGTGAAAGCAGCTTTTGTGTTCACATGAACAAGAAGTGCGTTGCATTATTTTGTACCAGTTCAACAACATTGGAATCAGATCACAAATTTATGAGGCACTTTCCATAGAAAAGGCAAAATCTTCCATAAATGAGCAAACGGATTGCATTAAAAAATGTGTGTTAGTTATTTGGCAATACACCTGTGAAGATTTTTTTTTAAAAATTATATACATTATAAAAATTATATGGCCAAGAACATAATGAAATTTAAATAATAAATTGTACCACTTAATGAATGAGAATGTGATACTGTAAGCACATAAGAATAATAGTGTTTGTCAATTAACTTGTAATTCCTTTGAAGATATCATGAAGGATGAAAGGTTGGGAGAAATGGATTTTGAAATTGTGAGAACTCTTGGAAAATTATAGAAGTTGTAAGTTAGACTTATGAAATGCAAATTGTCTATTTTATTTATTAAATATCTATGCCACCCATCTCACTGATACAGCAACTCTGAGTGGCTGTTGGTTTCAATTCGATCTGTCCTACAAATTGGTGAATACAATGAATAATAATCAAATATTCATTTGATGTTATTATGTTTCTTAAAATAAACATTTCTTATTTCTTTGAAATTAGTAACTTCAATATGAATTTTTTATTGTTTTAATATTCTATCTCTGTTATGGAGGAACCTCAAATTCAGTGAATGAATTGAGCTTAAAGTTACAAGGTTTTGGCAAAAGTATTGATGTTATATTTGGATACATAAAATGCTTTGACACTAAACTTCAAATTTTCAAACAAGATGTGAGAACTAAAACTTAAAAGTATTTTCCTCAACTAAAACTTTATTTTAAGGTGGCAGCTTGAATGTGCAAAATAAAATGGAGCCCTTGAATATGAAGTACCAGCACATTTTAAACTCAATAATTGGTCAGTGTGGTAGAAGACTTAATCAATTCAGAAATTTAGAACAGAAAATTAAAATAATTAAGTATCCAGATCTAGTAGTCTACATTAATATGGAGTTAAATGATTTCCAATAATTATAAATCGAAGGATTAGAGCTGTAGCTAGAAGAGTTCCAAGCTGTCATCTGGACTCAAATGTTTGTCAACCTGAGCTTTCATCTTGAAAGACATTACCTGCAGAATGAAGACCATCACCTCAAGTAATTTTGAATGCTTGGAACTGTATCCCAGAAACTCTTAGTAACTGTAAAGATAAGATGATGGCTTTACTTAAAAAAATTTTCTCTACATACTTTTGCAAGTTTTTATTCTTGTCATTAAACAATATTAAAACGGGGATTTATAGACTCCTGACTGATAGATGAAGTTAATGTTACCTGCTTGGGTTCGAAGTCTGCAAAGTATGTATCTTTAATTTCAGACTTATCTATTAAAACTTAGCAACAGAAAAAGTCATTAACTGATGTTAATCATATCACATCAATCTGTATTTTTTCATAAATACAAATAGTCCTGGACTTGCGACCACAATTGAGCCCAAAGGTTCTGTTGCTAAGCGAAACAGTTGTTAAGTCAGTTTTGCTCTTTTTTATGACCTTTCTTGCCACAGTTGTTAAGTGGATCACAGTAGTTATTAACTTAGTAACATGGTTGTTAATTGAATCTGACTTCCTCATTGACTTTGCTTGTCAGAAGGTCACAAAAGCTGATCAAATTTATCCCAGGATATTGCAACTGTCATAAATATGAATCAGTTGCCAAGCATTTGAATTTTGATTACATATCATAGGGATGCTGCAATGATCGTAAGTGCAAAAAATGGTGATAGTGACTTTGAACAGCCACTAAACAAGTTGAGGACTTCTTCTCCCTCCTCCAATTCCTTGAAACAAAGTTTAAAAATGAATTTTAGTTCATGAAACTCTACAGCAACCAGAATCTCATGTTACCTGTATAGGAACCTCAATAGCCAAATTTTAAATTTGGATGTTCTAAAATATAATTTTATTGATATATTAATATCTGTAAATACATTCAAGTTTGTGTGGGTTGAGGCAGTAGATACATTGAACAAATAAAATATATACATGCATACATATGTACAAATATACATGGATATACTGTTATCTAATACATGCTTGACAAAATAAATAAATAATATAAATAAATATATAACATCACAGTGTTCTTTAAAAAATATAAATTTGGAAAAATACTTAGATCTTCATTTAGGAAGTCAACTGAGAGGAAAAAGGAAAGTCCAGTGTAACAACGAAAAAACAAGTAAATACTGTATAGAAAAACAAATCAATCTTTGAATATAAGGAAGCAAAATGAGGCACTACTTGAATTTGTCGTCTACTTATAGCTTTACATTTATATATTAAAAAATACAGGTGTGAGAATTTTGTATTGTTTTCAAAACCCTTCCTGTAACAGAAAGCCCACAAAGATAAAAGGTGCCAGAATTGGTCCAAAGCATTTCCCTCGCATAAACAAAGACACCAGCCAATTTCTGCAGTCTTCTTGGCAAGATTTCCGAAGTGGTTTGCATTGCCTCCTTATTAGGAGAATGATCGGCTCAAGGCTACCCAACTGGTTTTGTTCTTCAGTTAGGACTAGCACTCACTGTCTTCTGGTTTCTAGCCAGTACCTTAACCACTACATCAAACTGGCTATCTGACCTGTACTACTGAGGTTCAAAGCTCTAGTAGCATAGAGCCTACAAAACTCTGAGTCCGTTTTCCTTGTGTTTTTCCTGCTTCTGTCTTGACAAATACTAATTCCCTATTTCTGTCTTTCTCTTCCTCTGTTATTGTTATTGGGAATATTGTGCCTTTTAAATGATAACAAATGGGTAAACTAGCATTTTTCTTTTCTACAAAATACTTAGTGGAAAAATAAAACATACCAATTGACCAGTTGACCAATTGATTAATTCTTAAGCTAATTTCTCCATTTTATTGATGAACTACTATGTGCGCATGACATCATGGGCAAAGATTGCTATGTTTCTGCGTTCATCAGACAGAATATTTTCTATGAATAAAATAATGCCACTTAGTTTAGAATTGATTTGTGACAAGACTGAATGGCAATGACATGTGTTCTAAACTATGTTTGATCACTACATCTTTTAAGAGTAATGAGTGCTTGTCATTTCTCAAAAATTTGAGAACAAAAATGCTTTGACAATTTTATCCAGCAAATTTAAATATTTTCTTCAAATTCAACGTTTCAATATTAATACAATCATTGGATAATCAAATCACATTAATAATCTCCAGAATGTCATTAAACCATCTGCATAAGTTTTATATTTACTGGGGACTTCAAGAGGAATAGTAATATAGTACTATATATATGTTAGTAGCAGAGTATTTTACACATTTTAAAATTTATGGATGATCTTTTGTTTTGAAAGAAAGGGAATGAGTGTCAGGATTGCATCTCATTTATGTTAGCCTAAAGGCAATCTGAAGCTACTATCAAGGTTTAAGGAGGCCCATTTGTCAGCTGAAGAGTATGAGCTGGACAATAAAGGAAATGGTCAAATCAGCCATCAATTCCTTATTGCCTGTGGTTTAGCTAGGATTTAGATTGCATTCTTCAAACAAGCCAAGTTCTATTTACTGGGAAACATGTTTTTGCTAGATGCTGACCATTGTGGATTATAGTTAATAAACTTCCTTTATTTTCCATTTTGTATGAAAGTTTACCTATGATGTCATCATTTAAAATCTGAGATGGGATAAGTGGGACATACAGTAGATTGACCAATTTTCAATGAAAACAATTTAATAGACCTTAAACAAATTATCCTTATTTAGTGACTTTTGGGGGGGATAGTGAAAAGTTACAATGGTGATTAAAAATCATTTTGTCATTAATACTGGAGTGTACTGGTATGTAAGGAAAGTTGAAGTAAATCATAAGCACAGCCAGGGTTTCATTTAGTGACAAGTGTCAGTTCTGCCATCTTCAGCTTGATGCCCTGCTGGCATCCTGCCATCAAATGCTAGGAAGGAGGGGGCAAGGGAGCAAATGGACAATAAACATGTATGGGGCAGAGATGGGAAATAGGGAAGGGGATGACAGCTGACAGAGAGCAGAGATGGACAGAACTAGCCTGGTCCGGTCTTCAAGGATACAAGTCCTGAGGATGGAACATTTATTGCTCCAAACAGTCAAGCAAAACACCTCTCAAATTGGCCGAAGATGAACTGGTTGAGGGGGGAGGGCCAGGATGAGGGGAAAAATTGTAACCATTTGCATGGGAACATTAGTTCCAGCCTGACTTTACCGCAGACAGCAACTTTTAATAAAATAACCTATCACTTCAACCAAATGGAGTCGATGGTCTTTCTTTCCTAAGGGATCTGACTGCAGCAGGTCTGACAGACAGCTTTGTTTAACAACCAGGTTGATGGTCCCTGTTGTGGTTGCTAAACGAGAACTATCTGTATTCAAATTCAGCAAGCAAAAGAACACCCCAAAACTTCGATCTTTAACTCCTTTGTCTAGCAGAACATTTGTTGAGATATGAACTTTATGAGCTTTTCATAATTAATAGGGAATTCTAGAATTTCCATTCTGTAGAAAATTAGGTTCCTCACATATTGTAAACAGGAATTACAAAGCCAATTTGTGCTAACTTCTGCTCTGTAAACTGTGTACTCTCCCTATAAACAAAATATAACCCATGTTATTAAAAATAAGATAATTGGCATTTGCCATGATTACTGGTCAGCATTTATTATGCACCTATGCAAAAGTTGTACTCTCTTTAACTGGGCATAACCTTGTATTCTGTCCCTAGTGCTGTACAAATAAATCTGGCTCAAGCAGATCATGTAGTCTCCACTCATAAATTGCGTCCTGGGGATTTTCCCACTTCACTAGGCCTTTCCAATAGCTGAACGAGGTTATTGTGTATGTGTTACATGTCCAGAAGGAGCCCTTTCTAGTTTGTTGGAACAGCCAGAGGAAGCAGTTGGTACAGAACAAGTTAAGCAACATGAGCACTTCCCTTTTGGAAATGGGGTAGAACAGCTTAGAAGGAGTGCTTTGCTTGAAGCCATGTGATATGAAATGCCCTTGCAGATTTTGCACAGGTTAATTACTTACTCAGAAGTAAACCTCAACAAAATCAATGGGTTATAACATCAGTAAAATATAATAGGTTTTCATGTAAACAGTCTGTACGCTGTACTCAATTTAGGACCATAATGCTAAAAATATCTAAAATTTATCTATATGTTTTAGATTGGAGAGTCGGTTTGGTGCAGTGGTTAAAGTATCAGACTTGAAACTGGGAGACTGTGAGTTCTAGTCCTTTAATGGGCACAATGTCAGCTGTCACCTTGGGCCAATTGCTGTCTCTCAGCCCTAGGAAGGAGGCAATGGTGAACCACTTATGAAAAATCTTGCCTGGAAAGTTGCAGGGTCTTGTTCAGGCAGACTCCAAGAATTGGACTCAATGGAATGGTGTATACATGTATATGTGTTTGAGTGTACATATATATTACACATTTTCTTAGTTTTCCTAGAGGAAAAAATATATATTAAAATGTACAATCAGATTCAAAGCTGTCTTTTTTTTCAAAAATATTTAAATAGGGTTTGAAAAATACTGCATTATTTGCGTAGAAAGATCTCATCTCCTCTTATAATTCCAGTGTTGGCCTGTCTGCTATCTATCTACACACACACTCACAAAATTAAAAAAAAAAACTTTAAAAAAATTAAATGTTGGAATGCTCAGTAGAATTGCATTTATTTGTCAGATCACGAAGTTCTCATAACATTTCTCAGCCTTAATAACACATCTGCTCTTAAAATGTGGTCTCTTGGTAATAGCTGGCTGAAAGTGTCTGAATTTAGGGATTATTTGAGACAACAGATTTCCTTCTATTTCGAATTGAATGAGGCATCTGCTCCCTCACCGTTGGCTTTATGGGATATTCTCAAGGCAATCATAAAAGGGCAGATCATTTTGTACATTATAGGGAGGGAGAAAAAGACCTCTGTTGGTAATTACGAGAATTGGAAGAGTAAATTGGGGACCTATAGTAATATCACTAAAAAAAAGTGGTTACATCACAGAATGTCCACCCCATTTCAGGAAAAAGGAAAAGGCTAATATTGATCATGTATGGGACGTAGTAATATGTTAAAGCCAAGAGTAGCAAATGGAACAAAGAAAGCAGCACAGGAGTGGAGGGGAACCTGGAAGTAATTTGCTTTGTATCTCTGGGAAAAAAAAAAGCCTGATTCATACAAGGATGAATAGTTAGTCATGGAGTGAGCAGACTGCTTGCCAATATTTATGATAATTATGTATATTGTTGGGGAGAGGCCATAGTTAAACAGAATCAGACTATGGTACTGAACAGTGTAGCATATTAGAAATATTTAACACAAAACCAAAAGCAATCCCATATAAAACTGAGCAATAAGGTTCTAAATTCAAGACTGCCTGTAGACTTGGGCTGTAGTTCATCATGTAATTTGCTGAAATTGATACTAGAAAATTGATTTCCTGCAAGAATTGACTTGAAACAGATAGATCGAAAGTAAATTTAAAGTTCCAAATTGATAATATTCTCCCTTGTTTCTTTATAAAACTACTACTTGGTAGAGCTTGTCTCTCTGAGTCTTTCCTTCCCAATTCCCAGAGAAGTCATCCCTGCAGAGGTGGTATTCAGCAAGTTCTGACTACCAGTTTTGGAGAACTGGTAGTGGAAATTTTGAGTAGTTCGGAGAACCAGAAAATACCACCTTTGACTGGCCCCACCCCCATCTATTCTCTGCTTCCCAAGTCCCAGCTGATTGGCTGCGTCTTCTTTTGTTGCCCTGCACAGGAGAACGGAGTTGGAAAGCAGGTTAGTGGGGTTGGGGAGGGAATGGGGATTTTGCAGTAGCCTTCCCCACCACGCTCACCAAACCACGCCACGCCCACCAAGCCATGCCCACAGAATTGGTAGTAAAAAACTTTTGAATCCTACCACTGCATCCCTGGAATATTCTTCTCCTGTCCTCAAACAATACTTGCCTTACTCTTTTCACTTCATTCTCCAATTTCTCTGCAGCCTTTTCTCTTCAGTTCCTCCATTTACCTCCACACATAAACTTTTATTCTTGTCTCTTTCTCAATTTCTGTCCAATTTTCGTTTAGACTGGCAGCACGTTCCATAGCATCTCAGGAGATGGGCATTTCCCCCCTGCCCCGCCTGACTAAGGCTCTAGTCCTCAACAATATATATCTCACTGCACTATGGGACTGCTGATTCCAAATCTACCCACACCAGCCCTGGCTAGCAGTCAGGTCAGCACATCAAGCCTCCTAGTAGAGCAGCTGCCATTGAGAAATATTGTGTTTTTTAAATGTAAATTTATATTTAACAAATTATGTATTAGATTAAAAGTAAAAATGTTATGAATATTGGATTTTTAGAAGGTTGATTATTAGTGTTTTAAAGTATTTTAAAAATTGATATTACTCATTTAAATTTAGAGAGGTTTTGTATTGTATTATTATCACTGTACTAAAAATTCATTTTTGTTATATATTTGTTTGATGTATTTTGGGGCACTTTTTAACTCCTCCTATTATTCCTTTTCCCTTTTTTCTTTTATGTTAGTTTGTATTTTAATGTTTATTTGTTTTCAATCTAATAAATAAAATAAATTTAATAAATATGTTTTAAAGATCAAAAATGAACTATTTTTCTCCTTTTCCTCATTCCCATGTCTGACTTACACCAGCAAAATAGCAACCAGGCCCAGCCAGAAAATCCCTGTGCAAAAGTGAGAGTATTTCTGATGCTTGAATTTTCTGAAGCAATAAAGAGGATAAAGCAAAACAGAAATGCTAGTATAAAAGTGGGCAAGCTGTAAAGGAGAGGGGAAGAAGTATAAGCTAGACCAACAATGGTATTATAAAGAAAATGTCTTTAAACAAGTTAAAACAATTAAATTGGTTAGAACAATCAGTGGAATGGCTTGCCTTCAGAAGTTGTGGATGCTCCAACATTGGGAATTTTAAAGAAGAAATTGGACATGGTGTCTGAAGGGGATAGAGCAGGGATATCAAACTGACATTGTCATGGCAGCATCACGTGACATAGCAGGACTTTTTCGCCCTTTGCTAAATCTGATCTGACCTAGGCTTCCAGAGACATTAACAAACACTCAATTAAGTCCCCAAAACTCTTTAGTTTCATGGCTGTAAATTATATTCATTCACAGCCCTTAATAAGTCCAAAACAGCGCAGAAATTAGTCAACAGCAGTCTGCCATGGTCTTTCAAGAAAAAAGCTAATAAACCTTTATCTTAATTGAATGGCTGCCAACGATCTAAGTGCCAATTAGCTTGTGCAAAACCAACCGCAGTCCCAACAACACACACACAGTTTCAGAGTGCAAACTGAACCGAATAAACAATGTTGCTTCCTGCAGAGGATTCTGTACCTGTGACCATCATTTTATGTCTTATGGGAGGGGCCAATCATCTCTAAGCCTTACTCCCGAGTCGCCCTTTCAATCCCAACTGTTCTTGCAATCTGGTGGCTCTGCGCATGCGCGCACTGGTAACAGGGGGAGCCTGTTCTTCTGCCTCACTTATATCAGAGTCTGGAGGCTCCGGAGTCCGCAAATAACTCCCAGATGGTCCTGGCCCCATCTCTGTGTTGGACGCAGAGCCCTCACCCGAGCCTTCCTCAGCCTCCCCAACTCTTTGCTGCCAGACTCTGCTGCCAGCTCCGTAGGCCGCCACCGGAACACAACAAAACCAGGCATGGGTGTGGCCAGTGTGAGACACATCCAGCCCATGGGCTGGGAGTTTAACAGCCCTGGTATAGAGTCTCCTGCTTCAGCTGGGGGCTGGACTAGAAGATCTCCAAGATCCCTTCCAACTGTTATTTGTTATAAACATCCTAAAGTAATAAGGAACAGGGACTAGATAATCTCTTTCTCTGAAGCAGGAGGAAAGGAGCAACAATTTATAAGAAACATAAAGCAGTAAAAGAGAAACAGTGTAATATTTTCTCTTTATACAAATGGGGGAAGAATTTTTTGAGGAACATTGGTTTAACAGAGACTTAAAGTTCCAGCCTAATTGGTTCTCATTGAAAATTTGAGACCAGGTGAATGGAGTATGAACATCCTTATGTAATATAAAACCAAGAATTTTTGAGTATTTGTGGGTTTATAATAAAGTTTTTTTTAAAAAAAATTAAGTCAACTTCCATTCATTCCTGTCTTCTGAGTGAGATATTTGATTCCAAAGCTCAAGCCAACGACAAAAAAAAATTAGTCCAGTTGCCATGACTCAATTTTCAGACAACTACCTGGATGACTAAGAATCTTCATCGACATATTGATTCCAAAGCCTTTACAGGTGGTCCTTGGTTAGCAACTGCTTTGTTTAATGAATATTCACAGTTACGGTGGTGAGAAAGAAGTAACTGTGCATCTAGTTTTCATGTTTATGACCTTCGCAGTTCTGTAAAACAAAAGAAAGCTGACGTAAGATCATAAGCACAGTCAATGATTGCGCTTACCAACAGCTTTGCTTAATAAATGAGTTGCCAATCCCTGTTGTGTTCACAGTATACTAGGTTAAAAATGTGGCTGGCTAGTTAATGCTTAGAAATCTTTCTAACTATTTATTGAAAATAGAATCAAAGTCTGTTGGCTAGATGCCCCTTCCATCTAATAGTTCCTGTCCAATTTAGGGGCAGGAGGGAAACTCTATTAGGCAGTCCAAACCTTTTAATTCAATTGGTTTAGGCATAATAATAATCACTGTTCTTTACACCAGTTAAAATATTTTTCCATGAGGGAGATCACGTCCACTTTTTTTGTGTATTTAATTGTTTAGTTAACAAAAACCTGGGGTAATAAGATACTGGGCTATTATCAGGAGCCAAAATTAAATCCACATTCTTCCAAGGCACTATATTATTCATATATATATCTACATGGTATTTTCTTTTGCTCATGGAAGGTTCCAGAAAATTATTTTTGTGGAAATTAATGTGGAAAAAATACTTCTTTTTCACAGACCACCTACTACTGGGAATAAAGACCAGTTCAAATGGATTTCATAGAACTACTGATTTATTGATTTATCAAACCACAAGGTGGATTTTTTTTAATGTACACCACCAATAAACTGTTGCCATGTGGATTTTGAATATAAGTTTTACAGTATAAGCATTTTTTTCCGGAGGTTTACCTAATTGATGCTCTTTCTGTAAAATCTATTTTATCTTATAAATCTGATGTACATTATTTTTAAACCAAGGAAAAATGTGCTGATTTTTTTTTTCTAAAAAAGGACCTAAAGTACTCTGATGTACTTACCTTTGCTATCAAGCATTATCAAACTCTCTTTTGACAAATCCTGACATTGTGGTCCAAAAGAAAGAGCCTCAGAAGATGGTAACGCAACCAAACTTGTTTTCATCACTCTAATTTGGCTCTGAACATTTGGTTTGCTACCACTATTACTGACAAGGAAGTCCATGGAGGATATACTGATGCAGAAGGATGCTCACCAGGCCATCTCCATCATTAGGCAGAATGAGGCAGCTCTCTCAGGAAGCAAAAACCAGAAAACAGCAACAACGTTTTGGAAACAAAGTTATGCTTCCCAAGCTAACATAATACTTTGTAATGAAGTGGGAATGCTGTCCCCTTGCCAACATGCAACAAATACTACTGCAATTAGCTTTTTCAGAAAGAATAGGAAGAGATTGTCTGAAATAGTATAGGGCCATGATGGCGAACCTATGGCACACGTGACAAAGGTGGCACTCGGACCCATCTCTGCTGGTAAGCGTGCCTGCACCTCCCACTGCCCAGCTGATTTTTGTCTGACCCTGCCCCTCCAAGGAGTCTCCTTGCAGCCCATTTGGGATGCCAGGTAAGTACAGGGCTCGTGCGGGAGACTCTGGGAGGGTGACAAACAGGCCTCCTGGAGGCCTCCGGAGGGCCTGGGGAGGCTGTTTTTGCCCTCCCCAGGCCCCAGGAAAGCACCCTGGAGGGCAAAAAACGGCCCTCTGGAGAGGATTCAGGGAGGCCTGCTAGGCCCAAAATGGGGGTTGAGGGGTTGCATACGCAAGCATGGGAGACCTGTGCACAGGAAGCATTTAATTAGGGGCATGGATGCACGAACACCCACTTTTGGCACCCGAGGAAAAAAGGTTAGCCATCACTGGTATAGGGTTTCCTGCCTGAGCAGGGGGTTGGACTAGAAGCCCTCCAAGGTTGCTTTCAATTCTGTTAGGTAACATATTTTTCATCACAGGTAACAAAACATCTTGGTCCAGCCCCAGTGCACAGTAGAAAGCACATTTCCTAAAAGGCTTTTCAAGACTTCTAATGCTCGGTACAACTTCTTGAGCTGAAAAGCTATGCCACATATATCACATGCCCTAAAGATGCAAGGGCAATTTAATTCAAATTTTCCTTTTGCATTTTTGCTTTGTACATGTCTCCTGTTTGATAAGTAAGACACCAACTCTTAACTAAGTAAACCAAGTCTGCAGATGGGGATAGGCCTTTTCAAGAAGTTTAAAGCAACCTCATTGGAAGCAGAGTATATCCTCGTAGTCCCGTTACAAGGGTTGAAAGCCAAAGAATCTGCTTGTAAGATGAAATTCCAACAAAGGGACTTGATTTTCCTTTGGATGCTTAGGTTTAGGAAACAGATAGAAACACCCCTCCCAATATTTTATAATTATGAATAATTTTCTAGAAATTATTCAGTATTAAACTATCAATTTAAGGACCTTGTATATGGCTGACAATTAATCTAGAATGAATTTGTTTATTGCTATTTCCATCAATTCAAAATAGTCATTTTGCTCTAATTATTTTTGCTGGGTTTTTTTAAAAAACCAAATGCAATAAAAATGCAACCAAAACAGCTCATGTATATTCTCACACACTTACACATATCTAGTTGCATTCCATTCCTTTCCCGAACATTCCATTTATCCCTTTCCCAAAAGATCCTCCAGGTATTTTGAACGATGCTGAGGACACCACATGGCTTGGCAAAGGCGGTCCATAAAGTGCTGTCCTGTAGCTGTGGATACAAATTCAAGCTGGTTGCACGCAGAACTCTGGCATATTCAGCCCACTACCCCTTAGCATAGCCAAATGTTTCAGCAGCTGCCCTTTTGTCCTGTTTCTTAAATAAACAAAGAACAGATACAAATTAATGACCTAAATTTATGGCAAAGCACACTGCCTTCCCAGAGCTAACTGCCTTAAAAGAGCAGATGCTAAAGTAACATTTCAAATTTGTACATATGAAAGTAAAAAAATAAATAAAGTGAAAATTAAAAAAAAAAACCTCGAGTGTGAATGTATAGGCTTGGAATAACATGTAGAAAATAATTTCTTAAAAAGTTGTTGGCCTTTGCTGTTCAACCACTTAGTGACATATAATATTATTCCACATGTGAGCTTCCATAAACTTTCCTATTTTTGAAACAACTTTGGCTTTAATAATTGAAATATTAACTCTTTTACCATTTTTGTGATCACACAATGCTGCTGTTATTGATGATATTATAAGAACTATAATAACAGTTTAAAAATATCAAATGAGCTCTTTATCCAATCCTTAAGGAGGCAGTCTTTAGTCATGCAGCCGGCTTGCTTGAGAAATCTCACAGAGAGTTAAGCCTGCGAATAAGCAGACTCTTATGAATGGTAATTATATCCAGGTGTGAAGAAGTAATTAAAAGAAAGAAACCTTTAGCAAAGCCAATGAGAAAATCTGATGCAAAAGAGAAAGATCTGATCCAAAAAAAAAAAAAGTAAATTAAAATGTCACATGTAGAAACACAGCAAAGTCACATGTTGGATTCCATTAAATGATTTCCTCAAAGACAGAGCCATGCTAGATTTTTCTTCATAACTCTACCTACTTAATACTGTCACTGATTCTTGTGGTTTGTTGCACTGCTAGGCAGAGAGTTCAGACTCCGCAAATAACTTGGGATTGCTCGATTTCAGAAAAATAATATGCTTAAAGTGCAGCTTTCCCTATGCTCAGAGTATTTTATATAACGTGAAGTTTAGAAAACAAAAATGAAACAAAGCACCAAATATTAAAATGAGCCAGAGCTCCACAGTCCAAGGGTGTCTCTAAGGGATATTCACAAGAGACAAGGTGGGGGGTCACAACCATTGACAAAAGTCCTGATATTTTTGATACGCCTGAATAAATTCTACAGAAACTACAAATCGGCTCAACTCTCATACAGGTTTCAATCTGTCCAAGATTGAAGGAAGGAACAGAATTCAATGGAAGCAAATGTAGAATCATGCACGTTAAGACTACAAACTTAGTACTGAATCCTGATAAGAGTTTGAGAAAGGTGTGATTGACCAAGACAGGAGTGCAGAATTGTGGGGCATCTTTTAACAGAAACAATGTGCAGCGTCTGTGAAAGGAACAAGTAGTGGGGATAAACAGGAAAGTAACTGAAAAAAAAATTAAAGAAATTAACATTTGTGTAATACGTTAAGTAATATTTTATAGTAGACTAATGAGTTCACTTAGAATACTGCCTGTTGTTCTAGTTGCTACATCTCCCTGTCACCTGGCTGCACCTCTAAAGAATTGTAACATTAGAAAATTATTCCTGATTTGCAAAAATAGGAAGATGGGAAAAAGTCAGTTGTTATCTATGGAATAGTAATTATAGCGATGGCTTCCTGCTCATGCAGCTTTGAAAAGGGACTCAGGTATGGAGGTTAACAGTGAAGATATTCACAATATTCTCCATTTCATGAACTCCTATTAATAGAGTTGCACATAGACTGCATGAAAAATCTTCTTCCACTACCGTGTATTTAGATTTCCCTTTAAAAAGTGATTCTGTAAGGGTAACCTTGCACATTCAGAATGCCTTGGCTGTGTAGTTTGACAGAAATGGTTGTAGGCTATCCTGAGCACTTATGGCTAATGTTACACCTTGTCAACAAGTGACCCATTTATAAGGTTATTAATTGAGAAACAGCAGCTTTGAGAGGTATCTCCGAGAGGTAAGCAAATGGCAATCATATTCCCCTGAGACATTTCCTTGCTCCATGCCAAATGCATGTCATTTGTACTACAGCACATTACCCTCCATTTCCCTTCTTCCACAGCAGTCAAATATACATTTTCTTGTCAAGCATCTTGGCAGTCAGCTCCACAGTTTGCAAGATGGACTGAGAACTCCACAGGTGGACTGATTAGTGGGTGGCATTTTTGAGTTCTAGCAAGCTGTTAGCATTATGTCTGTTTGCTTTAGGTACAGATGTGAAGTGATTTGACAGTCGATTTCAGAAGTGTGTGAATTTTTTTAATGTCAAACTCTTCTTTATGAATACAATCTCTTTTTCTCCTAGCTGTCCACTGGAGGGGGGTAGCATCAGAAAAACTTCAATCTGGTGGTTTTGTACAGTATTGGGAAAGAAATCCGAATGATTTTTAAGGGACAAAAATTGTTTTTAATATTCTTCTTTTCAGAAGTTTCCGTCACCATGTCCAAAATTTCATGGTAAGGCAGAAAGAAACACATACTAGGATTTTCTATTTACTTCACACGACTTATCTAAGCACAAGGTTGCATAACAAAAGCCATAGATGAAAGCAAGCGATGTTTGACAAGTGGAATTCAATGTTGACTTGCTCATTACATATCTTCTTTTTGACAGAAACATTTGGGATGTGATTTTTCTTACAGTTACTATGAGCCTAAAATAACAGCTCCAGAATCAACATTTGGAGGTGGAAAGGTACAACACAAACACTTACAATCAGAGCAACATGGGAAATCTGAGCTGACATGCCCAATAACCACACTTGTCATACGAAAGAGGCACTCTGAGAACTTGACATTATGCTTCCATATATTTCACAACTCTGGAGAAAAAACATGTAAATATTATCTATACAAGCTCTGGGAGAGAGAGTGAAAGAGAGCTAATGGATGGGGCAAGATGCTTTCTTCCAGCGAGCAAGGATAGCCAGTACATGAAGACCATGTTTCATTAGAACAGTTTCAGGAGCCCACTATACTAGGATATAAATCCTTTCATCATCAACATCCATGAAATTGGCACCATCAATGTCATCTCCATATATGTTTTTACAATGTGTAAACATCAGTTCAGAGACAAGCCATGAATAAGGAAAAACTGAAGGATACTCTTTTTCACGGTAGATTGTTATTGGATAATGGGTAGCCAATTAGAGGGAGGGCTGCATGAGATTAGCCAGCATTTGGTCTGATGGTGCCCTGTCCCTTTAAGACCTCTCCCCCAACCAGCACAGCTGCTTAGCAAACAGCCGCTGTAAAAGCTGTGCAAGGAAGCAGTTGGGTATGGTGTAACTGTGGAGTAGTTGGTGTGGAAGGGTTGTGAGTTTTGTTGTTCTGTATAGGTAATTGGAAGCAACTTGATGTTAAGGAGAACTATAGTTTATTCCTGATAGTAAGAAGCAGCACTAGACCTGGGGAGGGTGTGAAAACAACTGGGCTACTATGCAAGGGTCTGCTGGGGTGTGGGTTGCCTAAAGGCCAGGGAGGCTGGAGTGGGCCCTGTGAGGTGTGGGAGTCTACTGAATTGGATATAGACAAAAGGACCCTGTGACAAGCTCTTAACCTTTCTTCAGATAGTACCGCTGACATGAAATAGCAGGGATTCTCACAATACTATGGGTAGCTGTCGGCAACAGTATTACATATAAAACAAAGAAAGAAGTAGCCTCAAACTGTGAATTATTTCTCTCTCACACATCATGTGTAAACAAATTCATTTTTAATTATAGCACATACATAAATGCTGCAAAGCATTCTTCAGAATCCACCAGCTGATTTTCATTGTGGCATGAAATCATAGTTTATTTAACCATAATTTACTAAATAAATCACAACTGGCTGGATTCACACACCCTAATAAACCAGAATAATTTATAGATAACTGGTTCACACAACATACTAAATTGAGAGGAAACTACAGAATAGCTTAGTATCTGGTACATCTGGCCATAGAATTCTGATGTGAGCTTTGGACCTCTTAACTGGCAGACTCCAGTGTGGAGAAATGTTAATCCAAAAATA
>JAOYMU010000252.1:59093453-59105567 GCA_025802295.1 Psammodynastes pulverulentus | reverse complement strand
TTCCCCCCCCCCTCCCCCAGCAAAACCCTGCCTATAGGAAAGGGGGCTTGGGAGGGCCAGTTGCTCCGTGGCCACAAAGATTTCATCTAAGAGCAGTAAGGAAGAGGAACACCTTGAAAAACTGGGCCAGACCACCTCCCCCCCCTTCCTCTCTGGGAAAATGTACAGGTGCCAGGTATTTGAGTGCTGCTGCCCCAGTTAGGAGCAGCAGCAATAATTTAATGACTGAAACATGCACAGCAGCGGCTGCTGCCTCTCTTCTAATGATGTTTCATTTCCAAATCTCTACTCTATTGCAGGGATGGAGCACCATCCATCCCGACCCACAAGACTCCCTGGAAGGCAGGAGCAACCAGGTACTCCCATTTCAATCTTACTAGACCAGCTGTTAAGCAGCAAAAAAATCTCTTGGTGCCCCCCGAGGGTGGACCTGGAGAGGCCGAGCCCTCCCAGAAACGGCCGAGTCCGTCTCGCTCTGCGGGGGCAGATTCCTCCGGCCAGAGAAGGCAAAGGCACAGAACCAACCCTAAGCCTAACCCCGAGAGACTCCCGGGGTGGAGGGCCAGACCCCAGAGGAGCTGCAGGGCAGAGGAAGAGGCAGGCCCTGGGTGCAGACTCTCCTGCCCGGGGAAGGGACCCAGCAGGGCCACAAGGGAGCGAGTGGTTTCTGTGGCTTGTGGTGGGCTGGAACGTGGCTCTCTGCAGGGCCGGTTCCACACATTGCGCCATGCAAGCTTTTAATGTCCTGGAGACCGGTCAAAGCGACGCAAGGCAGCGGCTGAGAAAGGTGGGGGTCTGTGGCTCAGAATCCGCATTACGGGAAATGCCCCCCCCCCGGCCATTCCTTCCAAGGCGGGTTGTGGCTGGAGGATCCAGAGCTCGCACTGCTGATGCAACAGGCGGCTGAAGTGGGAGGATTCGGCCAGACGTTCTCGGTCCCCGGGGCCCTTAGCAGTTTCCCAATTCTGCCTTGCGGTGCCCGAGGGCCCCTTTATGAAACCGTCCCGCGGCCGCCCTGAGGATTGGGGAGATGGCGCATTAGCGACAGTTGCATTCACAGCCGTTAACCGGATGGGAGTGGGCCTGAGGATCCTCAGGCAGGTGTTCTGGGGGGCTTGCCTTAACCGAGGCCTCCATGTGCAAAGGTAGCGTAGCTCAGCATTGCAGGGGCTGGGAACGGGGGTGGGCAGCCTCCCCTCCTCCTCCTTTCTGCGGGAGGCTTTCTGACTTGGTGTCCCGGCAGGGCTGCGTGCGGCAAGGGAGGTGGTGGCGGGCAGGCAGGCCATGGGCAGCAAAGACGTGGGCAGGTGTGAACTTCTGGGCTGGGCTCGGGGTCTTCTTTGGGTCTCAGCGGTGAGCGTCACGCACGGAGGTCCCACAAAGGAAACGGTGGCCACTTCAAAGGGGGGTGTGTGTGGAAGGGCCAGGAAGGACTGGGTGGCACCAAAACAGGCCACTGGCTGTCATGCAAGAGTGGGCAACCAAGTTGGGTTGCTGCCAAGCTTGGCCAATTCAGCGCCAGGCCCTGCAGCAAGCAGAGAGAGCCCCTTCGCGTTTTCCTTTGTCGGCTGGGGGCTGAAAACAGGAGGCGAGGGGGAAGCGCTGCCTTCTCCCCCTGAAACTGCTGTTTGGGGTTCTTTAGTCTGCTTTAGGGAGAGGGATACTTCAGTACAAGCCCAGCAAAGGAAAAGCAAAGCCAAAGGACAGAGCTTACGGTGTTGCACAGGCCCTCCTTGCAGGCGGATGAAGGTCTGGGCATTCTTCCAGGTTGGGGCCGCCTACCTGCCCCCCCATCTCCCTCAAGCGCTGACCTCCGAGGGCCGGGGATGCCCTCCCCATGGCTGTGCACGGAGGGCGTTTGGCCTCCTTTTGCCCATTGGGACTGCAGAGCTGGCGAAGTGCGGCTGAGCAGCCCCAATGCACGTTGACTCTGGGCCGAAGTTTGGTCAAGACCCACAAAGTTGGCAGATGTGAGCCCCCCCCCTTGCTGGCCCTTTAAAGGAGAGGAGTAATTCCAGGAAGGGAAAATTCTATCCCCTTTGTCACCAGGATGTCAGACTACCCCCCAGTTCCAGGTTCTGGCCATGCCAGGGAACGCCAGAAAAAGAATACCCAGAATAACTCTCAGTAAGTGACTTGGCACAAAGGAACCGAATGTAGTCCAGTTCCACCCTTCTCTGCAATTTGGGGAGTCGGGGTGGCAGAGGACAAAGCGAAGAACGGTGCTCTGCCTTAGGGTTACCGGAAGAGGAGGGTCCTCCTGAAAGCCAGCTGCGTTTCTGCTGCACCCGTGTGCGTCGAGGTGGACTCCCGGTGACACGGGAAGTAGCTCCGTTGATCTCTTAGGGAGCCATTGGCCAAGCCCGGAAGAGTCCTGGTCCCCTTGAAAGGAAGGCGCCTGGTGGGTCAGTTACTCGCCCCTCTAAGGACAGCTGTTCAGACCCCTTGCGCAGGGCAGCTGTGAGCTGCCAACTAAACCACCAGCTTCAGCAAGTCTTTAGAGTAGCGCAGTAGCCACATTTTGCACCATTGCTACGGCAATTAGAAATCCTTGGAGCTAATTGTTTCCCCGGCGTGTTCAGTGCATGGTTGAATAGGTTTTACGGGCTGCTGTGTAATGTATTGCGGGGCTTCAGGTGTTTGGTCTGGGACTGTATATTTTAATGAGCTAAACTGACAGCCGAAAGGCAGGAGCTCAGCCAGGGCAAACCTCCCGCCCGTTGCTTCTGCCTTCACCACGTCCGGAGGGTCGGTGGGTGTCTCCTCCCCCATCAGGAACAAACCCACCCATTCCGAATGGAAACACGCCACAGCTTCACAAGGCTTTGAACCGCTCTCAGACGGGGGTCCTGGGGCTGAGCCCCCTGCAAGGGTCAAAGCTGTCCAGGCCCAGGGTTCTCATAGCCTGCAGGGCCTGTCCTACAAGCTGGACAAAGTCAGGGCTCCCCGACACCCATGCCAGCTGTCCCTTCGCCCAGGAGAGGCAGCTCCTGCCCCGGGGTGACTCCAGGCCATTCTGCAAAACTGGAGGGCAGTTCTCGCGTTTGGCGGTCACATTTTACCTCTTTACGTCCTGCCTGAGGGCCACGAGGGTTTTCCAGCCCGGCTGAGCTGTGTCCAGAGGCAGCTTCTGGGTGAAGTGGGGGGGTCAAGCCTTGGGAGAGCTAAGGTCCCACTTAAAACCAAAAGCACCCTGGGGAAAATTAGCTCAGTTTGGGCTGGCAAAAGGTTTTTAAAAGGCTGTGGTTTCCCTTAAACCCCTGAGCTCCAAGATAATCATTTTTATCCCTTTTCCCCCAAACAAAAAGAAGAGACCAGGTAGTCCTCATTTAGTGGCTGCTTCATTCAGCAGCTGCTTGCTGTTACGATACGGATAAAAAAAATAACTTTAGGACCAGTCCTCCCATTTGACTTTACAATGAATTAAGGAAAGGATGATCATAAGCACAAGCAGCTATGCTTTTACTTGCCAGCTGCTTTGCTTAATGACTGAGTTGGCGGTCCCAATTGTGTCATTGAATGAGGACTACCAGTACCCTACGTTGCTGCCCACGCCCATAGACCACAAGTGGGCCACCTCATTTCCAAGCCCCCTGCTGTGAAAGCTTCCGGCGTCCAAAGCTGGCAGATTGACACACCTCCCCCTCCCTCTTGACCCTTCCAGCCGTCCAGGAGGAGAGGCAGCGGGGCAAAGACCGCAACGAGAACGAGGTTGAATCCACCAGCAGCGCCAACGAGGACATGCCGGTGGAGAAGATCCTGGAGGCCGAACTGGCGGTGGAGCCCAAGACGGAGACCTACATCGAAGCCAACATGGGCCTGACTCCTAACTCGGTAAGCCAGTGGCCCGTCTAGGCCCTCTCGAGGGCTCCAAGCCCCTGCTGGAAGAGAGGTCCTCCCACCAGGCCTTGGATAGCCGTAGCCCTCCTCTTCCTTCCCTTTTCGGGCGGGGTGAAGGAACGGCCAGGACGGTTCAGCCATTTTCTACCTGTCCCAGCGGAGAAGAGGAAAGTTTGAGAATGAGGGTCCCAAAGGTGCCTTTTTCAGGAGGCAACTGGACTGTCTTGCTTTTTCTTTGAAGACGTTTCGCTTCTCACCCAAGAAGCTTCTTCGGCTCTGACTGGATGATGGTGGGGAAGGGAAGGGTTTATCCTCCTTGCAGACAGCTGGTCCTTTGCATCCTTTTGAGGCCTCTTGGAGTTAAATTACTGTGTAGTTTGAGAATGAGCTTCCAGGGTCTCCCAGGAAACACAAGCAGCATTTCCGCAGCTCCCTCAAAGTCATGGGCCGCAAACCCAGAGGTGCCTGGTCCAGATTTCTCCAGGGCGGAGTGACCCCGCAGAGTCTCTGGGGGGGGGGGGGGAGACACCCTGCCCCAGGAGCATTGGTAGCGCTGCAGGTGGGGCAGTTTGCCCTGGATGGAGGACAAGAAGCCAGGAAGCGAGGGGAGTGGCCAGAGGAAGGCTGGGACCACCCAAGATATGCTAGAAGGGCTCTTCACCCAGCAGCCTTGCCCCCACCCCCCAGCAAGCCCATCCCTGAGAATTCAGCAGAATCCCCCCCTCCCATTTCTCCCCCTTCTCCTTGTTTCTCTGCGGAGAGAAAGGCGTTGTAGGGAAGGAAGTGCCTTCTGCCGCCCACAGATTCTCTGCCAATCTTGCCAAAGGGAGCCTGGCCCACCGCCAGGGCCTTTCCTTTGCCAGCCAGGACTCTTGGCAAGGCGCGGAAAGCAGCTGCTTCCCTCTGGCTGCCTGGGTTGAAAATCCCCCTGAGCAAAGCCAGGGGGCAGAGGGAGCAGCGCCAAATGAAGGGGTGGGATCTAGCCGGGTCTGCCCGGGTCGGACAATCCAGGTGATATGGGAAGCCTCCGTTCCATGGAGCAGAACAGGAAGCAAAAAACCTATGATGGGCCTTCCCACCCGCCCTGATTTTTACCTGTGTTTTATCTCCTGAAGCTGCTTATTCATTCAAGCCCCAGCTGGGGGCTGGGAAGCATTGCGTGAGTGTTTTTCCAGTGCACATGCACTATCCTGAGCCAGTAGAGGACGCCAGTTACATCCCCTTGCTGGCCCAGCCCCTAGGGTTTTAGGGGGTTTAGTTTTTAGTTAGGGTTTTTAAATTTTAAAAATTTTTAAATTTTACATCTTAGTATTTGGCTTAGTTTTAGTTATACTGTATATTGCTGTTTTATTGTTGTTACCCGCCCCGAGTCCTGTGTGGAGATGGGGCGGGATATAAATGTGAATAAACTAAACTTTTGTAACCTCTTGCGTTTTCCTATAGTATTACAATTTTTTTTCTTTGCCATTCACACCCAAAATATGTTGAATGTGAGATCGAATAGCTGTAGAATTATATATTTTGATTGTTGGTACTTAGGAGCTGTCATCTGGAAGAGCCACTAACCAAAGTCAAGGATAAAGGAAGCTGTTAATCTGCATATAATTAGCATGTTAGTTTATATGTAGAAATGGAAATGGCTGTTTGAATTCAGATAAATCGTAATACAACTTAATGTAATGCTAAAGGCTTTGTCTTTGCTGCTGCCAGATGCTAATTGTCAGTGGACAGTAGTATCTTAAAATACTCAGCTAGATGGCAGCACTTGGCTGATTGGGAAAAGCTGAGCAGGGACAATCCTGTTTAATGTTTGGTTGGGAAACCACTAGGAAGTGGCACAAAAATGGGCTATATTGAGAAGTCAAAAAAAGGAAAAGTTGAGAAACTGCTTTGATCAAGAAATTACTTGTATGTTTCCGTGAAATCATTTGGAGCTTGACTTGATGAAAACTTTAATATCTTGAGAATCTTGTTCTTGCTAGTTAACTTCATTTTAAGTTCTGACAGCAGCCTTCAAAATAGCTGTGTTTGGGTCATGCACAATATATGAACAGAATTGGCTTTGCCATGTAAAACTGGCTGGCTGTTGAATATCTGAGAATTCACCTTCAGAGACCTTATTAGCACCAAGTTCACTAGGGAATATCTTTTGTGCTGCCAACAATAAGGGCTTTCGTATGAGGAAGAAACCTCAAAGTATAGGAGTTCCGTTTATATAGGAGCCTGTTTATGAACAGCTATGTAGCTAGAGAGGAGATGGGCAGCAAACAAATCTAAATAAATAAATGCAAAGGTGACCTCTTACCAGATGTGTTCTGGATGCTTGGATGTCAAGTATGATTTGACTTAGTCTTATTTCTGCTCGGTTGTGATCATAACATATTTATAATGTCTGAAGAGTACCTGTGATTGTTTTATTACTTTTATCAGCTAAGCTACCAATAGCCAGTAGCAGAACATTTGGGACACCTTCATGAAGAGAAATGCCAGAGATTTGCCTGAAAAATAAGAAACTTTTTCTTAATACCGTAGTAAGAGAGCATTGTTTTCAGTTCTCAGATTTTGGAATAGAAACGCATTTTCAGAAGGATTGTTTTTGCTTTAGATATGAACTTTACAATTGGAAAAAATAAGGGGATGAATAGGAATGAAAGTTTGTACCCAAAGGCAGTAGAATAAATATGAAATAATACTGACAGAAGTTCTTGCTACAGAAAGCTGTGCCTCCCCCCCCCCTCTTTTTTTTTTACCTTTTCCTATTTCTCCTATTAAGAAAGGAGGGTACAAAGGATTTTGAATATGAGGTATATTTTCACCTTGCTTCACAGATAGGTAACGGTGTGCCCTCCGGAGCATATATTTCTTCACTGTATAAACATTTGCTTATTTACATTGATGCAGGCTGTTTGGTATACTTCACTATTAGCCACAGACACATCTTGGGTGCCCTCACTGGCTTTTTGTTTTAATTATTTTAATAAAAAATAAGAGCAGGTCTGCAAGCAGGTCTGCAAGGCAACAATTATATAACATCATAAATACTTGCAATAATATTTGGATCTCCAGAAAGTCCCACTGTAATGATACAGCATTGTGAGCGTGAACCTACTTCCCTTCTGATAAACAGGTATTTGCAATCAGTAATGACCATCACGGCAGAAATTAAGGAAATTCTCCCATGGAGCAACTTCATAAATGTAGTTACCATATGCTTTTGCAAGATAGCCAGCAATATAAATTTAAATGCTTCCAAATGCATCCTTGACCCAAACTTGCTTATTCCAACTTAAATTGCTGTTTTAACACACTCTAACATATATACACAGGGAGAGATATAAGGTCTGTGAAATAAAATAAGATTATTACACAGAGTGTATTGGTTTATATTTGTAGCCATAGCACAGCTTAGTATTAAGTTATCCATATAGGAGATCAGGCCCTATGTTCAGCCCCCCACCTTGCTGTATAAATAAAAAAATACTTGTTTTGAAAAATATGGTCTGTGTTGTATATTTATACAACATGGAAAACCAGGACTTTTAAAGAATTAGTATGTTGTATGAGCCAAGAAACTTGAAAAGAGCTAAGTATTTTTGTTCATACAATATACTTAAGGAGAGCACATTAACCACACTTTGTACCCAAAGTTGGTAGCTGGCTTACTCATCTTTCTTTTTTTGGTACTTCTATACAGAAAGCTCTGATTAATAAAGACCTGGCATTATACCACAATTAAAACACTGATTGCTTTATTGCCTTCTCTTTTTTCAGGGGTTAATACATGCTATGTGCTATATGTACTATTGTCAAATGTGATTACCACATTATGTACTGCAATCTCACATAATTTAAACAAAATGAAAACTGATAAAAAACAATATTCATACATTATACTAAGTTATGGTTTATTTAATTATGGTTAGGTGGTTGGCTGCATTTACACAACACCCTAAACCAAAAGTAATTTTATAAGCCATTAAATGCATACAACACACTTATCCCAAACCAAAACGTTATAGAACACACATCATATGAATCCAACCAATTATGTAAAAATATAAAAGTCTAAATCTACAAATCATAGTTACAAGCTAGACATAGGTATTTTACTTAATCATGGGAGTCATGGGTGCCAGCTGTCTCCAAGTCAATTGGCATTCCATCCACCTTTGCAATAGCTACCCAAACAACAATTTTTGTTATTCTTTTACAATATAGAAAGGAAAAATCTCACGATAAGTCAACATTTAAGTCACCTTGTGCAGGTTTTAAAAGGTTTTCCATCCCTCCGTTGTATTACATACAGTGGTTAGGCTGTCCCTGTTTTTGCTCTATGGCATGTTGAATCATAGAAGTGTCACTATGTTTAAGGAATGGCACTGGATGTAGTAAGTTGTTTGCATTATGCTAAAGTATTTTCATGTAAGATGCACACACTTTAATAATGGTGATAACATAATTGGACTTTTAAAAAAAAACATGCATGCTGTTAAGCAAAATGGTAGCAGGACTCAGTCTCTATTAGATCCTTCTAAAAATTGCAGGGATGATTTAAAGTATGTAGATTGGGGTGGGGGTGTGGAGCAGGGAAGTATCCCTTCAATCTGTGATTTCTTTTCTATTTTTAAAAATGTCTTGCTAGGGAGATTATTTGCTATTATACATTATCACCAGGTGAAGCAGATGAAAAATAATTTGGGGGAAAACAAGGAAATCTTAGGGTTGTATCATTTCCCCATTCATACTTACTAAACTTCAAGTTGCACATGTAACTTTCATTTCAAAAAGATTTGGTGGCCAATCGGATTCTACCTGACTCTGCCTTTGTACCACCTTTAGCCCTTAAGCCTTTCTGAAAGAAAATAAATAAATAAATAAATAGAAACAGAAGCAGTTTAGTAGGAATACATTTTTTCTATACAACATCTGGCAAGACATCTGGCCACTACATACATTTTTAAAATATCTTTCATGTCATGCATCCCTAGGTAATACACAAAACAAGCACACATTTGAGGGATGAATTGGAGTTTGTAAACTGGAGAGAAATGTTTTTCATTGAGCGTAAAACAAGTTAATCTCTTTCCCCTGCCCTCCCCCACGAAAAGAGCCATTTGGGAAAATACACAGTAGATCTAAGAAAAACTTTCCCGTCTTGAAATATGCCAACTTCAGTTTATAACACCCAAGTAATACAGAGCCCGGGGCTTCCTAGCTCAATTTGTGTGTTGCAATGTGGAATTGTAGGGAGGTGAAGGTATTAGTGAACAGTAAGTATTGTTTAATGATGCATATACAATACAAATCTTTCAAATCACAATTAGATTTTCCCCATGGAATCTATAATGCAGGAGTTAAAAATTGGAATTCCACAGCCTATTGAAAGTAAAAACAACATTGTCCAAAGTAGTAACAATCTCTTTGGATCTGAAACATGCTGTTTGTTATAAGATTATCTGTGTGGCTGAAAATAACACCTGGTTTTTAATAATGCTAGGCTTGCACACACATTTAGCTAGAATATGACTAGCTAGTTTGAGGTTCAGTGCATTGTGTAAATCTAGACTGTTATGTCTAGAATCATGTAAACCACAGATAATGTGCAAACACAGCCTAGAATTATCTTCAAGTTCAGATTCTAGAATTCCAAACTTATGTTTTGTGATGATATCAATTCATACATTTGGGCTTGAGTTGTTAAAACAGAAAGGAACTTTTTTTTTTACATTAAGGGCCATATTTAATCTGTGAATGCATCCTTTAATACACTTCCATAAAGAATGTGTGACTAGGATAACATTTAATGTATTTTTCATTTAAATAACATTAAATACATTTAAATGATTATTCCTTTTGTAATTAATTTAATAATTTCCCCCTCTCCTGTTATAAATTAGAACTTAATTTCAGTTTCTAGAAGGGACTTGAAAGTGGCAATCAAGAGATTCAGGATCCTCTGGTTCGATATCTCTACTGTAAAAGGACATTCTGGTTTTCTGAATCCTGTCTGAACATTGGCTCTACACTGAGTTATATTATGTCTCTTTTTTGCAATATTTTGCAATATTTAATTAGAATGAGCATAAGAATTAGTGCACCTTATGCTCATTCAACTAAATTTCATATTTCCAGAATTTTTGGTCCAACAATTACTTATTTCTTCTTTCCAGCAACCTTGGGAAACTGATGCACTAATGCAATTGAAAACAACTTCTGTACTGATAAGACCCAATGGGCATGTTTGGCAATCCTTTGTTTTATTTAAGGCATGGCTCAAATATCAGCAAAATGTTCTTTTCACTTTCTCCCTGGATATTTAACTACCTTGCCTCATGAAGAATTCTTGGAAATTAAAAACTTCCAAGTAATCTGTAAACATTCCTTTGGCACAATAAAGTCATTACTTTATGAATTTGAGTTTCATCCCCACGGCCTGTTTGGCCAAGACAGATACTAGTATAGTTTTTTATTTAATTAATATTTTAAAATAAGGTGGTATATCTGTAGAAATTCTATTTTCAAATAAATAATCCAATAAATTGGAAATAATATTTAAGTACAGTGGATAAAACTACCTTAAATCTGTTACAGTATTTGAATTAAAAGGATAAATGTTTTTGTAATGGAACCGCTATATTGCTTGTATGTTGAACTGCTGTTTAAATCCTGCCTTTGATAATGTCATTGAATCTGAACAGTATTTGGGTTTTCAATCCTATGTTCTTTTTAAAAAAATTATGGGGTGGGAGCATAATGTGGGGCATCTCCTTCAAACATTGGGATGATGGGACATTTATGTTATCAATTGCAATACATTTAAATCCCAATATGGTCTTATGGTTGCCCGTTTTAAACATTTTTAACAACAGTAGAAGTAATGACGGCAGTTTCTTATCTATAGGCTTTCGGTTTTACAGAATGAAAGCTGCATAGGGTGTAGTAAGTAGCTGGGCTGCAAAAGTGTATGTAGGATAATGAATGACTGATTTTGTAAAAATCTAAATAGTAATTTTGGGGGGGAGCTTACAATGTGTCAATATGTCAATATTTGTATGCCATGATAGGTTAAAGCTGGTCCTTCCCAAAGACAGAAAAAGATACAGTAGATATATTTAGACGTTTTGTTGCTTCCAACTAGATATTTTATTCTATGATTGTGTGCTGCATGAACAAGGGATTAAATGGACAGTGCTCTTTTTGATTTCCTGAAAGATCTTTTAAGTTCAGTCTGTCATACTGTAAGAGTGATTATTCAAGCCAAATCCCACATGTTTCTGCAAGCTGATTTGCATTATATCATACAATTCCAAACAAGAATGATCTATATCTGGAAAACTATTAAAATTTTCCAAAGGATTGACAATTGTGTTGTCAGGAAAGTTTTTGGAACAATATTCAATAAAGAATATATAACTGCTGGCAGTAACCTTTAGGGGAACACATCATGATTTGAGCATAAAATGTTCTGAATGTAAAATGACCATAGTGAATATTCAGTGCTTAAAATATGGCAGCTGATATTCCAAATTATTTTCATAGGCATTCCAGAACATTCTAGTTCCATGTTGTTTTTAGTACTCTGATAACCTGCAACTATCTTTTAATAAATAAATAAACGAGACAAGGGAACGCCAGTTAAGCACCTAACAACTGAGAGATAATTTGGATATGATAAAATAATCACTGCTTGCCTAGATAGGTTACTGCCATTTTAAAATTCTTCACTATATGTAAGTCATGGTTTGTAATGTAATAGTACAGTCCTTGTGTAAGCTGTGTATTGGGCTTGTTTTTTCAAGTAGATCATCAAATGCAAAGTGAAGATGCTTTATAGCAGTAGTTCTCAATGGGGGCATTATCGCCCCTTGGTTGGCGGTGGGAGGATGCTGAGGGGCGATGAACTTGTTTTGGGTGGTAGGGGGGCGATGAGCTGTTTTTTGGCATTTGAGCTAAATTTTGAAATTTCAAACTCCCAAAAAAGAAGCCGACGCCACGATTCTTCTCTGACCCCAACCAGCACAGCGCATGCATCAGCAGTTTTGCTGCGGGATCAATAGCAGCACGTGCGTCAACTTTTCCTGCGTGATTAATCACAGCTCGTGCGTTGAGCTTCCTTTCAATATGAATGCTTGATTTGATCCATGTTTCCTGTTTTGGTTTTCATTCACTTCATCTCCATTTTTTCTCTTGGTTTAGATTTATTTGTTTATTTGTTTATTTGTTTATTTGTTTATTTGTTTATTTGTTTATTTGTTTATTTGTTTATTTGTTTAT
>JAOYMU010000252.1:59076703-59090730 GCA_025802295.1 Psammodynastes pulverulentus | reverse complement strand
TCCTCAAGCCAATTATAGAATAAATCCCATATCTTATAAAATTCAATTTGCTCTTTCCCTTTAATTTCCAATGTTAGCCTATTCATTTCTGCACATTCTAATATTTTTCTAATAACATTTCCATCTCTTGGAATCTTATCACTTTTCCAAACTTGTGCAAATACAATTCTTGCTGCTGTCAATACATATAATCAAATATGTAATTTCTCTAGTCACATTTGTTAAGTGAATCATTGCAGTTAAATTAGTAGCACAGTTGTTAAGTGAATCTGGTTTCCCCATTGACTTTGCTTGTCAAAAGATTGCAAAAGGTGATCACATGACTGGGACACTGCAACCATCATAAATGTGAGTCAGTTGTCAGGCATCCAAATGTAAATCACATGACCATGGGGATGCTGCAACAGTCATAAGTGTGAAAAATGGTCATAAGTTTTTTTTCAGTGCTGTTGTAACTTTGAATGGTCTCTAAGCGAACTGTTGTAAGTTGAGGACTACCTGTACATAAGATTGCCTTTGCTCTTCATAGCTGTTCTATCCCTTGCAAGTAAGGCTGCACTACCCAGCCTTTTATAGACTAAACATGATAGTCCTCATGTCTCCACTGAGCATTCAGTGACATCTAAACAATATCAACTCATTATTCCCGTCTCAGAAAATCTCAGATCACAGGATCCCAATGATGCCCATGCTTCCCCTTTACAGATAATTACGTCATAAATGTGCCTTCTTTTCCTATTTTTGAACAGCTTCTTTTTTTACAATTTAATTTCTACTTTTCTTCTACTTTCAAATCTGTCTGAAATTCTGAAAATTTTTAAAAATATTCTTTTTTGTTTTTTTGAATTTTTTTTTTATTTTCCACCAAAAATATCATTTATACCATCAGTGTGCCAGCTGGGTACACATACATTTTGTACATACAATTCATAATTAAATATTTTTACCATAGTATCCCTGTTCTATTTTTAACATCTATTACTATAATCTATATATTTTGTTACAATCATTTAAATCCCTTTCTCCCTCTCTTCATCTCTCTCTTTAATTTCTCCTTCTGTCTTACAACCATTTATAAAATGTATCCCATGTCATATAATAATCCGTATTCTCTTCATATTTAATTGCCAATGTTAATCTATCCATTTCTGTATGCTCTAATATTTTCTTAATCACTTCCTCCTCTGTTGGAGCCTTTTCACTTTTCCAATTTTGAGCAAATACAATTCTAGCCACCATTAATATGTGTATAATTAAATACATTTTTTCTTTACTATATACTTCCGGAACCATCCCTAACAGAAATAATTCCAGTTTTAAGCCTATGTGTTGTTTTATTGTCTTTTCCAACCAAGTATGTATTTTCGTCCAAATTTTTTAGCTTCTATACATGTCTACCACATATGATAATATGATCCTGGGATCTGGTGACATTTCCAGCATTTTGCTGATTTACCTTTAAACGTTTTTGCCAACCTTGCTGGTGCCATTTATAAAACATTTTATACAAATTTTCTTTATATGCTCTTGACATTGTTAACTTATGGTTTCTATCCCATAGCTTCTGCCACTTATTATTTCTATATAATCTTACTTCTGCCAAGATTATTTCTATATAATCTTCTAACATTATATCTTTTCTTCTAACATTATTTGAATATCCTTTGGAACTTTTGGTAAGTCTGCTTTTTCTAAGTATTGTTCTATTTGCTTTTCTAAGATTGTTGTTTGGTCATATAATTCCCCATAAAACTTTTGGATTAGTTTTTCTTTGTCTTCAATGCTATAATAAGGAACTCCATTGTCATCCACTAGTTGAGTTATCTGTTTCTGTTCTTTTTCTTTTTTCAACCTGTATGCCAACCATCTTCCTGGTTTATTTGCATTTTCAAAAAAAAATTGCTTGGATCTTTTAATCTGTTGTGCAAGTTCCTCCTTCTCCAATAATTCCATTTTATGTTTAACTATGTCCATCTGACTTTTTATATTGTTTCATCGTGGGTTTCTTTGTAACACTTTTTCTTGTTTTTTGTATTCCTCTTCTAGTAACTTTTGTGTTTCTTTTTTTTATTTCTCTTCCCCACGTATGTTATCATTAACTCCCTGATGTATGCTTTGGCTGTGACCCATGTATTTTGTAATGAAGTATCTTCTTTTTTGTTTTTCTTAAAAAAGAAACTCAACTCTCTTTCCATATGTTTTATACATTCTTTCTCTTTCAAGATTGAGTTATTCATTGTCCATCTTGATCTTTTCCTTTATCCCTTCCATACCACTCTTATCAGATTATGGTCTGCCCATGCACCTATGTTGATATCCATTTCTTGTATATTGGATAATAAATCCGTTGACATCCGTGTCATGTCAATTCTGGACCACGATAAATGTCTATTTGAGTAAAATATACATTGTGTCTCCTGGAACAATGAAGGGGTGGATGGTATTAGTTACTATTGGGTCATTTCCCCCTTAGTCATCACAATCATAATTGACTAGGTTGGGGTCCCCTTCCACAGTCACTCCTCCATCATCCACTATTGGTACTGGGGTCATCGTCATAGCCTGCAGTGTCCCCCTGGATGTCTCTGGGGTCTTCTGGGATGACCTTTTTGGCTTCACCGTCCCTGGGGCCCCAGCCTTGGGTTTTGGACTAGGGGTACCTATCTGACACATCATCCATGAAATTTGTTTGGAATCACTTTCTGGGAGGCTGAGAGGGGGGTGAGGAATGGGAAAATAGTTTCTTTGGCTATTTCAGCATGGGGATATGCATTGACAGAGACAATAGAGAAGGATCCCTATGATAGTTATAATAGCAGCTCCCAGGAGGAGAGTTTTCAACCAGTGGAAGTCTTGCAGTAAAGAAAAAAGTCCTGATGGATCAAAAGGGGATTTATGGTTGTGGCTCAGCAATAGGTAGTCAATGGCTGCCTGTTTTCAAGCGTGGCTTCCCTGATCTGTCTCAGTTCTCTGTTCAGAGTGTCTAGGGCTTGGGAGGGGGAATTTAGGTTTTGACAAGAACACATGCCAGACTGTTGATGTTCCTAAAATTTCTTACAGCAAGTGATGGAGCCCCAACTAATGACATTGCCAATGTCACGTATTCTGTTTTTGTGAGTAAGATTGTCTGGAGTCGCAATCAGGTGCCAAGGATTGGAGGTCCCTTTCTGTTGTCTCTGTTGGGAGGGCATAAAAACTGTTAAATGTCCCAGGGTGCAGGGTCCCCCGGTGGATTTGGTGGTGAGAGAAGAATAGGCTTTTGTACCATAAAGTATGAACCAGCTCAGAGGAAGTTTAATATGGCTGCATGCAAAAAGGATGGTTTCAGTATGGATTGCAGGTTGATAGGATGTCCTTAATTGACTTTCCTCCCTTCAGACAAAAATTAGTAGTGTTTAATACCTTCCATGCTAGATATTCCCAAATATTTACCTTATCAGGGAACAAATTTGTTTCAATAAATCCATCAGTCGGGTGAGTTACAAGTCAGGTCAGATACAGTGTCATGGAAAACCCCTTCGCACACAGTTTTCCCCACCATCCTGGTTATTAAAAAGAGTCTTTAGTGCCCACTTGTCTGTTTCTGAGTCCTTCCTCAGCTTCATGGGTGGGAATTTTGGGGTTGGGGTTGGCTCAGTGCTGTGATCGAGGATGGCTGTCTTGACATAGGTCCAATGGATCCAGGAGCCCTTCTCAGCTACCTTGATATCTGTCTGGGTTGTCAGGAAGATCTAAAAGGGTCCTTTCTACTTGGGCTGTAACAGTGACTTTCAGGTGAATGATTTGATCCAGATCTAGTCCTCTGATTCGAACAGGTAAAGGTTTTCCTTAAGTGGCAGTGTCTGTGTCAAGGCACTGTTGCTGGTACAAAGCTGTAAATTAAAATGATAAGACCACCTCCCCACTTTCTTGGTTTCTGGACTTGATAACTTTTTTCAATAGTACCAGTATGGTATGTGGGAGGTCTTCAGCTTAGGCCTTAGTGTTTTAAAAGTTTCATAATCAAAGATTCCATTTTCTGGCCCATCACTCAGCAAGCTCAACTCCTTGCAAACTTTGCATGTGCATCTTAATTTCATGCCTGGCTGGACAGGCAATTCCTCCCACCCCCAAGTCTCCATCCATCCTAGGGTAGATCCTTGGTCAGATCTTTGACCATGAGTTCCCCATTTTCTGGTCCATATTCCTTGGGTTTCCCACCATCTGTAGTGAGACTCCAAGGCTCTGTTCCTGGGTCCCCTGCAATCCATGGATTCACTCCACATTGTAAGGTGAAGGTATCTTCCTTTCAATCTGCCATCTCAGTGTTTTGGCCTGGGAGGACTCTATCTGCCAAAATTTCTCAGAGTACAGGGTCCTCCTTATGGGATAGGACTCTCCTCAGTGATTTCCCAGCTGGTTGCTGAGGGATGACCTTCTCAATCACTTTTTCGTTCCCTTTCCACACAGTTTCTCTCTTTCCCCTAGTAGAAGCTCCTGCACTCCGGCCAAACCCCCTTCTTTACAGGGTCTGTTGGTCATGGTCCTAGGGGACAAGTGAACAGCCTGGTGTTGCTAGGAAAGGCTCAGAGGGAGCAGAATCCAACTGGGATTGGGAGAGCGGTCCTTTCTTTGATGCCCTCACACACAGATTCTTCCCTCACTCTCCTGGGTTTTAAATTCTAGTAGATGTTTGGTGGTACTCACCTCTTTCCCAAGCAATCATTGAGTAAAAGACCCAAAACTCATTTTATTACCCTTGCTCCAAATGGGTAAGGTTCAGGAAACCCACCCACAGACAGAAGACGTCTGCTACCGGCAAGGGGAAGGCTTACCTGAGCCAGGTCGGTTGGTCAGATTAGCCTGGAGCCCCATCTGGTGAGCCAAATTGTTGGAAGTAAAACCTGATCCTGTTTCAAGCCGAGAGGAAGATACAGGAGAAATGAAGTTGGAGGAAAGCTGCAGTTGGAAAGGAGGTCTCTGTTATTTGGTAGCCAGAAACAACAGCAGCTTTTTTCTGGGGTGACTGACAAAGTGGTCTGGAGAGAAGATGGGTTTTTATACTATTTGAGGCTTTGTGATTTAGATGTTCAGGTTCATTGCAAAGTGCATTTTAATCTGTAGAAGAGCATGTCTTTTAATATTCTAATTATTATTGCCTGACTCCTATTGTGGGTGAGGGATCATGCCCCGTCATTGTCATTGTCATCGTTTTTGTATCTTTAATCTGCTCAGTTTCAACTTCTTGGGAAAGCTGCAGCCAGTAGTGTTTTGCTTATGAGTGAGCTGCCGCCGGCAGCGCTTTGTTTATGAAAGGAGCTGTCCAGAGACTGAGTATCTATTCCCAAGGAGCGCTTTGCCTTTAGGAATGGATACATAGTATTTCATTCACAAGCATTCATCTCGTTGGGAAAGCTGCTCCAGACGATTTCCCTGTTAGTGAGAGGAAGTGAATTGGTTTTTATTTCAGGGAAGCCTTTTTCCTACTTTGGGAAGACTGCTCCCCAGCTGACCTTCCCTTCTGGAGGCAGGGGCTCCCTACAATTCCCCATTTTGTGCTAATATATGCAGATATATTTTGCACAATTTAAATTTTGTTGGGGTAGAGTTGATAATTTCTCGTCTATCTGACACATCATGCATGAGATTTATTTGGCATCCGTTTTTGGGAGGCTGGGGGTGGGAAAATAGTATTTCATTCACAGGCACTTGTCTCCTTGCAAAAGCTGCTTCAGGTGCTTTCCCTGTTAGTGAGAGAATGTGAATTGGCTTTTATTTCAGGGGAGGCGTTTTCCTATCTTACCACTTCCCAGTTGACCGTTCCTATGGGGGGGGGGGCTCCCTACATAAGAAAGTATCCATACAAATAAAAGAATGCACAATTAATGGAAAAAATGTGTCTAAAAACAAAGTGAGTTAAGTACAAAGTGAGTTAAGTACAAAAAAGAAATCAATTTACTATGTAACTATCATTTAATTTAATGGAAACTATCAGAAAGGTTTGTAAAATTAGGAAGCCTTTGCTCAGAATGATACATTCTGCTAAGAAGACAAGAACATGTTTTAGAACAGGGCTGCCCAACGCGTCGATCGCGATCGACTGGTCGATCATGATTGGAGTTTGTCAATCGCCGGAGTGCCTGAGAGGAGCGGGGGGAGTGTGCGCAGAAGCATGGGGGGAGTGTGGGGGAACATGCGCATGCGCAGAAGTGTGGGGGAGCACACAAGTGCACATAAAAGTGTGGGGGAAGGAGCGTGCGCATGCGCAAAAGTGTGGGAAGAGAGCATGCATATGCGCAGAAGGGTGGGAAGAGAGCGTGCGCATGCAGAGAAGGGTGGGGGAAAGGAGCGTGCACATGCGCAGAAGGGTGAGGGTGAGCGCTTCCCTTCCCGTCTCCGAGGTAGCTCACAAAAAGACAAAGTGTGGGCACCCCTGTTTTAGAAGAACAGTGGTGAATCTGGAAACTTACATCGTGTCCACTGCTTCCTGCCAGAGAGTAACAAAGAATATATTTCACCCTTCTGTGGCTAGTTAAGAGATTGTATTGTGCGTGCTGGATCTGCAATTCTTTATATACAGTATAGCCTTTCCTTTCAAATCAGAATTAAGTAAGGATTATATGCTGTAAATCTGTTTTTTTCAATCGGAAAAAGGAAATCTTTAAATACATTTTAAATGTTGTAAAATTACAACATTTTGTGCTGCTTGTGCGTACAAGCACAAAATGGTGATGAAAAGAGGCATTATATGTATACACGTACCTCAAGTCAATGTTGACTCTTGGTGTCTGTCTGGACAAGTCCCTGCAGGGTTATTGGCCAGTTTTGTGGAAGTGGTTTGCCCTCGTCTCCTTTCTTTCACCTATTACCTGTTCTTCACTAAGAAGAAAAAAAGCCAGATCAAGCAATATTCTGGCTTTTAGAGAGGATCATACTTATACCAAAAGCATGCAAATGTACAAATAAATGTTGTACCTTAAGTACACTGAAACATACAGGTCCCATGTTTCCCTACACTATAAAAACATGGAGCTAGGGCACAGATTCAAATAGAACTTTTTTTTTTTACATGGTATGCAACAAATCACAGCTAAATCATTTACTATAGTTTGTGAAACTATGAGTAACTATGGGGCGATATTTTGGCTGGGGAGTACCTGAATCTGTGCTTGCTGCTGTGTAGCCTCTGGCTATCCATGCAAATGCATGTTTTCTCCTAAGCAATTGAGTGAATGAGAAAAACAAGGCTTTGTCCAACTAGGTGCCAGATGTGACACCAGCATGATGGGGGCATCAGAGTGAGGGAGGTTATTGTTACTAGTAATGGAATGCTACAATGAGGGTTTTTTTGTTTTTTTTGCCAATTTGATTTAAAATAATTAAGTTTAAAATTACTCTATCTTTTGGAGTAGCACTCAGTGGAAAAAGAAGTTATTAATGTTTATGCTTCCCTCCCTTAGATTGAAGGTTATTTTAAAAGATTAATGAGGAATGTTCCTTTTTTTCGTAAAAAGAATAAATTTTGCTTAACTGTTCATTAATCTGCGACATTTGTTATTCTCAGGATTATTGAGTTTGTTTCCTAAATACTCTTATTTGAATGAGTGATGTTTGAATTTATGTGGTGTAATTTTTCTTTATAAATTACTATTAAATAATCCCAGTATTGCTTTTTACCTAAACTGATTTTTTAAAAAACTTCCAATCTAGGTGAAATAATTGTTATGTCAAAACTAATAGAATAGTCTGTAATTTCCACTTAATCTAAATATCTATGGAGATTATAACTCTTTTTTTGTGATGTTGTAAGTGACGGAGTTAATACTATTGACAATTAGTCTGAATGGAATTCCCTCTTTGTAGATTTTGTGGAGTCCACATATACATGGAGTGGCTTCCCCAGGGTAAAGGTGGTAGTATTGTGGTTTGTCAATAACATTGTCCTTCAGTAGTTGTTGCAGGAAATCAATTATCTTGTTCTTATAACTGGTGGTAGGATCTCTCTTCAGAGTCTTATATGTAGCAGTGTCCTTCAGAAAAGTCCACCTTGGCATTGTAGTCATCTGTGTTCAGGATAATTGTGCATCTTTTTTTATCAGCCAGCAAGATGGTGATGTTTGGGTCTCTTCTTAGGGATGACTCTGCTCTCCCTTCTTCAATTGTGAGGTTGGAGGGCGGTGTTTTGGCACTGGTGAGGACTGAAGATACCTTTATCCTTAATTGTTCTACCTCTGCCTCTTATTGTTTCTGATGGCTGACTTTGTGGCTGTAAGGAGATCTACAACTGGTAGCTGTTCTGGTGTTATTACAAAGTATAGTCCTTTGGATAAAATATTCTTTTCTGTTTGGGTAAGCTTTCTGTCAGACAGATTTCTCACCCATCGGTTAGTTTTGTCACTGTCCTCTCTCATCTGGGTTGATTCTTGTTTCTTGTGTTTTTTCTTGTCTAAACTAAAGGGTAGAAAAATTGCCTTTCTGTCATTCTTTGCTCTTGTTGTGTAGTGCTAGTTGTGCTTTCTTTGTACATTATGTGACCGCCTCCAATACTACTATTGGTAGAAGTGATTTCGGCTCTTAAGAGTTTGTGTTCCACTTTTTTTCGAACCTCAGTTGTAAAATTAATTTTATTTTTATTCTTTTGTTGAAAAGTTGGAGCTGTGTTTTCTGCTGGGTGTTTTCTGCTCTGTGTTCTTTCACTGTTGAACAGAGGCACAGGCTGTTGGGATAATCTAAATATCTGAGAAATTAAGAAAGAAGTTAAGTGATTATTTTCCCCCCTTCGTAATTAGCAAACAAACTAGTGCCCCGAGATTGCCTTAGCATAAACGTTTTTCTTCTTCTTGCATTGTAAATGAAATTTAGACTCTATTTGAATTATTGGGTATAGGATCAAGTCATAGGTAATTGGATCTCATATACATAGGACTATATATATGGAAAAATATGGGATTGTTTGAAAAAAATTGAGAAATATTTTCATTTGTATGGGATCACACATTTTTGCAGTACACTCAGTAAAAATCAACTGCACTAAACTCATAAAATGAAGTAAACTCAGCAGTTTCTCTCTTTTTTTATATGACAGAATGCATTTGTTATGGCTGATGGCCTTTCATAGTTCAAATTAAATGTGAATGCCGGTATTTATTATTGCTTCACTGAAAATAAAATTGTGAGGTCAATAAGGAGGCGGCTGCTTTGTTCTGACATATTTGACTCAATTCTTTTTTGTAGCATGATTGAGAAGTTTAAGTTTAATGAAGATTATTATGAAGATTATTAACGAAAGGTGTAAAATATAGTGTACACTGATCATTCATGACTTAGACAGGGTATTTAACCTTTTTGGCCCACGGGCAAATGGCTGCCATAGAAGACATGGCTAGTCACAAAACATCCATTTCAAGGAAAGGCAGACTAGAAAGGTCTGAAGATTATGAATTGCAACTTTTCTGTCTGTACTGTTTTCAATACTCTCAAAAGGTAAGAGGAGATTGACAGGGGAGTCAATTACTGAGTAAGGTGCTGCATTCTGTATTTGCTAGATGTATACAAGCAGAGCCTGGGCAACCACCTGTCAAAGATACTTTAATTTGGATTCTTGCATTGAGCAAGGGTTTAGGCACAATGACATAAAAGGCCCTTCAGATTTTAGGATTATGTAATAGAGTGACCTGCCTATTGGCCCAGCCCAGCCATAATTATATTAAAATCCTGGGAATAAACATGAACTGACATTCCTTCTTTAGTTAGTTATTATGTCAGTCACTGCTATGGTTTCATTAAACAATAAAATACACTAAAATTAGGCCACAAAATGAAGGGGCTAAAGGGTGCCAAAACCTTTAGCATATATTCTGGCTTCTCTTCTGATCTAGCCTTCCACAGCAATGTTCTTTCAGATGTCTCATCCTCGGTTAGCCCCATATTTTAGTCAAAAACATTTGTAGGAGAATCAGGTTGGAATTCAGAACTGTTTTTAAAGGGTAAAAACTGAGAATGTGGAGATTTATAAAGGTAGAGACAAATATACCACAAGCAGCTATGTAAGACAACAAACAAACAAATGGGAGGGGGAAAACTAAAAAGGGTCTAGACTATCATTATGAAAGAGATCAAGGAGAGAAAAGAGACAAGTGTGACAAATATGACAAAATCCGAGTACTGATCTATTGTAAGTTTCATAATAGAAGAATGTAATATAGGAACTAGTAAGGCAAAATATATGTTGCAGTTCCACAAGAAACAACAGAAGTGCAGAAGTGCAAAAGAAAGTTCATGCCTGTACATGGGCCAGGACATTTTGAGAGGTCATTATGGTGAAGGACAAAATGATATTTTTAATCAGAAAGAAAGAAAATGGTATCATGATAATTGTAACTTTACTCTAATCCATGTGTCATTAGCACTGCATGGGTTGGACTGTTTACTCTCATATTCAGTTTCTTCAATCATAATGGTGGCTGCCAATAGATTTTAATTTTAATGTATTATTACACAGATCTCTGTTTTCCTTATTTTCTCTTCTATAACATTAACACATTTTTCTGTTAAAAAAATGTGTGAAAGATTAATTTGTAGAATGACGGGATATGTGGGTGCACAGCAGGGGACAGATGGAGGGGGTGTAACATGATGGCTTCTTCTGCAGCATCATTTTCATTTTTGCTATTGTAAGTGAATGAAGTATATCTAAAATAATTTATTCTTTGAGTAAAACATATTGGAAAATCAGTTGACCTTTCCATCTCCTATGTCATTCTTCTAACCAAATGCAACAGGTCTGAGTTTTTTATCTGAAGCAATGCAAATTGTTCATGGTACAGAACAATGGAATTCACTTCCAATGAATAAACTGACTAATATGAATGCTATTAAAAATAGAAATCCCACTGATTTTTATCAGTTTGTTTTGTAGCATGCCATGTTGCAACACATACTTTGATAAAATTGACATAGATGCTTGATTTTCCATTCCCAGTATAACAATTTTCTTTTCCTGTAATGTCTGACTGAAACCAGAACAATTACACAAATCAGAGTGTATGCAAGTTGTTCCAAGCCATGAATATGCAAAGGGAATTATTTAAATGAATAGACTATGTGAAATAATGATGATCTGTGGCCAACTCTAAATGCACACATACGTATAGTAGGAGTCATGTTCTTTTCAAAGAATAAAACAGCTCAGCAATTCATTGTCATCTGGTACAAAGAGGCAGTCCAAGAAAAAGTAAAACTTGGGGAGAGAAATTTAGGACACTATGTGGGAGAGAAATATGGAGAATATGCCATTTTGAGAAAAGCAGTGATGACAAATGGTGACTAAATATTTTATCAGTTTGATGCTTACTAAAACGATTGGATAACAACTGGAAGCAAAGATGGATAACTTCGTTCTCATGTGTGAACATTACTAGGCAAATGAAACATTTCAGATGGGAGGAGTCCTATTAACTGATGCGTAGAATAATGTTGAGTTAGGATATTGGTGAGGTTGTAAACAATCAAATGTTGAATTGAATACTGAATATCTGTCAGTATTTTTCTAAACAATCCCCCACAGAAAGCCCATGGACCACAAGATTAACCCTTTGTGTGGATTTGATTTAATACTGAAGAGAGAAATAGAATGAACATGGAAAAGAATGAAGGTGAACCATCGATACATTTACGGGACGTTGATTAAGCTTCTTGTTTCAGTTCTCACCTGCTTTTATTTGATCTTGAGTGGTCATGTGGATGATTAGTCACAAGATCGACTGGTCATGTGCGAAAGTCACTTAGTGTCACTTAGTGACAAGGTGATTGATGTCGTTGGCTGGTCACTCAATTGATCTGGCCACTTATGGGCTTGTAGGCTGGTTCCAAGTTGATATGTTTGTTGATTGAATTGTTCATTGATTACCAGGCTTGGACAAATTCATGTGTCTGGTATGTGGTGGCATGGCCAATTATTTTTGTTCCATCCCAGTCAAACTGATGCTAGTTGATGTCGATGTGGGTCGAGATCAAGGATTTATGGTCATGTTGTTTGGTTGCTAGTTGGTGTTCATGGATTCTTGTTTACAGTTATTTTGTTTGCCCAATATAAAATTGGTCACAGTTTGTTGCATTTGATTTTGTAGATTACGTTGCTATTTTCTTCTTTCTGTACTTTTCCCTTGGTTCTGGACAGCTCTAGTCAGAACGTAGGTTTCTGTTTGTGAGCCACCATTATTCCCAGTGGTTATAAAATTCTGGCTGCCATTTCTAATACTCCTTTGATGTATGGTAAGGTTTGTTTATGTGCTGCAGTTGGCTGTGTGATGTGGTGAGGTTTGGGTGATGTGTAGTAGAATATGAAGTTTTTTGGCTAGTTGTTACAAAGAAAGACAACACCCAAAAAGTGCTTTTCTTCTGCTTTTCTTAGGGACTTGGTCTTGCAATGTGTCTTGGCTCTTTTAAAGAGAGTTTGAATACAGCTCTTTTTGTGCCTAGTTAGGTAATTGCTTGGCAAGTCAAGGATTTGATCTCTGTGTTGGTCTCTCGTAAACACAGGTTGCTACTTAACCACTGTTCAGTGTTCATACATCAACATTGAGGAATGGAAATTGTTGTTCTTTTTCTTCTTCACATGTGAATTTGATTCCTGTGAATATGTATGCTTCTTCCAGCTTGGAGGGTTCGATGATGATAAAAGTGTCGTCAATGTAACATACTTTATTGCTGATGTTGGTGTTCTTGATTAGTTGAAGAAACTGTTTAGATGAGTTTATTGAGTCTGAGTCCTTGAAGAGGTGGTGGAGCCTTTTTCGTAGGGCTTTCACTGACCTGTAGGCCAGTGCTCTGGGTAGTGATACTATTGGGCAAAGAGGGACTCCATCTTTGTATACTTTTGGAATCCACAGAATCTGGGTATAGTTGGAGCCTTGTGGCTGTAAGTACCTCCTTTCACGGTCATTTTCTTCCATTGTCCATTTTCTTCAGGGTGTTTTTTATTTTGTTCTTGAGATGTTTCATCAGGTTATTGTTCATTATCTGGTAGGTATTGGTGTTGTTTAGCAGGTCTTCAGCTTTGTTGATATAATCAGTTTTGTCCATTATCACAGTCAGTGTGCCTTTGTCTGCCAGTAGGATGAAAATGCTTTCCTCTTGTCTCAATTTCCTTAATACCTGCTTCTCTTTCTGGTTGAATGTTTTATTATGTTTGTTTTGTTGGATGTTTGGGATGATTGACTGCCTGATGTACTCTTGTATGTCATGGCTGAGATTGTTGGCTTTCGGTATGGATTCAGGATTGACTAGAAAATTGACTGGGTCCATGTCCTTGTGATTGAAATTAAGGGTTGATTGTGATTGAGGATGGTCTTTTCATCATGTGACAGGGGTCTGCTGGATAAATTTTTGATCCACAGTTGTGATCTTGTGGCTTTGGGGTGATCGCTGTAAGTTTCTTCTGTAGGGCATTACATTTTTGGGTCCCAAACATGTTGGATTTTTTGTTGATCACATATTCCAAAGAGTCCATCAGGTTTTGTCCAATAGTCTTGAGGCGCTCAGCTTTCTGTTCATTGAAGATGCATTGGTATTTCTTCAGGTGATTATGGGCATTGGTGATCATAAATTGAAGCATCTTGTATCTGCTTTGGGAGGCTAGTCTCCATTCTTGTGGGTGGTTGATCAATGGTTGGTAACATACACTTTTTGGTAATACATGTTTTCAAAGGCACTCATGGAGGACGTGTAGTTGTTGATGGGTCAATGACTGTCTGATGGCAAAAGTCTCCTAGTGACAGGCAAGTTTAAGCAGCTGAATTTATCTAAGAAGATCAACATTTATCTGGTGCTGAAATGTAATTTTGGTTAAAGTGTCAAAAGAATCATGCAGGGCCCTATAGTCTAGCATCCTATTTCTCAAAGTGGCCAACCAAATACAACTGGGAAGTTCACAAGCAGAATTTGAGGACAACAGCCATTAAAAATGTGCAGATTATTATTATTATTATTATTATTATTATTATTATTATTATTATTATTATTATTAATTGAATTTTTATACCGCCCTT
>JAOYMU010000252.1:58966813-58976816 GCA_025802295.1 Psammodynastes pulverulentus | reverse complement strand
AAAATATTTAAAATGTTAAAATGTTAAAATGTTAAAATTAATTACAGTCAGAACCCCTGACCGGAGGGGGCCATCATCTCCTGCACCACCAAGCGCAGCAGGCCGTTCCGCTCGGCCATCAGCAGCGGCCACAGTTCCCTCTGCAAAACCTTCAGCGATTCCAAGTCTTTCTCCTGGCAGGACATGCGGTGGACTGGAGCAGCAAGAAAAGCTCTGGAGGAACGTAGGTTACTGCACACTGCTCTTGCAGGGAGAGATAAAGCTGGTGAAAAGTCATGAATCCAGGCTTCTTGCTTGTGAACTTCTGGTTCCTACCTCACTTGATTCAACTGTTTCAAAGAATGATTAGAAGCATCATTCTAATCATTTAGAATTAGTATTTTGGTGGGGAGGGGGTTCTTCAACAGAACAGACTTCAATTGAACTCTTGCAAGACCAGAGTGGCCTTGGCTTTTAATCTGTTCTGGGACTTTACTATCTTTGTTACTTGATGGGGCTGCACTGCCCCCAAAAGATCCTGTGTATAATCTGAGGATTCTTCTGGTCTCATAAATCTGGCTTAAGGAACAGGTAGCAGTTGTGGCTAGAAGGGGCTTTGCACAAAGTCATATTGTATACCAATTGCATCCATTTCTGGATCAGGGGGAACTACTCATGGTCACTCATGCCCTGGTCATCTCCCAGTTATTGCAATGTACTTTACTTGCCCTTGAAATGTGTATAGTTCTGATAAAATACATGTTATACCTCTGCTTCACATTGGTTTGTTTCTAGGTTCAGTTCAAGGTGCTAGTGTTGACCTTTAAAGCCATTCACAGCATGAGACCAAGTTTATTTGAGGGACCACCCTTTTCCAATTTCATTTGCACTCCCTGTCAGATGCAGCAGAGAGGGCATGTTACAGGTTCTGTCAGCTAAGGAGTTTACATTTAGCAGACCTTTTCTGGCTCCTCCTCCCCCTGAGGTGAGGTTGTCCTTGTCACTGATGAGTTTTCGGAGATCCCACAAGACTTGATTATGCTGGCAGGCCTGGGAACTGCAGGGAATGGCTGAATAGTGAGGTGGCTCTGCTGTTTTTAACATCCTTCATCTAATATTCTTTGTTTTGTTTTGCTTTTTAAAAATATTTCTGAATGTATTTCTTAACTATTTTTAGCTCTGTTGTACATCACCCAGTCTTGCTTGTTTGTGAGGTGGGTGGTTTTATAAATTGCTTTAATAAATAATAATGGTCCAAAGTGGCCCAGCGCTTGCAGGATAATGCTAGGAAGAGAAATCAACATGATACTCTGAAATTGTTTCTGGCAAAGATACGCAGATATTCAGAAAATCCAATAAGAGCGACTACTTTTTGCAGTGCTGTAAAATATTACAGTAAGAAACTCCTTTTTACAGGGTAAAAAGGGTAAAAGCCCTTCATGAGGTAACATGAAAGTAATTGAATACTATTGGTAAATACTATTTTTTGAGAGCCACTTGGTGTTGTTGGCTGTGAACAGGATGGATGGATAAAATAGATAATACTTATATTGGATTTTATTTACAAGAGTTGCATCAGTGATGGGCAGCCATATAAATTGATATGAATAAAAAAAATTAAAAAATCACACAATTTCATTTCTTCAGAATGTTGCCTTATCCTGTAACATATAGCAAGAAGTTTTCAAGTCGGCTGGAAACCAATGATGATATTGTTCTGATGTTAGATAATAAACAGTGTTCCCATAAAGTACATATAATAGAGTACAACATCCACATCATAGAAAGGTTTTTGGCAGTAAACATTGACTAGTTTCATTTTACTGTACAAGTAATCCTCAACGTACCACCACAATTGAGCCTAAAATTTCTGTTGCTAAGTGAAATGTTTGTTAAATGAGTTTTGCCCCATTTACAATTTTTCTTTCCACAGTTGTTAAGTGAATCACTGCAGTTGTTAATTTAGTAACATGATTGTTAAGTGGATCTGGCTTCCCCATTGACTTTGCTTGTCAGAAGATCACAGAAAGTGATTGCATGAACTCAGGACACTGCAACTGTCATAAATATGAGTCAGTTGCCAAGTGTCTGAATTTTCACCATGTGACCATGGGGATGCTGCAATGGTCATAAGTGTGAAAAATGGTCACTTTTTTCAATGTGATTGTAATTTTGAATGGTCACTAAATGAACTATTATAAATTGAGGATTACCTGAGCTTTATTTTTAATATTGTATTTTAGTTTTGAAGGAATCCCGAATTTTTGTAGTTAAAACGATTAAAAAATGAAGTATTGTTGATAATAGGAAATATTTTTTAGAAAATAATAATAGCTAATCTCAAACGTTATACCATAAATAAAGATATATGAAATGTTAGAAGGGCTTTCTGACATATTATAATCATTTAATCTATTTTTTAGTAATTTTATTAATTTGAAGTATTCAAATTATGTCAGGTACATTGTTTATTGATGCTTATAACAGATCTATTATCCCTATTTCCACAATATAATTAAGTTGGAGGTGTATGTGGAATTGCTGGTAAGTGCACTTTCTATATTTCATTACTTTATTTAGGAAATTTTTAAAATTTTAATTTCTCCATGTTTTGGAGTGGAATTTAAATTTCTATCATTCGTTGCCATAATTAAAGACCTGTAATTATTAAAAAAAAACCATGCCTATGTGGTATTTTAAGGAATATTTTTATTTAGCTTTTCATTCTCATTTTTCTATTTATATTTTAGTTAATTGAAAGATGAATGAACTATTTTCCTTTACAGAATGATAAACCTTTCTGTTAAATTTTACTATATGAAGCATTTACAGCACATATGCTTGTTTGTATATTTTGAGCAAGTCTGGTTGCGCTTTGCAGATATTCCCAAGAAGACTATTATAATTAGTCTTTTTAAATGTTAAGAAATTTTATTATTAAATTATCTCTAGCTGATCCTCTCAAAAGAATTATTATTGGGGGGGGGGGGGGCTAGGATTGTTTCACAACTTGCTAGATTTCTTTGCAAAGCTAATACATTGCCTAGGCATTTTGTTGGTAATTATGCTCCACTTCCCTTGCGTATTGGATATTCTTATCCATCTTTATGAATGTGATAGAATAACAACTGTAAAACAAAGCACTATGGATGTAAGTGACTGTTTGCATGTATTTCAGAAGGGATAAATGCTCGCCATATGGTACAATTACTGTGTCCAAGTTTTCAAATTAGCTTTTCTCATCCTCCTTATTACTGTCTTTAAAAAGAGAAGGGAAAAACCCAACATGATTTATCTACTCTGCAGTAGAATTCTTGACGCAAAACAGCAGCCCAGTTCTGTCCAGTTTTTTCCCTAGTATAATAGAGGCTGTCGGACTTTTTTATACTAATTACTGTGTGAGCCTCAGATGAACCCCCTTCAATTCACAAGTCTTTGTTAAGGGAGGAGCTGTCAATGTGTCTGCCCGTTTGCAGCTGTGCTGTGGCTTTAGCTTGCTTAACATTATGCTGCTTTTTAGACTTGACAGAAGGGATTCTTTTTTTTTTAATTATTATTAAAGCAAAGCAGCCTTGTAGCGAAATGGTTTAAGCAGCTGCATTGTAGCAAAGCACAAAGAAGTTATTATTGTGTCTATTTGGGAGGGGGTAGAGCGGAGGAAAAAAAATATTCGGCTGCTGTTGATGCCGATTGTTGACTTGCCATCTGCCAGATAGGAGAAGAAAAAAAAATGACAGCTCCAGCAGGGTGTTCAAGAGGTTGTTTGGAGAGACGCATAAACATGTGCAGATGTCGAACTGAATAATGGCAAGAACTTGAGACGGTTTATGATGCTGCTGCTGTGTGTGCACATACAGAATAAATGTATGTGGGGGCTTGGTTAGGAGGGAAGAAACACACTAATTATTCTGATTCCTCCCTTCCTCCTTTCATCTTGATAATTAGTTCAGGAGTTGAATATTTCCCTGTCCTTCATTATTTACATCCATAAGTACCTCTTAAAATAGTTAAGCCAACTTTATTTAATAGTTTAGAAGTTTGATGAAATTGTTACTTTTTGATGCAGTAGTACTTAATATCACTGTATATCATTCCACATTTTAGATAATTTAAAAGTAGAAATGCGTGTAAACTTCACCTATCACGTTAAAGTTATTTTCTCCATAACTATAACGAACTTTATAGTTCACTTTGTAGTACTTTTCTTATGGAAAATATTGTTACTTTCTAATGTTCAAGTCATCATTAAATTCTTTTTCTAATTTAGGATGTTAATGTCCAATTGCCCAAATTATTAAAGAGTACCTTTTCTTAAATATTACTTAAATGGGTAGATAACTGCACACATATAAACATAATATTACTTAATGTATTTTTTGTTCAATATAGTGCAATATAGTGCTATACATTTTTGATATTATAGTAACTGGATAAAATCTTTGGTCATGCTTTTTATCTTTTAAGAAATTTTCACTTTTTTCTTTAGTACTCTTTTATAATTAGTCAGCTTAATTAATTATATTTTATTAAACAATATACAGTATTGGTATCCTAGTTGATTTTCATTTCTTATAGTATACTTTTGTAATAGAAAGTTTATTTTCATGAGTAGTTGTTTAGTTATTGAATAAGTGGTTCATACCAGGGCTACAGGTGATTTTATAGTTTTTTAGTGAAGACTCTGGTAATCATATCTACATCCAGATACAAATTATTATAAATTGCGCGTACCTAAAAACAGTTCTCTATTTTTTCCAGATTTAAATTTGCCATAATCTCAATAGGTACAAAACAAATGTGCAGTTTCAGAGGAAGTAATATTGAGAAACCCTTCCTCTTCTAATGTTAAATGCTAACAAAAGAAGTTAAAGATAGTAAGAAGAAGATACTAATTTAAGTATCTTTTTCATCCCATCTAATGTCTTTGATAAGCAGCTCAGCTTGGAAAGGCATTGCTGCTTTGTCTCTGCAGTGTCTCAAGAAATAATATGTAAAGTTATAATAGATTTCCTTGCTAAGATGTAATTTATAAGGTAGCTTTCTGGATAAGTAAAAAAGTAAGAAAATTAATTAGACTATATAATACAAGTATTAAATAAATTACAGGTTAGAAATGATCAGGGCTTTTTTTCGGCGCCGAAAGGTGCCGGAACGCGCCCCCTGTTGTCACGCTAAAAAACCCGGAAGTGATAGCGCGCGATTGGTGGAGACGGAACACGTGACATGGACTCCGAAAAGGTTCTGGAATGGCGTTCCGCCGAGTTCCAGCTCAAAAAAAGCCCTGGAAATGATACTGTGAAAAGATTAATGTGGAATATTAAGAACAGATGTAAAAAGTGAGCGGCTCTGGTTGAAGTATATTTCTTTACAAATTTTTGCTAGTTTGGTTTTATTTAAGATGCGGTGAAATTATGAAGATTTCAAACTAAACGCATGTTATAATAGTAAAAGATGATTAAATTATCATAGCTTTTATGAGAAAATTTTATTTAGCCATATTTATTTAGATATATTTAAATGTATTTTAGTGCCCTTTATTGTTAGCTTTTGATTCCTTTTTAATAAATAAATTGACATTATGAAGATATTGCTTAATATATGATTCATTAGTTTGAAAATCATCCTTGTTGTAAAGTCCTGATTGATTATTATGGTTTGTCCTTGAAAATTATACTTGGAAAATTGTTTCTAAAGTTTTGCTTTTCTGTTTGAAGGGAAAAAAGAATTAGACTGAGCAGCAAGCTTTTGAAGATATTAAAAAGTATTGCATCATAGATAAATATTTTTGACCAAGTAGCAAGCAGAAGACACCTGGAATATTAAGCTTGCTTTTATTAAGAATGTTGCTGAAGTGAAGAACTCATAAGAATGCTGTAAAATAAAATCTTATGAGTCAGACATGAAAGAACTACAGATGGTTACCATAAGGAAAATAAAAACACTAAATAGAAATCCTATGGCCTTGGAGAGGTCATTTCAAGAAACATAGGGTGCAGATGGGCATATTATTTATAATCTGTGCACTGTAAATTCACATCTTCAAATTGATGAATTTTGGCAGTATGTATATTTTTCTTTCTGTTTTTAAAGAAGGGAATTGGAAGACTTTGTGCTTCTGAGTATTCAAAGATCTTCCACTACCTTAGCAATTCTGTGAAATCATAGGATAAATTATTTTGGTCCTAGAACTAGTGAGATTTCTTTCTTGATAATCTGAACCCAACAGGACATTTTTTAAAAAGTTATTCTCCATTCCATTGGATTGCTTTCTAAGGCAGACAGTTGGAGACTTCTCCAAATATTTAAACAATTCGAAGAAGCTATCAAGGCAGCAATACTCAGTTGGACCTTTATTAACAGATCCCATTGGCCAAAAATAAAGGGAACTTTTAATTCTTATTTTTCCCAAGTTCCACTTTTAACTTTATCATTGTTTTACAGAGAGAGAAAGTTTAAAGAATGTATCAGAAGAAATCATCTATTCTACTGTTGGAACCAATAGCTGGACCCAATAAAACATCATTTTCATCCTTAAAATCTAAATTATAAATGAAAAATGTAGGATAGAAATAGGTTATTGGGAGAATGTAAAATACTGTTAGTGAAAAGTACTCCATTCTGTGTAATGTCTATGCAATTGCTTGAATGTAAATAATTTTATTGATTTCCCATTCTTCTATTTTAATATGTAAATTCAATTACATTTTACTACTGTAGAGCCTTTGGAAAAAATCTGTATGACACATACACAATATCTTACAGCACATTTTTCTTTTGTTTTAGGTAGTTAGAAAACTTTTAAGGAAAACTTCCAATTCAAATATTTCTAAAGATCCACTTTGATTATAAGGAATTATGGGATGATGCCTTAGAAGTGATACTCGGAGAACATTTCAGTATATAAATGATAATTAAGTCATATCCCCATTGTGACTATAATTTCTGTACTTGATTAGCAATGATTAACACTTAAACTTGATCATTACAATACGTTGCAGCTCTTGTGATGTTAGGGAATCACAGAAAGGGTACTGAATGATGAATGATGGGATGAAACTTCTCGTAGTAAATTGAAAGGAAATAATAAGGTAATAGTTATATAATACTTTCCAAGTCCATGCATGTAGCAGTTAAAGTTAACTTTATAATTTATTAATATTAATGAAGACCTGCCTGTGGAATATGCATGGAAAATATAACAATTGTGCTGCTTTACATAAAGGCAGTAGATAGTATTAACAATAAATGGAATATATGGAATGGTGAAATTGTTTGCTTAGTTAATGTGCAAAACTATTTAAATCATTTTTATATCTAAGTCATAGATTCCATAAATTGACCAGTGGACATAAACTCATGGAAGTGCAGAAAACTTAAATTAAAATAACTAGTGTATTTTGGTTCTCAGCACATTTTGAAGTGCTATTATACTTTATACTAGCTTACTTTGCGAAACGCATCTTTCCACGTGATTTTTCTGTTCCCTGATTCATTTTTAAAAAAAATTCTTTAATTACTGATATAAGAGCTTCAGTGCATCCTTAACTGAAGATTTTTCCTAAATGAGGCGTGCTAAAACAATTCAGCTTTTATTTTTAAAATATTAGTGATTAAAATATTAATGTAGTGAACTTGGAAAAAAAGGAAAATGATGGTAATTTTATATTTGTTGTTTATATAATTTCAAAATCATGTATTTCCGTTTTTATTGTATGATTTTAAATTAGTTTGTTAGCATCTGTTTTAATGGATTGAAATATTAAAAAACGAGCCAGCAAACCTAGATGCCTTGTATTCTTACTTTTCTTAATATGTCCTGGTGGAAGGTAGCAAGGAGAGAATTGACACAGAAGGAGGCCATGCAGGTCAGAAGAAACACAAAACCACACCTACTGAGTGTGCTGTCCTGGCCTAATAATTGAAAACTGAACTGCTGGGATATCATGGTTAGTTTATTGTCTTTGCACCTCGTACAATGAAATTAAATACCTTCTTCAGTGTACATTATGACTATAAAATAAAATACAAACACAAACACGCATCTTTCACATTCTATACATTGAATTGAAAACCCCCGATACTGCATTAATATTGTACTATATTAGGAAAGTCTCAAAAGGTGACTCCACGATGCCGGGATGCTGCAGTTGTTATAAATACCTACGGTTTTCCAAGTTCCCAAATTTTGATCACATGATCCCGGGGACGTTGCAATGGTGGTTAAGTATGAGGATTAGTTGTTAGCAAATTCTTTCAGTGCTATTGTAGCTCCGATTGGTTGCTAAACAAATGGTTGTTAGCCAAAGACTAACTACCCACACGGTAAAGGATTAATGTGTAGATATGTCTGTGTGCTCTGTGACCTCATGTTGGCTACAAGACCACAGAAATGTCTTTGGACAGCGCTGGCTCAACCACCCTTGCAATGGAGATGTGTACCGCCCCCTATAGTCATTAATGATTGGCAGAGTAAAATCTGCAGGGACTCCTTATGTGTCTGTGTTGTGAACAGTTGCAGAGCAGTTCAAGAGAGGTGCCATCAAAGACATTAACAAGTAATGATGACTAAGTGAAATGTCAGTTTTATCATTGGACTAGGAAACAATGTAATCCCTGTATCAGAATAATAATAACAACTAGCACATTCAGATTTCTCAACAGCTCCCCCTCCAAATCATGATCTAGAAAACAGTTCCCTTAAGCCATCATTACAATCCGGTTTAAAGTCTGAAGAACTAATTTTTCAGTAGCTAAAGCAGCTTATAAGTACTGTCTCAGACTTGGCTTGATCTTTGCAAGTGGTCAGCCATAGCCCATGATTCTCCCTCAGCAGCCTCTCAACCTTTTGGGCACTGGTTCCACGGACAGAGATTTTTCCTCAGACCGAAGTGGATGTGGTTTCACATGCTGCTTGCATCCTGAGGATGGGGCTTTGTTTGTTTCTGTGGCCTGATTTCTGGCATGCTGCGGCCCGGTGCCGGTCCATGGACCAGGGGTTAGGGACCCTTGTTGTAGATAGTTATCGGCTGACTTCCATTTGTTCAGCAACCGTTCAAAGTTATGGCGGTGCTGAATAAAAATGGACATATAAATGGTCCCCGAAGTTCTGGCCATCATAGCACCTCCATCTTCATGTGCTTGTGATCCAAGCACTTGAGTGCCCTGCTCATGATTTATGTTGCCACCGGGAGCTGTAGTTATGCAATCTTCATATGCAACTTTCCCAATCATCTTCTGACAAGCAAAGTCAAATGGGCAAGCCAGCAGGGAGACTGCATGTTGCTCTGGTAAATTGCTCCCGCCTACAGTCTCCGCCAGCCCTTCCTCAACCTGCTCATGCCCTGCTCTGTGCTAAATGACACACATCTTTTGGGATTATGGTGGCAACTGGGACTGCCGGGATTGCCAGCATTAAGCAATATGGTCGTGTGACATCACCCTTTGCAACAGGAACAGCAATTGTGGTCCCAATTGCTGTTGTAACTTGAGGGCTACCTGTACAGTGTTTTGGGTTCTGCAGGTGAAATTTATACTTAGCAACAAAGCCTGCCCCCCCGCCCCGCCCACATTTCTTGCAATCAGCAGTGTACATTATTACTAGTAATCCCCACCAACAATAGAAGAATGGATTTTCCCAAATGAACCGTTGTGGATTAATTTGGAATCCATCAATTATCCAGAGAATGTTCAACACAATGAGCTGCCCTTATTATAATGTTGGAAATAAAAGATATTAATTCAGGCTCTCCAGCAGTTAAAAGCATCTGTGGCAAAATATATAGCTTCTTTATTGACAACTTCCTCTAAAAGAGTTTCCTCCTAAAGTGATGCCTCAGCTTCTTCCTACAAAATATAACAGAACTGTGTAGACATAACAGCATAACTTGTGACCGCTTCAGCAAAATTGATCTATGGATGCACATCTTGATGAATGCTGGGTTGTATTATTTGCAGGGCTTTTTTTCTGCCGGAACGCAGCGGTCCTGCGTTCCGGCACCTTTTTCGAGGTCCGCGTCACGTGACG
>JAOYMU010000252.1:58836701-58846975 GCA_025802295.1 Psammodynastes pulverulentus | reverse complement strand
GACCGCCTTGGCCTTAGCCAAGAGGGCCCTGAACATATGGGGCTTGAAGAGCCCCTTGTAAGTTGGGAGGTCCTCCTCCACCCCCTCTTCGTCGGACAGCTCGCCATCCCACTCTCCTTCCTCCTCTTCCCCTTCAGGGGAAACGGGCTCCATTACTTCACTGGCTGTGAAGACGTGCGACTGCTCAGCTGGAAGAGGTTCCTGCAGGGGGAAACGTCGGGTGTTCATCGACATCGGCCCTGCGGCCTGTGCTGAGAAAAGGTGCTGGTGTTGCCTCATGCACGCCTCATAGCCCTTCCTCATGGCCTCTTCGAACATGGGCTGGAAGTCCATCTGCGGAATGATTGGGTATGATGGAACGGACGTGGAGGGAACGTTCTGCAAGTTGACCTCAGGGGCCCAGGTTGACGCTCCTGTGTCGCAGGGGTTTGGAGAAAGGCCCGGTGAGAGATTAGGTGAAAGGCCTCCGGCTTGGGGAGGTAATGAGTCCCCAATGGCAAGAAGTAATTGTTTGGAAGCCTGGCCGAGAGGGTCCAGGCTAGACTTTCTCTTGCTGCCCTTGGATTGAGTGGAGCCTGAAGCGAGCGGAGAAGGGCTAGGAACCAACATGAGGGGCTCAGCCTGACTCAATAACCCCTTCCGTCCCGGCTCCCTGGGCTCCTGCTCCAGGTGCTTGGTCTTCTCCTTGACCTTGCCACCCTTGGTCTGGGGTACAGTCTTGCCCTTAGGATTCGAGGCCTTGGAGGCCTTAGCAGGCCTTGGCAACTCCACAGCCCCTTCAGTGGCAGAATTAGCCTCCATTAAGACCCTGTACACTAGGCCCTACCAGTCACTGCAAAGTTTGATGGCAAGACGAGTCTATTCTCCCACAGCCGCACTCCACTGTGAGGCCAAAGGCTGGTGAAACGCTACCGAAGGGCCCCCAAAGATAGTTAGAGCTGAAGGGAACGAAAGAACTCCGTCCGGTAGTCTGTTTCTCCTCACAGTCAGCTCTAAATGTGCCAGCCCCAGTGCAGCTAAAATGGCCGCCGCTATCGAACCTGGGCCTCCAATCACAGCTGTGAGGTAGCTGTTGCCGTCTGCCTCTGCGAATCAGAGCATACCTGCCCTGCAGAAGGCAAAGTGATGGAGCCTGAGCTCCCAAAATGGCGGTCGCAAAAAACCCGCTTCCAAAATGGCGGCCACAGCGATCTCCCGACGTTCGGGCACAGCTGAGAAGCTGCAGAAACCAGAGAGGCGGAGCCAGATCTCTCAAAATGGCGGTCGGCAAAAACCGCGCCCAAAATGGCAGCCGCAACGACCTCTCGATCTTCGGGCACAGCTGAGAAGCGGTGGGCTGCCTAGCAAGGCGCTCCTAACCGCTGAGCACCTGTCACGTATTTGACGCTGTATACAATGACCCGACGCGCCGCTATCCTCCGACGCTCGAGAAAAACAGCTGAGAAGCGGTGGGCAGCCTAGCAAGGCGCTCGCAACCGCTCCGCACAAGGTACGGATTCCTCCCCCACAGTTGACAAGCCGCTAGGGGTTACCTGTGGGAATGCTGGCCCAACAATGTGTAGCGCCCCCCCCCCTTGCCTGCAAGCGGTAGGGGAGGCAACTGATCTGATGAGGTGGTACAGCGATTTCCGGAAATTAAACTACACGTTGCTTTATTGTTAAACAAACCTGAGAAATTTTTGAGAAAAAACGATTTAAAAGACACACTCACTCACCGGCTCCAAGGAGCCAGTAAGAAATCACTCTGGTAATGGCTGAAGACAGAGACGAACTGGGACAGGAAGGGGCGGGTCCTTCAAATTACACACTCTGTCTGGAGCTAGAAATAGAACAGAGACAACCCATGTTTTCACTGGATATCATCGCAGCACACAGGAGAAGAATTTAAGAATGGCTGATATGTTGTTCTGTGCATAGCTAGTTAAATATTCTGAATAAATATTTGCACTATATCATATATCTCAAATGTTTTCCAACTGTTTGAATTATTGATAGATATATTATGGTTTGTTGCACAATCAGCCAGATGTTTAGACTGGATTTGGCATTTTTGTCCACCTATAGAATAAAGATATACAAGTTGGCTTTGTGAAGCTGCCACAATATTCCTCCTTCAGGCAAGGGGACAACACAATTTGCTACATACAGAAAAGAAACTTCTGGTCAATCTAAGACCTCATCCTGGCAGTTTGGCTAGCTTCTACTTCTGTCAGATGAGACTCTAGAGCTGTGATGGCAAACCTATGGCACACATGCCAAAAGTGACATGTGGAGCCATCTCTGCTCGCACATGTGCCTGCGCCTCCTGCCAGCCAGCTGATTTTCGGCTGGCCCTGCCCCTCCCAGGATGGATGTCAGGTAAGTACAGGGCTTGTGCGGGAGACTCTGGGAAGGTGACAAACAGGTCTCCTGGAGGCCTCCAAAGAACCTGGGGAGACCATTTTTGCCCTTCCCAGGCTCCAAGGAAGCTCCTGGAGCCCAGGGAGGGTGAAAAATGGACCTACCAGAAGTCAGAAAACGGGCCATTTGCGGCCTGCAGAGGGCCTGGGGAGGCCATTTTCACCCTCCCCAGGCTCCAAGAAAGCCCCTGGAGCCTGGGGAGAGCAAAAAAAGGGCCTCCAGAGGATTCAGGGAGGCCTCTAGGCCCAAAATGGGGGGCGGAGGGTCACGCATGCATGCACAGAGGGAGCAGAGCGCATAGGGAGCATTTCATTATGGGTGTAGGCATGTGCTAGTGCACGAGCGCACCCTCTTTCAGCACCTGAGGAAAAAAAGGTTAGCCATCACTGCTCTAGAGGAAGTGAAGCAACGTTGATCAAGCATTTTTTGATAGTCTGAATCAACTTTGTGAAAATGAAACACTTCTTTGAAATGTTGTACAACTATAAATATTACCAGGTTTTTTTCAAAAGTAAATCCTGAATTCCAGAAACTCAGACATAGAATAGAATAGAATAGAATAGAATAGAATAGAATAGAATAGAATAGAATAGAACAGAATAAAATTCTTTATTGGCCACGTGTGATTGGACACACAAGGAATTTGTCTTGGTGCATATGCTTTCAGTGTACATAAGAAGAAAAGATACATTCATCAAGAATCATAAGGTACAACACTTAATGATAGTTATAGGGTACAAATAAGCAATCAAATCATACTAGGAAGCAATCAATAAAAATCATAAAGATACAAGCAACAAAGTTACAGTCATACAGTCGTAAGTGTGAGGAGATCGGTGAAAGGAAGGATAAGATTAATAGTAATAGTAATGCAGATTTAGTAAATAGTTTGACAGTGTTGAGGGAATTATTTGTTTAGCAGAGTGATGTCATTCAGGAAAAAACTATTCTTGTGTCTAATTGTTCTGGTGTGCAGTGCTCTGTAGTGTGGTTTTGAGGGTAAGAGTTGAAACAATTTATGACCAGGATGTCAGGGGTCTGTAAATATTTTCACAGCCCTCTTTTTGATTCGTGCAATATAGAGATCCTCAATGGAAGGCAGGTTGGTAGTAATTGTTTTTTTCCTGCAGTTCTAATTAAGTCTGTGTCTGTCTTGTTGGGCTGCAGAACCATACCAGACAGTTATAGAGGTGCAGATGACAGATTCAATAATTCCTCTGTAGAACTGTAGAACTGTATCAGCAGCTCCTTTCCCCCCAACATCTGACCGCTTCTTTTCTTGTTTCCAGCTGTCATATTCAGTGCTGGAAAGGAAGCTTATCTCCAATGTCCAGTAGAATAAATTCTTCCTACTTACAGAAAAGTCTAATTCCTCACTCCAACTGATGATGTTCTGAAACACTGCAAGACACTGAATGTATATAAACAAATCAAGACTCAGTTCAGATAAGACTGAGTTTGTTTGGCCACCTGATATGACAAAGTAAGGCTGTAGGTATACACTATTCAGAATTGGGCTGCATTCCCTCTGAAGCAGATTTGAAGCCTGGAGGTACTTTTAGATCCAGCACTGTGTACCAGTTGTGCCTGTTTCTGCTGGAGACATACATGACCGTAATGATGTATGCTTTAATTATCTCATGTTTAAATTAATGTAGCTATTTTTTTCCAGGGGCCTGCCCTTGAAAAATGCTTGGAAAGACTCAAATCAAAAACAATGTGGTCACATTTTCTTCTTATGCAGGCTCTGTTTACCACAGTATGCTATTCCCATACCAACTGCTCAAGTTTTCAATCTCTCTTGATCATAGTAAGATGCAGATCCCAGAAAACCCTAAATAATTTAGGGCCAGTCCATCTGAAAAGTATAACTTTTCACATGATCCTGTCAATTATTTAAAAATGGATTTCAGAGAATGTTTTCATCATCAAGAGATGGCACACTAGTGACAAAATGGAACAATTTTTTTCCCTGTGGCAGAATTCCATCTGTAATCTTCCATTTCTAAAGCAATTAAGGTTGATTCTACTTTTATTTAGTGTTTGATAAGCATGTATTCTCTTGGTGGTCCTTCATATCCATATGTTATAGCTGAGAACATGTCTATGACATTACTGTATATACTTCCACTGACAGAACACATACACACACATACACAAAACTACTAGTGAATTTATACCATACTACTCAAGTGTTTTTTTTCTTTTTAAGTAATTCTGAGCTTCCATAGAATAGCTGAGTGAAAAGGCATTACTTACATCCATCACAGTTGATTTACATTAACCAGCTGATTTTGTTGTGTTGGCACTTTCATTTATTAAATCCTGATGTGAACTGGATAAGCATTCCATTAAATTATAACTGCTATTATGATAAAAATAATTCTGAGGATCTCACCTGTTCTATACCAAATACATACTCATTTCCTTTATATAAAAAAATCCTCTTCTCATCCTATGAAAGATATGTGTCTTTCATAGAGGGGAACTGAGAGGACCTGAGAGAACTGAGAGTCTGAGGCTTCTGTGAAGTATCTTAGCTATTCCTAGCACTCCATTCTTCTGAACGAAGAGCTCTGACGTGTTCCTAGGATCTCTTGGAGCCACTCTTCCAGCTTAGGAGTCACGGGAGTTTTCCAGTCAGTGATAAATGTGATTATTGTCTTTTCTCTAATCAAACAAGCCAATTACAGAAAGTTTTGTCATCTTCACAAAGCATTCCTCTATTGTAGGAAAGAAGAACTCCCTGCAGATTTTACGTAACCAACTGGGAGAGGGCACTCCTCTCTGTTTCAAGGGCCATTGAGCCAGTGCTGGTCTGAAGAAATTTCCACAGTCATGTGGCCAGCATGATGTCATGAAGTTTCCTCCCCACCAAAGTGGTATCTATTTATCTACTTGCATTTGCAAGTTTTCGAGTTGCTAGGCTAAGGGAGCTCACCTTGTTGCATGACACAAACCTGGGCTGTTGGTTTCCAGCTGAGAAGCCCAGTGTTTTAACTACTGAGTCATCACACCACTCTCCCCTGGAGATATTGTCAATTTTTTTCCATCTTTGGGCATACAAAGATGTTCCATGACTCTTTTCTTTTTATCTATCAATCTCAGGAGAAAAAGTTCTGGTTTAAAGACTGTTATTAATACCGATATTTAAAATTCTATGAATATGTATTCAAGCCTTAAATTTCCAAGCTTTTTTACATGTCCAAGATGATAAAATGACTCTTCTTATTTTTCACATTTCGAACATAAATTTGAAGTATCTTTAAGATTTTACATTTTTCTAGTATCATATACCTACAGTACATCATTTTATAAACATTTTCCTTAAGATTATAATATAATGTAAGTTTTAATCCTTTCAACTATATATTTGACTGATGTGATGCCGTGACTGCCCTTTTATAGCGCCTGGAGGTTGTGGGGGCCTGAGGGGGGACAGCAGGCTTAAGCTGAACTGGTAATGGTAAGTTTGGTATGTAGGTATGTGGAGCCTCAGGATCTGGAGGGTTATAATCTTGATGGGGTGGCACAACCCCAGATATACCCAATGTGGGGTTGGGGTTCTTCTAGGCTCATAAACTCCTGCTCAAAGAGCAGGTGACAGGGCCAGGAGAGACTTCACACAACTGCATGTGGTGTACCAATTGCACCCTTTCTGTACATCTATATTGGGAGATTAAAAGAAACCACCACAATATTAAAGTCTCTAATTCAAAGCCAAGGATCTACAGAGCCAGCAGCTATAGAAAAAAATAAAAATAAAAGTCACTTGCTAAAGATAGGTAAACACAGAATCTGATACTATTTCCCAACCAATTGTGAGGATATAAATATATGGTAGAAAAAAAATCTGAAGAGTTCAAATTTCCTTCTCCTTTATTAAAGCTAAAACAAAAGCTTTATGAAATGTTTGCAGTACAAGGGTGAAGCATTTTGGTGAACTGATATCAACTGCCTCTATTTTGTGGGGACAGAATAAGCACATATTGTCACAAGCAGTAATACCTGAAATACTGGTAGGTAACATATTTGTAAGGAAACATTCCAAACCTTAGATTAAATCACTAATGTAGTAAACAACAAATCTACTGCCGTTTTACAACTTAATAGGTTCTGATATGAATATTACCAAGAGGACTGAAAATGAGGCCAAACGATTATAAATGACAAGATATATAAACAGCAAGTAAGACATTTAGAAATTCAGTGAGGAAAAAACTGAAGAAGTGGCATTTCTTAAACAGATGTAAGGGTGACTGCAGATGGCATGTTAGAGAAGGTCAGCTGCCTCAGAGGCAATAAACAAGAAAGTTGATTTGTGATTGAACAGAAAGAAGAATAATGTAAAAACGGGAGAGTAGCCTGGATATTAAAAAAATATTTTAAGCTGTTCTAAATTTTCAGCAATTATTCCTCTGCGCTATTAATACCAGGTCATATACATTAGAAGCTAAGTCTCATGGCAAATGTAGATGAAGAGACATACCTAGGTCGACCTGATGGTTTAAAAGAGGTAACAATCCTGTCTCTCATAGCCACAGAGTGATATGGAGCTCTACCTCAACTGGATGGGGAGTTTTTTTGTTTTTTTTTTAAAGTAAGATATATGTTTTACACACAATCACACACAACTGTATTTTTTTTTAAAGTCTATTGAAATATAGTTGCTGACAAAGACAGGGAGGCAAGCATATTTGAATATAATTCGGACTGCATTTGTATTTGATTTTTTTATCTATTAGTTTTTTTAAAAAATTAAGCAATTACCTAAAATATTGATAATATTTTTGAGATGAAAAGTATAGAACCATCAGTTTTGTTATAGTAACCCACAGAGGGATAAATTAATAAATCTCCCTACCTTAGCTTCATTTTTTCATGCATCCTTCCATGCTGGATACACTGATCCTCCAATTCATCATGCCTTTTCTGCACCTTCTCAGGTCTGTCATGGATATACTCATTTTCCTGACTAAGCTGGCTGATTTCCGACCTAGAGAATTAAGAACACTGATGATGGATGTTGCCAGATTTTATCATGCAGTGTATCATCAACTTAACAACTCTATACTTCACATCTGCATCTTTCTTCAGAGCAAAGATTATCAAAAAGTACTCTGGTAGTACTGTTGCATAGCTGGGGACATAACTCTACCAGAATCTGCAACTTAAAGCCTCTATCTAGACCAGCACTGGCTTAAATAATAGGTGTCATAGTCTAATTTAGAGGACACTATGATGTAAAAGGCTGAACTATGGTTTCCAGTGTTACGGGGGTTTATTGGCTTTTTATTGGGGTTTTTAATCTTTGTAAGCTGTCCAGAGTCACTGTGAGTGATTTGGGCAGCCATGTAAGTTTTCTGAATAAATAAATATAAAATGGAATAAAATAAACTACGGATTTTGGGGGGGAAGTTCATTACACTAGGGAACAACTAACTATATGAGAAACTGCCTTATATAATTTCATTTATTTTGCAGGAAGGTGTTATAGTTTTTTTTTCAGTGCCACAAAACTGCAGGAACTACATTAGGTGGGTCGGAGGGGGCAGACCTTTTGTGCCATGATAACTGATTTATGGGACATTCCTTCCCCCCCCCCTCGCCCTGCCCCAAATGAGGTAATCTCCATCCCTACTTATTTATTGGAAGTCCCTCATACCTGGCTATGTCATTTGGCCTGGGGGTTTCAGGAGACTGATGAAATCTTACGGTGGCTTTCTGACTGATCTTAATCTCTTGTGTGTTTTATGTTTTCTTACTTTTATTTTTTTACTTTTTGTCTGTTTTTGACATGCTTATTGTTTTTAAATTTTTTTGCTGTATGATACCCAGAGTCATTTCTTGTGAGATGGGCAGCTATATTAATTTGATAAATAAATAAATAAATAAATCCTAAGCGTATTTCATGGGAAAGATGTTCCACCAAATTCTGTGAACCTCAGATTAAAAATATGGCAGCGCACAAGTGATTTTGAAGACTGGAGTCACAGAATGTATATTTTAAATAATAAAAGAGTTACCATGGCAAATAATTAAGTCCTCAATTCTGCCATTTCACTCACATATTTTCTTTGGGGTGTAGGCACTGCAGTGTTACTGAAATACCACAGCTGCAAAATGTAGCATTACTAAACATTTGTAAATCTTGATCTATCAAGAAGCTAGCATACACATAGTCCTCAACCTTTGACCCCTGTCTTGCTAACCAAGACAGTTGTTAAGTGAGTCTTGCCCCATTTTATGACCATTTCTGCCACAGTTGTTAAGTGAAACACTGCTGTTGTTAAGTTAGTAACATGGCTGTTAAGTGAATCTGTCTTTCCCATTGGCTTTGCTTATCAGAATGTCACAAAAACGGATCACATGGCCCCGAGACACTGCAACCGTTATAAATACATGCCAGTTGTCAAGCATCCAAATTTTGGTTACATGACCACAAGGATGTTGTAAAGATCATACGTGAGAAAAATAATCATAGTTTTTTAACTATGTTGTAACTTCGAATGGGCACTAAATAAATAGTTGTTAAGTCAAGGATGTTGTAAATCACTCCATGCACATTTAGCTTAAAAAGCCAATCTTGTTCCTTTTATTTTGACAGATATACAAAAATTTTGCCCAAAATATTTGGTTTACTATCATTGTTTTTCTGTTCATCAGAAACTTTGCATTTTAGTGTAATATAATTAAATTAAATGTAAGGTAGCTTTTATTTATTTTGATTGAGATTAGGACAAAAAAAAAAAAGATGCCATAGTTGTGGCTTACTTTTCCACACAAGTTCAGTTTTACCTTCTGGTTTTCTAGCTTTACAAGACACTCCTGGTGTTTAACTGTATTGACTGCAGTCATCCAATGCAGCATCAATTGAACATGCAGAAAAACAGTTCAACCGGGTGCATGTTCTTTACTTCAATTAAACTCACACAGTTGGATGCCTACTGTTGCCAAAATGGTAATATAATTTATCCATTATAGGGAAACGGTAAAACTACACTAAAAGTCATTTAACAATATTTATAACACCATAAAAACAGTGTTAAAATATATGGACTGCAATGTGCACCAAAATTATAAAATTTGTTTCTCATAATCGGTGATTAAAAACAGGATCGTTTCTCTAGCTTCAATACACTCAACCCTGGTGACAGATTAGAATTCAAATCTTAATGATCAATTTACAATTAACAAGATAGAAGTGAAACAAATTAAACCAACCATTATATATAACGAGACCCAATGGACTTCCATTGTTGCACTTAATTACAAAGCACAAATCACAAATACACAATAGACAGTGTCAAGCATCAATCCACAAACCTTAGACACCATGATAATCCAAAACAGGGAAAAAATCATATAGAAAACACTAAAGAATTGTATTATTACAATTCCATGTGTTACGAAGAGCTAGATGTGCAGCTGGAGGGGAGTAAGTTCAGTATGTCCAAGATCCGCCTGTGTATGTGGGAAAAATTTTGCTCAAGCTAATTTTTTATTATTGTAGATTTCTCTGAACAATTTGCCAACAATATTATACATTAGTGAAGGTAACAGCTTAATACAATAAAGCTAGTTTGCTATCTATTTGTGTAAGATAACTGCATCTTTACACACCCTGGATATAATCAGTCTCAAAATATTCTATATATTAATCAATATAATTCACTTCTTGACAATCTTACCAAAAGAACTATAATCCTTAATGCATTATGTTTTGTTAAATGTATGCAATACTATAATACAGGGGTTCCCAATCTTTTCCGGGTCGCGGCTCCCTTAAGCACTTCCGATTTTGTCCGCGGCTCCCTTAAAAATTACGGAGTTTTTCCGCGGCTCCCTTAATGGGTACATCCGGGTTTTTTTTC
>JAOYMU010000252.1:58808365-58818954 GCA_025802295.1 Psammodynastes pulverulentus | reverse complement strand
TGGCTGTGTGCAAGAAAATTTTGGAAAATATTTTTATCTGTAAAGATAATCGAAAATTTGACATATTGTAAGCGATACATTTGTATATTTGTGACCAATAAAACTTTTTTTATATAAAAAAAATTATTTTAAATAATGAAATTGAAATTGTTGAATTATTTTGCATGAGTTGTCCTGCAGCGAGCTGGCCTTGGTGAGTTATTCCGTTAGGAATTGGCCACGGTGAGTTGGGTGCAGCAAGTTTCCCATTCCGATTCTGCATTGCGCCCCCCTCCCCCGGCATTCCCCACAATGCTAGTTAACATTTATATGTAAAATAAATACATAATTAATTCAGCATTTGCAGATTAAGTACCATCAAATTTGTTTCATGCCACTTTGATGTTTTCATGCAATTGGAAGTTACAACAGCATTGAAATCATTGCCCAACATCCAGTCAGAGCCAAAGGAGCTTCTTGGATGAGAAATGAAACATCTTGTTGTGGGAGCTTCATCACTGGAGGCTTTCAAGGAGAGATTGGACTGCCATTTGACGGGGATGGTGTAGGTCTCCTGTTTGAGCGGTGGAGGGGGGTTGGACTAGATGACCTGCAAGGTCCCTTCCAACTTTGTTATTCTGTTATTGTTCTGTTGTTTTCTGTTATATATGGCACAGTGAAGATTATAAAGATTATAAACTGGGGTTCAGAGTACAAAATGAATTCAATATGGATCATTAAGATGAGATTTGGCCAAAATAAGATAGATGTACTTCGGCACTCTTTCATTTATTCAGGAACATGCAACTTGAGTTCATGGAATGCTACTTCTACATATTACTTCTTGTGTACTACTACATAATGCAAGCACAATATATAAATAATGGGCACTGGGTATGTGGGAAGAATTCAAGCCAGTTGATTTCCAAAAAGTGAACAGAGTTATCAAAGCGGTAGCATGGCCTCATATGTATGAGATCCAGGAGTGGACATGTGGTTATATATAAGTGGTGATGAATGCATCCTTGAGGAAGGGGTTGATTTGCCTGGTATTCTAGTGGTATTCTACCTTGTCCTCAAGGAATCATCATGGACCCAGTTCTGGACAATTTTCATCCTGTCTCCAATAATATTGAGAATGTAGTCAGCTTGCAGTTCTAGAATATCTTGGTGAAAATGAATTACCTAGACCTTTTTGTCAGGTAACAGGCTTGTATATTATAGCACTATGCAACATTGATTACAACTGGAGATGATCTGATGTGGGGCTGGGATGGAGTTAGTGCATCCTGGCCCTCAATCACTCATTGGTTTTTGTAGTAATTGGTCATTATATTGATCTGGAACAACTTTGGAGATTGAGAATGTAGGAAATGTTGAGGTGGTTCTTCTTGGGGCAATTCCAGTCAGTGTTGGTAGATGAAGTTCTAGCCCTAGAACTCTGCTTTATGGAGTTCCTGAGAACTCTACTTTTCTCTCCATTTTTATATAACATCTACATGAAGCTGCTGGATGAGATCAACTATTGGAAAAGTTAAATATCACAAATATGGCTGATTATATGCAGCTTTACATCTCTACCTTGTTAACGGGTTTATGCTATCAAATTCTTTCCCAGTATCTAGAATTTGTGAAGGCCTGGCTGAGAAAAAGCAGGCTTTGTCTAAAACCAAGCAAGACTATGAGTCTGGTTTTAGGGATCCATTTCTGGAAACTTTCCCTATACAGCTCTAAATAGGGCAATACTCCTCCAGACAAGTGCATGATTAGGGGCTGCTCAGACTTGTGGCTGATGCCATAGCACATGAAAAATTAAGTGGTTTAGGATTTTGAGTATGTTATGGTTTTGGCTGTTCCATTTTATCCTGTCTTGTTGTGTGTTCACTGTTAATCTTGCTTTGACTTCAAACCTAATTAGTTGCCCAGAATCACATTTTTGAATTAGGTAGACATACAGGAGAGTTCATCCAACAATCTTTTGCAATATTAACATAGGGTCAACTGTTGGAAAGGAATGATGCTGCCATACAAAAAAAAAGTCACGTTATGTTGGATGACAGTCAACCAAAATAAGTGCAGGGCCTGGAAGTGGAGCAAGCTATGAATGAGGAGCAGACTACCATGTAGCTATTTATAAACACCTATATTAGGTGGCCTTCTATTCTGCTTGTTGTCAAAATGCTTGATAACATTAAATATAAATGTTAGAATTAACCTTCTATTAGAAAGAAACTCTGTCTAAAGCCCTGAGGTATTCTGTTGGTTCTTACTATATGAAATCATTCCTGAATTTTAATTTATTAAATAATACATTTAACCAACTCAAAAGTTGTGAGCTTGAAATAGGAATGTGGCTTGCTAATCAACCTAGAATAAGAAAACTACAAGCATATTTTATCAAAACTTAACATTAAATACATTTTTAATCCATTCTGCCTAAGAAAGAGACCCAGGAGCCCCAACAAACTTTTTACATGTCTTGTCATGTCTTGATTTTTTTTTTTTTGATAAAAATATTGTAGATTTAATTTAGAATAAGGTTATAAATAAGAAAAAACCAGAGACATGCAATTATGATGGTTTATGAACAATATCATGCTTTTTTATAAAAAATATTTTCCATAATCATAGAAAAATATTTTGCATAACATTTTGACAGAATTACACATCTAAGTTTGGTTTATAAATATATAATTAAAGTATGGCATTTCTACTAACTTAGGACTATTAATTATAAGAAAAACAGAGAAAAAGGAAGCTTGGATAAATCAGATATAATTTATAAAAAGACCAACCACAAAATTTGTCTAGATATTCAAATGTTGAGTTTAACTGCCTTTTACACAGAAAGGCTCCTAGCAAAAAGTTGTAGTTAAAGACATATTGCTTGCAATTATGCTCTAACTATAGCAAAAAAATGTCCAAATTGTAATATTTGGGTTTCAATCTTATGTTGTATTAAACACAGTGAATGTGCATCTTAGACTTGATGGCACATAATCAATTAAAAATATTCTATAGGATTATGTTACAGTAATTTACATATTATTTTTTTTGTAAAAAAATTAAGCATTTAGGATTAGAAATATGTCCTACAATAAGATTCTAGGGATTCTAAGATTTTTATGATTCAACAGAAACTGGTTTTCAAACTTCCTGAATTTCCAAACAATAATTTGCTACTCAAAAACCCCATAGGAGAATTCTGGATTAACACCTGTATCTTAAATATAAATTAATAAACCAGATGCTCCTTAAATGCTCTTCCTACGAACATATTAACAGTTCTTTAAATCTGTGTTATTTTTATTTTGTTTTAATAGATACTTAAGAGCAAACACAAGAAAAGGAGAAAAATAATGGAGTAAAGAAAGAAAAATAAAAATTTATGACCTGATAGAAATGAATAAGAATTTTAAAAGTAATATTAGATTAATAGTGAATATATACGGGATCTTCTTTCAATTTAACAGTATAAAACCATGGTCCAAATCAAATTCATCAGCACAAGCAGTCAATATAGTAAGAATCACCAACCAGAACAATTAATAACACTATGTACCCTTTACAAAGAATGCAATAAGTAAAAAACAAATCAGGCGAAATCTTATATTTTAAAGCCTTACATACTTTTATGTCATTAGCTATTCTCAAATGACATAAAGCGCATCGTAGCACAGCCTACCACGCCTCATCTTTTTTTGCTCAGAGTAACAATTAGACAATGAAGTAGGATTCTGTATGTTTTATAACATGCTTTTCAGGGGAATGGATTTCTTTCACATTTTGTCAGAATGTGACATTTCTTTGCAAGCAAAGCAAAACGAAGAGATTACGCTGCAGCTAATATCGAAACCTTTTCTTATTATCGTCTTGATTTGGCTTGCCTGAACCACAACATTTTTCTAATCATAACTTTTGTGTGTTAACATTACCAAAAATTGACAGACAAAGCACTATTCTTGTCAATTTAAAAAGTGTTTGAAACACTTTATGTTATTTAGAGCAATGGATGAATGGATTTTAATAGCAACTTTCCAACTACACTCACAATTACTGTCATTACGCTAAGTGCTTGATGTCCCACTGTGCAGTTTTGCTTACTGCTTTTTTACCTTCTTCCATGCATACTTTTAGCCACTGACTGTACAGCCTTTCAGTGTTTTCTGCCTTTTCCTTTAAATAAACTGGCTCTGGCTCCCTCCATCTGGTTCCCCTTCCGTCAGCAACCCTGCACCTGTTCACACCTCCTCTCCTGTTGGATTCCACTGAACATTTCCTCCTCTGCCAGGGCTATTCTGGCACTCACAACCTTTCTGTCATTCAATCCATCTGTCAGAAGTGAACTTTGTTTACTGCAAGCTTCTGCTTTCTTCTTCAAGATGCAAAGCCCCTCAAGGTCATTGTCAAAAGAACTGTCGGCAGAGATTTAATCCTTAGTAAGAGACAAAGCTGGACAGTTATGCATTATAATTTTTTTTTCAATAATGTTGAAGACAATAGCGGAAGAATAATATAATCTGAAAAATCCTCAAAGATAAAATTCATCTTCTTTCTGTAAAATCTTGCACTGTGAGCATTATTTATTTAGAGAGATTAGCTAAACAAAAGGGAAATGTGATAAACTATTTAGAAGAGAAAATACAATTTTAGAGAAGACTAAAATGTATAGTGGACTAAGGAAAAATAAGGACAAAATTATTAATTGATTTTTTAAAAGAGAACAAAGCAATATTAATTAACCAAATGCTGATTTTAATGTTACCTTTAAACTGCAATATAGCTATATTTAAACTGTCACTCATCTATGACTAAATATCACATTTTGAAAATGTAAGGTAAAAATCAATCTACCACTGAGAAATTTTATAAATGTTACACAGTTTGTGTGATTATCCATATTGCTATTCAAGTTAATAGAAATAGCAGAGCAGCTACTTTTGAGACATTTCATACTGTCAGCAGGATCTATTATGCAGGCTTAGTCAAGCATGCATCTGCTTTTCAAAAAATTGTTCCAACAGCCGCATACTATTGAATTATTAACTAATTTCTTTTTTAAAAATTCAAAAAAGAAACATTTTCAAAATGTTTTCTTGAGTAACACCCAAATCTCAAGATATTTTTCTTCACCTGCTAGAAATGTGTGTTGAAAGAAAAGAATAATTATTTTACTAGTTAACATTTAAAATGGTTATGGAACACAAAATATAGCTTCAGAGTTTTTAAAGTAGAAAGTTGTCATTTTCTAAATCTTAAATCAATGACTTAGATATTACTTGCTTAAATAATAAACATTAAACACATAATTAAATTCCAGCTTTAATATATTGGAAATGAGAAACAAGCTCTTGCCTTTGTAATGATGTGTTTTTTAGATTAGTCAGGTACTTATTTAAAGGAATTAAGATATTCATGACCTTCTCAAAAGGTCTACATAGTGCCTATCACATTACTTATATAGATAGATGCTTTTAGTTCTTAAGTAATGTGCTATGCTGAGAACACGACAAGAGATAAGATACAATGATACGGACAGGATATAATGAGAACAAGAAATCATACCAGCTGCACTTTTACAAAACGTACACAGATTGCAGGAATGAGAAGGCAATAGTGGGACAGTTGATGTGGCAATCAGGCTGCCATGGAAAAATGCAACAATTGAGCAGGAAAGAAGTCAGCTCCCTGTCATAATTGAAAAGACAAGAGACAGAAGAGAACTAGCAGATGGGAAAGAAAGAAATAATCATTTGGGTGTTTTTGTTTTTTGTTTTTGCTTGTAATTGTTACTTGCCAGGACAAGACATAGTAAAACAATAATGTTTTTCATATATCATAATTCCATAAGATTGATTTTAATGTTTAAAAAGAAATGTTAGGCTTAAAATAATTTAACAAGTTACTACTTTATAATACAAATGAATAGGAATTTACTTACAAGCTCCAAAAAGCAGGTTCTTCCCATCTAGTAATTTATCCCTTGTAAGGAAAAAAAAACATCCCAAGGATGACTTCGCTTAAAAAAAACCATTTTTTTCTTTTGTTACAGCAGTAGCTGCATTGCTTTTGTGCAGAATATTTGGCATATTAAATATGTATTAACTAATTATATGCATATTTCCACCTTATTTTATAAAGGTAAATTTAAATTGGATATCATAAAGTATCAGCACAAAGCATCCAAATATAAAATATTTTTTTTGTTCTGTCAACAAACTAAGACCTAATACATATTCTGTTTTATTAATTAAATAGCATGAATAAGCTTATCTAGATTCAAACCCCAAAAAGGAGGTAACCAAATATTTATTGTAACAGGTACAGAACAGACAACCTTCAGCAATGTGCGTGTATTCAGGAATATTGGTTTTGCTTAACAGACCAATGTCAGTATAAACATTGCACATGAAGTGCTCTCTATATAATCAGAAGATATATCTATTAATCGTTCTTTCAGGGGGGGGAATCTAAGCTTGATTATCAAGCTATGTAATCTTCCATCATCTTCGAGGAGGAAAAAACCCTGAAAATACAGCAACGTGTTCACAATTTGCTTAGCTGTTATATTTACATATTTCATTTTCACTTAATTTCATTAATGGCTTTGGAAATATTGCATTGTCAAACAGTATATTTTTAAAAGGACAATAAGTGTGTAATACATTAGATGATAAGAAATCAGCCAACCGACAGATTTTAAAATGCACTGTATTAATTATTACTGCAAGCACTGCCAGAAAACAAGAGATCTGATTTATTCCAAATCATTTGATAGCTGTCATCATAAAGGAGCGGATATGGGCTAAATAATGGCAGGTAAAATATTTTTCTTTTTACAATAATGGAAAGTATTTCATTTATATATGTAGAATTAAATCAGCTACTTCAGAAAGAACCAGTAACCAAGGGAGCAGACTAGCTTTCCCACAATTCTTGTGGGAACAGCAAATATTTATTCCACATCTTGTTGAAAATTACCTTATGTACGACCTCTTTATACGGTAGTATTGACTGTATTGTATATAGTTGTGGATGTGTTACTGAATACAGAATACACATAGGTCAGGGGAAAGAAAGAAATGCTTTCAAAACTCAATTAAGGAGAACAAATAACAACTTTACATCCACTGCAATGATTCGATAATATGCCGCTACATTAAATAAGAGTATTTTTTTCTTAACAGTCCTAAATTAGATGTATCACAGTAATGGATACATAAATAGCATATGTTCCTCTTACACTTCCTATTTCAAATCCCTGTAATATTTGTCCCCCCTCCCAGCCAAAATTAAGTCTATCCATAAAGCTCTGCAAAAAGAAAAATACTTAAGTTGAAAAATGGAAAGTGTTTCAATCTTCTTTGTTAAATATCCATCTCTATTATCTGCAATTATGTATTTCTTTTTTGAGGAATTTCATCATTCATGTTCCTTATCTAACTATGATAACTATTCTGTGAAACAGGCCCATATTTAAATTCATTTTTTTTTCATTCAGTTTTCTTTTCAACCTCAACTTTTGCCCAGATATCAGTAAGACTGCAACCTGTATCCAAGGTACAACGGGGAATAAGCTTCTTTAAATCCAATAAAATTTATTTATAAGAAATTATATGGAATAGTCATGTAATTACTGTCCGATCTGCATTACTGATAGTGGCTAGGGCCAAGCTATTTAAATATAAGGTCAACGTAAGGGGTAATGCTGAAAAGAAGCAAAATCAATGCCTTCTTTTAAAGAGCTTTAAAATATATATGAAGAACTGCATTTATTCTAATGTAAATCACAATGTTAATATGTTTTGAATGTTTAAGTGACACCAAAATACTATCTTGTTTGCTTTCACTGATCACGGATAATGTTTCCAGAAGGGCAATGCAGTATGATTTTCTTTCCTAGCAGGGATTCTCAAGAATTTACAAAGTCAATTCTTCAGCAGATTTCTCCTTTTTATACATTTCTTGTGCTGTAAATTTCTCAAATAAACTGCCCAGTTAACAAAAGTTTGTGTGCATTTTTGCAGTAAAAAGGCATTGCAAGGTCTTTATCAGACCAATGGGCACACCACTGTAAACATCATGGAACTCTGCAGCTATCCTGCAGTTTCCCTCTCTGTGGTCAGTCTTCCCAGCTGCCCTATCTGTTACTGTCTGATTAGTTCTGCTAAGGAGCTCCTCCCCTGCCAGCTTTCAGTGCCATCTGTTCTACACAAGATGGCTGCTGCCCAGCAACCTAACACTGCCCTCCTACCTGGCACCCGGCTACCATCCTTACCCCAAAGTGCTAACACAGGTTCTCACTGCTGGCAGAGTCAGGATTTCATTACTACTACTTTGACAAGTGCAGGGTTGTTTGTAATTTCTCTTTTATCCTGATTTTGATTGTACAACCACCTCCCACTGATTCAGTTTGCTTCAGTTTTGTTGCTCACAGATTTTACTCTCCACATTAATCTCCCTCTGGCATGTTACTGCATCTGTTCCCTTTTTTATTATTAATTTTCAAATTCCCACCATTTTTGACAAAAAGGAGGTAATCTACACTCTGCTTCTGCCCATTTCATTTTCTTTAATTTGGAAGATAAGTATGAAAGCATGCCAAAGAAGTTAATTCTCCGTTAACAGTTTATTTTCTGGCATCTCACTGCCTTTGTATATGAAAAACAGATAGGAATAAATGTTGACTAAACCACAAACGATCCTAAATTTAATGAAAAATAAACATATAAAAACAGGAGCTAAAGAATTGATTATGCATGTTATCTTATTTCAGGCTTTTATATTTCCTTTTAATTATAAAATTCCAGGTAATATATTGGAAATTAAACATTAAATGTATTTTAAAAATTTCACCCATTAAATACAAATTTCAACTCATATGAGCAGTTACTAATTATACTTTGATGTGACTACTCATTTCATATTTTGTAAATTAAAACATTCTAGATCTTTGTATTTTTGCATATATAAGTATACAACATTTACATACAAATATATATCCCAAAGAAAACATTTAATAATATTAACATCTTTTAAAAAAGAAAATAAAACCTTAGTCTTTATGTATATGTATAATAAGTATATCTTTAGAATGGTACAATGTAGTAATTAAGGACTGGTTGTTCTTAATAGAGTAGAAGAGACTCTATCAATGTCATTCTGAAACTTAAAAAGTATAAACAATTCAACTACGTTCCAAAAAACTATTAGAGTGATAGACTTAATTTATGTATCTTATTTATTATACATGGACTTCAATGAATGCTAATGAAGCTATGGAAAATGTGCTAGGGGCTACAAGAAGTCCTGATAAACAGTAGGTTTTTGAAGCTAAAAAGGTTCTGATCATCACTATATGTCCTTTCAACAATATCTTCCAAATATATGGTTTCCAAAAGTTATTCTTCTACTTACCAGTTACTGATTATATATCTATCAGTCCTCCTAGTGAAAAATACCAATGCCAACAAATATTAGTAAAGATATATGAAATAATTTGGCTCCGTAGATCAAAAAAGGGGAGGGAAAGTATTTCCTAACCCCTTAATAACAGCTGTACCCCACATGAGTTGGAGGGAAGAGGGGCTTTAGAGACTCAGCAACATTTTAGGCTGCTACCCAACAGATTTTCCCATAAGGTTGTATTGGAACTTTCTTTTCCTTTACAGTTCCCAGATGAATACTGCCCATTTTCAAACTCACTCTTTCTTTTGCCAGCTTCTTCACCTATAGCAAATGTAGGTTTATTCTATTCAATTTTCAGAGTTAGTCTGCTTAGTGAAAGACAGACAGACAGACAGACAGACAGATGAATGAGCAGATAAGAATTCTGAGCCCTTTACAATTTTTTTGTCCAACTTTCCAATGAGCTTAGAAAGAATAAAGAAGTAGGTACATCTTCTGTAAGGGCAGTGTCCTCAGCAGGCTGGTGGGTTTGTCAAAATCATGACAGGCACTTCCTGACATTCCAATGCAAGTTTAAGCTCTCTTGCTTGCATGCAATTTCGTAGCACAATTAATATATAATCTATTCTCAGAATCTATGTGAATAATATTCAAAGAATGGATTAGAGGAAACAAGACTGAAGTAGTAAACTAAGTATTTTATAGCCTTATCAATAATTACAACATTGAACTTCATTAGAATAATACCAGCAACTAAGTAGAATTCTATATTACACTATAGTTGAACTAATTATCATCAGATTAAAAAGTGTAAAATGCAAACAACAAAACTATTTTTGTTAAAAGAATTAAGAACATAGTTCATGATCCAAAGTTTTTTTCATCCATAGTGGAAGATTTGATTATTTCTCTTCCCTTCTGCAGCAAGTCAAATCTTCAAAATTTGCCCTGCAAAACGTCTTTAGTAAACCATGAAAATAGACAACAAAGAAAAGGAGGGTTACAAAAAATTAACCAACCTCCATATTGCGCTCATAGATGTTTCTACTGGTTCATTTTGTCAGCAGAATACTGGCTTTTAAATACAACCCCGTGTTTCCTCATTTTAGTAATTCGGCCATAATTTAATTTGTTTTTAACTGTCTTTTAATTGATATATATAGTGTTATATTTTTATTGCTGGCTGTTCACCGCCCTGAGTC
>JAOYMU010000252.1:58689268-58701924 GCA_025802295.1 Psammodynastes pulverulentus | reverse complement strand
CACCTTTAAAGCCCTTCATGGCTTGGGACCAGGTTATCTGAGGGACTGTCTCTTGCTGGTCACATCTACCCAACCCACCAGAGCAGCGAGGAAAGGAATATTGCGGGTCTCACCCCCTAGGGAGATACACTTGGTGGGACCCAGAAGTGCCTTCTCCATGGGCAGGTTCTCTCTCTGGAACATCATTCCCCCAGAGATTAGAATGGCCCCCACTCTAACACTCTTCCAGAAGGTGCTGAAGAGCTGGTTCTGCCAGCGGGCCTGGGGAACACAAGAGTGGGATGGAGCCCATTAAATGGCTCATGTGATGTGTTGTCACAGGGGCAGAGGGTTATTTTATTATATTGTTTATTTTTTATTAGTATTAATTTATTATTTATGATATGATTCTCTCTTTTATTAGTTTTATTGTTTTTTATGTGAGGTTTTTATATTCTTGTAAGCCGCCTTGAGTCGCCATGTGTGAATAAGTGGCAGTATTAATTTCCTAAATAAATAAATAAAAATAAAAGACACAAACTCCTTCATTGCACAATCCCCAGAACAGTTCAAACTTCAAAGTTTCAGTAACCTATAAAGATCCATTCACTCATTCATCCATTTGGCCAGCTGTCCCAGAACTGCACGCTGTGTGTATGTTGGTTCTGTTCACCAATAAACAGAATCTTTCTTTCCAATCACCCTCCATTTTATTCCCAGCTTGGAAGTGGACCTTGATTTTTCTTCCTATAGTACATTACTCAGATAAAAGGAGGAAGGCCAGAGATTCCTCTTTATTTATTCTTTTATTTATTTTCTTTCTTTAAATAGATTCCTATTTATAATCCATTCCAGCCTTGGCAAATTTTGGGTAATGTATACTTCATCAAGGAAAAAACAACAATATAAGTGCCCACTACAAAAATTAAAACACAATATTCAATCATCAAGCAAGCATCATAAGTGCCCAATAAATTGCATTAAGATAAATTAAGGCACAAACACCCCTTTGTTGTTTATTTGAACTATTTTATAGCAATAGCACTTAGACTTATATACTGCTTCACAGTGCTTTATAGCCCTCTCTAAGCGGTTTTACAGAGTCAGCATATTGCCCCCAACAATCTGGGTCCTCATTTTACCCACCTCAGAAGGATGGAAGGCTGAGTTGAGCCTGGTGGGATTTGAACTGCCAAATTGCAGGCAGCCAATAGTCAGCAGAAGTGGCCTGAAATTTATTTATTTAAAACTTCAGCAAAACAACAAAAAATGCTTAAGTTTCTAGAAGAATTATCTCTGTACTTACCCAGTCTGACCAGATAAATCCACTTTTCAATACCGCACAATTTCATTTTTTCTGGCTTTATGACTTTAGTAAATGATTTGTTTGATTTGAACATTGCTGTTTGATTAAAAAAACCAAACAAGATCAGATCAGTTTATTCTCCATGGCACCTGAGAGCAAGACAAGGAGCAATGGGTGAAAGTTTGTCAGAGGGAAGTTCATCCTGGAAATAAGGAGGAATTTCCTAACAGAATAATTAGTCAGCTTGCTTCTCGAAATTGTGGGTGCTCCATTGCAGGATGTTTTGTAGAAAAGGTTGGATAACCATTTGTTCAGGATGGTATAAGAATTCCTGCTTTGGGCAGGTGGTTGGACTTAAATACCTCCAAGGTCCTTCCATCCTTATGATTCTATGAAACATAGGCACTTGGTAATTATATTACTTTAAGAAAAAAATGCAAGTAAAGACTAATTCAGGACTTTATCAAGGAGGAGACACAGATTCTTTCCTGATAAAATTTTAATATACGCTTGGCCCCCTAGTATTGGGGGGGGGGGGTTTGCAATGGAATCCTGTTTCCCAAGAGCAGTGTCAACAATAAAATCCCAGCAAACTAAGACCTCCTTCACTCTTCCAATCAACTCTTCCTCACCTCGCTTGCAATCCCTCCAATTGCCATTCAGCTTTCACTCAATTGATAAATAGCATGCTTGACCGCAAAAACAATTGAAATTCTCTTGGTGGATTTTTTTTCTTTTTTATTTTTTGTAAATACAGGGGTATCTTGGTACTCAATTGCTTTGAAACTATCAATTTTTGTACCCGATGCATTTTAAAGTGAAAATTTTGTCCCAGTATTTATCATTTGTGTGGTATTCAACGCACAGACTAGAACTTGTTGATGCCAACTGGTTTGTGATATTATTTCTTATGGGAAAAACATGTTAGGTACTCATCATTTTGCTACCACAGAACCAATTAACAATGAGTACCAAGGTACCACTGTATTGTTATATTGCTAAGAATTGATGCTATATTATCATAAGCCTCCCTTATATGCTTTAAAAAGGAGAAATCATTTTAGTGGTTCTCAATGTCTATGTGAAAATGAACATTTTCTTTGTTAAATCTGCCACTGTTGTTTCTTAGAAAAATAACAGCAGCCTTTATTGTTGTTGTTATTATTTCCCACCATTTTTATATATAAACAAGGTGGTGAACAAACCCAACATTCCTATCTCTGTTTTCCTCACAACCCCGCAAACTCAAAATGTGCCCTTAAAATAATTAGTCAATATCTCCTAGTATTTTCTAACTGGATTTCAAATGACACAAATTATAGTTTTTCTTCTCTAAATCATCCCATTAATAGTACTTACGTTTTTATATGTTGTCAAATATGCAGTTACACATTTTTTGAAATTGGCATGATTTGTTAAAAAAAACATACACATTCACTGTATTGTCTTATTATTTTAGACTAATATTAATATTCTGTCTTATTAACTCAACATTGTACACAGAGTACTCTTTTTCACATTTTGTCAATTAGTGTTTATTATTTAACAAAATTCTATTTTTTTTTAAGTTTCAAATTAGTCAGTAAACACTTTAATGAGGCATTTGGGGTTTGGTATTAAGCAACTTTGGTATGCTATCATGTTGTTAAAGTCGTAATTGTATTATCTGCAATAAATACAACAATAATTCTTTTTCAATAATTAAACTAATTTAGTAAATTCAAGATGGAGGCGCTTTCCTACTGATTATGCTTCCACCTCAGAAGATGAATTTGGATCAAACCGTAATTCTCCTAAACATGCCCGTCTACGTACTTCTCCAGCCCTGAAAACTACTCGAGTGCAGAACATTGGAACACCAGTTCAAAGTAGCAATGCCATCAAGCATAGGATAAAAGAACAGGAGGACTACATTCGTGATTGGACTGCCCATCGAGAAGAAATAGCAAGGTTGGCTTTCCAAAAAATAATAACTCTGTGAAAAGCAGAAGACATTATTAATTACCCTAACCTTCTCTCCTTCACTCATAATTTTGGCACCATCAGGACGATCAGCAGTGTCTGCAGCAAACCACAATGGTACCAAAAAATGACAACATGCATGATGTCAGCATGCAAATGCTTACTTGTGTCCTGACATCTAATGCAAGTACATAAGTTGTTGCATTTACATAACATCATTGTGTACAAGTTGTTGTCTTCCCCATCCTCCACAGCCCCCTATGAGGAGTAATGTAGAAAACTTTCAGTTTAGTTACATGGAAAGATAATGATTATGTAACTGGTTGGTTGGTGCAACTTGATGGTGTGAATAGCTATAAGATCTACACTGGGCCTTGAATGGTTTTCTGAAGAATTTTCTCCACAAAAGAGGATTAGGACCAGATGAAAAGTAAATATGACTTCCTTTAAAAGTAACTGAAATAATTATGCTTATTTAGTCTGATTATACTACAAGCATTGCATAGATACATTAGCAAAATGATGGTAACTATGAAGGACAGTGGGTGACTTCATATCTCCCAAATAAACAACCCCTAACTTGCAGTGTCTCTTTTGCAACCTTAGTAAAACAAACTTTGTGGGAGGGTTTGTTTCCTGTCTGATTAAAGATCTTTTAAAAAAATATCACCAATTAAAGCAACCATTTCATCCTGTAGAAAATCTCAAGGTTAAAAATTGAGATTATTTTTCAGTTTTGGGGAAAATTATAAAACAAAATGGATGCCTTAGCAGGTTCCTTAACCTCTTCCTCCTACTTCAAATATAGACCACCAACTCTGTGGGGGTACTATGGTGTTCCTTGCCATGCCTTCTCCACCTCTTAAAGCAGGGGTGTGAAACTGGCGGCCCATGAGCCAGATGCATCATGTGCAGGCCACGCCCAGCCCGGCTCCGCAAAGGCAAAAAACATTGTGATACATCATATGACATGATCGAATTTGACACCCGTGCTTTAAAGGAAAGTCTGAGGTACTGAGACCAAAAATGATCCTCAACTCTGGATTAAATGATTGGCATGTTATGTATGAATAGCTTTGTGTAGTATTCGAAAATTCAGTTGAGAATGACTTCCCTGATCTGAAGTAGAATACAATAACCTTGCATAACACACAAATAGTTGATAAATCAGTCAACACATCACAAGAATTATTTCAGATTTTTTTTCAATTATATTGCGTGGCAAGCAATTGGAATGTTTTCCATTCTCAACCAAACTTGTTATTCATTAAAATGCATATTAATTAGTTCTAATTCAGAATGTTAGTTTAAATCTTGAAATACTGTTTTCATAAGCAAAACACATATCAGAAAATAGGCCATTTTCTATACTTCCTGAAAGCTTTGTATGTTTATGGGCACTTGTAACAGGAACAAAGCAGCAAAATACCGAACTTATTTTTATTCTGGCCATACCAGAGTAACATATTATTTAATATACTCAGATTGGATCTTTGTGAAACTCAGTTTTTAAAACACAGTATAGCTTATGCAGAATACATATGCATACAAAATTAAATCGTGTCATTTTTCCCCCCAAGACCATGTTTTATAACTATTTAATAAACAAAAAGACAGACAGATTGACCATGTGAGACAAGAGACTTTTAGATGTTGATAAATTTAAGGAGAGGGAAACAAAGAGGAAGGGGGATCTAATAATAGATGAGCAAAGTTAACAATGATATTGGGAATGGGCTCTGAGCAGGAAAAGCATGGGCACTGAGCCCTCAATTGTACTGCGATAGGATTATGATGAAATATATATTTGCAAAAATATTTTTCTGAAGTTATATTCAGTTAATTCCTCCTGCTCACAGAATGGTTTTCATCAATGAAATGAGATGATAGTGATTTCCTCTGCAGCTTTAAAATACTTCAAAAGTTAGAGGACCCTGTAGATCAAATCTGAGGAGCAAAGGACTTTGAAGGAAAAAGTAGAGCAGCGAATCACATTATGCAAATGCATTTTTCCCCATGAGATACTGGATTTCAGTCTTTCTAGTGAAAGAATCTAATTAAAAACCTTGGTTAATAAGGTTAGAAAATGCAGGGTAGTGGTTGTTGCAATATATATGCGTTTGCCCACATACTTGCAAATGTAAAATGGTATAATGGATTCTGGATCAAAAATGGTTGAGGTGGATTTATACAATGATGGTAGAAAAAAGGTGACATTTTCATAGAGCAGTGTTAAGTTGCAACTAATTTTGTGGAAATATTAGAAAAAGAAAACTAAGAAAATGCTTCATGTTTCCAATTGTCTCAACTAGAAGCTCTGATATTGATCAGTTCCCCTACTTTGTGCTGCTAATGCTACTTTAATCATCAACAGGATCAGTCAAGATTTGGCTCTCATTGCCCGGGAAATCAATGATGTAGCAGGAGAGATCGATTCAGTGACTTCATCAGGCACTGCTCCTAGTACCACAGTAAGCACTGCTGCCACCACCCCTGGCTCTGCCATAGACACTAGAGAAGAGGTAGGAGATCTTCATGGAGAAATGCATAAGGTTCTTTCTTTTCTTTATTTCTTTTGTTTTACTCTTTTGACATGCTTTTGATTACTTCCACTCTTGTGTGCATGAATCTCAGCATTCTCTTTCTTTAATTTTAAAGTTAGATGAAAAATGATTGAAAGTTAATTCCAGTAGTTAATGGGCAGAACTCTTCCTATGGTCAGTTCAGAAAACAGTTGTGCTTTGAACACACTTCCGTGTTGTTGTTGTTTTGTGGTAACATCATGTGTGGGGGGTTTTCATCCTAGACACAGATAAAAAACAGCTGTGCCTATGTATTCCCTAGTGAAACAGAATCCTTAAGCATATGTCAATGCCAGATACTACAAAATTTATCTGTGAAATAAATAAATTTATGCATGATTAGTGGTCTTAAAATGGCTTTGCATTTCATTAATCTTTGCTTCTCAATCTCTCTCAATACATAATAAACAATAGATATAAATTGACATATCTTCAGAATCAGTAAGTAAATTAAACCCCTCTCAATACATAATAATCAATCTAAACAGACATATCTTCATAGTCATAAAAGTGTGCTATAGTGTTTAAAGTGTTAAGAGCAGGACCATGCTTAGCCATGGAAAACTCACATGGTGGGTTTGGCCTATTCAGTGTGTCTCATGCCAACCTCAGGCTTATAAAGTGAAAGGTGATCCCTATGTAAGCTCTGAGATAAAAGGGAATATCAATCTAACAAAATAGCACAAATTATAAAATATAAAATTCAGGTTTTGGCTTTCTCTAATCTATTTCTATATGCCTATATGTCTGTCATTCTCAGATCACTGTTGCAAACTTCAACCAGTGATTAAAATTATATAAATTAGATCAATTTTATAACTAGATTGTTTCTGAATTGATTTGTTTTGTTTTCAGAATTGGCAGTTTGCTTGGTATAAGTAATTTTAACAGCTGGACAATAGTAAACACTATGTTTTTCTAGGGAGTTTGTAATCATTCTTTAATATAGTTGATTCAGTTCATCTTTTAATAAAATATCAAAGAGAACCCCTCGAAATTGGTTGTATAAACTAAGTTATAATAACACCAGCTACATTTACACCGGAAAATTAATTCTTGAATATAAGAGGGTTTTTTTTTTCATTTTAAGAAATGAAAAAGATTTTCTAAAAAAAAATTACTCGAGCTATTGTTCTCATACTTGCTATTAGGGGGGCCAACAGTGACATGTACAACCTGAGGAAATTATACCTCTCACTTTCAAATTTTGTATATGTCTTAACTGTGGTGGTGCAAATGTCCATATTCTGGTTCCAAAATATATCCATCCATTACCTCCAAGGTTAATGTGTCTCTTCCCTGAGGTTAATATTCCATTACAGCACACAATATATAGAACTCTAGATTCAGAGAGTATCTTAGACTCAGAGGTCTAATTCTAAAATGAGTCTTTTTAAGGATCAGATTGTACCTGGAATGCTATAGATTTGCTCCCAAAAAGAGAAGAATTGTTCCTAGAAGGGCTGGGAATTTTAGAATTTTCCAGCCCTGGAACATGGAGATTCTTGTCTTTTTGCTTAACTAACTCATAATGTTTTATCATTTAAACAGGATACTCTCTATATTCAGTGAATCAATAGACACAGATCTGAAATCAGAAACAGCAAGGGGGCGCTTCAACATTTCAGAAGATTGTGTCACAGGCTTTAAGGTGGCCATTCTTAAATAAGTAACTTCAGAGAGAGATTTCAGCAAAAGCACTGGCTGGGGCATATGAGTAGTCGAGTGCATTAAACTCCAGAAACATAATTTAGTCGAAATAATCCTACAGTAGAGAATATTGCCAACCTCTCCATCAACTGTATTGTCTCCTTTTATTTATTTCAACAGCTTGTACATGACTTGGTTAACATCATGTTCTGTGTACATTTTTGCAAAATGGATATAACAAAGACACATAACATCACTTATTCAGTGTGATTTTACTATGTTTGTGTTGGTTTCTTTCTCTTTTCCCTAGACATGTGTACTAAGCATCTGCTAATATAAATATGCATTTTTCTCTAAGATAGATAATGTTGATTTAAATCTTTACTAAATACATGTAAAGCCCCTTCTTATGTTAGCAGTAAACAGCAATCTATAGGGTAGAATACATAAATAGTGTTATACACAGCATTGTTCAATATTTAAATAAATATGTATTTCTGTACCTCGACCCTAAAATAATGGGCAATCAATCTTTTGGTAAAATTAATGAAATATTTTATTTGTAGTACATAACAAATTAAATATTCAAATCATTTGGGTGTATATGTTTCTCTGTAGCAAGATCATAATAAATGGGCCTTAGAATACATCTAATCAGTCAGCTTTATAAGATTAGGCCTTGTTATCAATTATATATATATATATATATATTTAAATATATTTTTCAGCTCGTTGACCGTGTGTTTGATGAAAGTCTAAACTTCAGAAAGATTCCTCCAGTAGTAAATGCTAAAACTCCAGATGGAAACATTCGGCCGAATGATCCCAAACCACAGACAACAGATGTACCTGAACCCCCCACAATTACACGTCGGCGAACCTGGAGCAGAGATGAAGTAAGGATTCCTATTTTATATAAAGAACTGAACAAAAATTGCACAGAATTGCTAATTTTTAGCTTTCAGTGCTAAGCCACATAGAGTGAACTGTCATTTTTAGGTAGGACATCAGATAAGAAAATTCCATTGTGCATTTTAATGCTTTTCTTGTTCCACAGGCAGCTTTAGTTGGTTGGGGGCAGGAGGTATGGCTTAACAAAGACAAAACACTGAAGTAGAAGTCTTCTGATGGGCAGAAAAGGACAAAGGGGAGGAAGAAGCACAAAATAAGATGGCCTAAATAGTGAAAAGTCATAATTTTATCACTGTGTTTGAGCCAGGCATTCTGGAATGAAATTTGTTTGTTTGTTTGTTTGTTTATCATATTTATAAAAATCACAGCCTTTACATAATTGAAACTAAATGTACAAATTCTTTATTATATTTTAAAAACTAGACTCATATTTTATGCTTAAACATGCTATTGAAATGCACTGACATTACTTTTAAAAATTCTTCACTAAATTGTATCCAATTTAACATATTTGTATTACTGAAATAATTCCAGTTTATCTGGCATATGTTTGCTTCTACTCTTTACATTGTTGCTCACATTAGAGAATTCAGGTGGTCCTCAAGTTACAACCACAATTGAGCCCAAAATTTCTTTTGCTAAGCAAGACAGTTGTTAAATGAGTTTTGCCTCGTTTTATAACCTTTTTTTTAACCACAGATATTTAAGTGAATCATTGCTATTGTTAAGTTAGTAACATGTTTTTTAAGTGAAGCTAGCTTCCCCTTTGACTTTGTCAGAAGGTCGCAAGATGTAATCACACGATCTTGGGACACAGCAACTGTCATAAATGTGAATCAATTGCCAAGCATTCGAATTTTGAACACATGATCACAGGTGAAATTTGTTAAGTTAGTAACACGGTTGTTAAATGAAACTGGCTTCCCCTTTAGCTTTTTTTTGTCAGAAGGTCGCAAAAGTGAATCACATGACCCTGGGACACTGCAGCTATCATAAATATGAAACAGTTGTCAAGCATCCAAATTCTGATCATTCTACCATGGGGATGCTGAATGTGGAAAACAGTCATAAATCACTTTTACAGTGCCATTGTAACTTTGAACGGTCACTAAACAAATGGTTGTAAGTCAACCTGTGCAGTTCTTCCATATTTAGAGCCACTGGGTTCTTCGCTGCTTAATTAAGGATGCTTATTTTTGTTGAGCAGATTCCTTCTTAAATTATAATTACGTTTTCTTGAATTGTAAATTTTCCATCCCCACCTTTACAAACTAATATAATACAATATTAGCAATAAATATATAAAATAATAATGAAACTCTTCGCTATTTGAGTGTAGTTAGCTTGAAGTTATTTTACATTAGACATATGTAAGATCAAATATATTCTGCATTCTGCAAAGATTCCAGAACATTCCATTCCTCCTTCAAACAACTCTGTTGTGGGATTGATCCAGCTAATATTTGAATACCTCAGAAGCAGTTTGGAGCATGTTCGATGTGGCATTCTGAGTTAAATAGGCCTGTATAAGACATGGAGCGTTTAAAGGATTGTCTTTCTATTTCAACATTAATTCATAGCATGGAAGAAAGTTTAAAGTATATACTTTGGATATCAGTTTAATGCTATCTGAATCAAAGATCATCATGGTCTCACATTCCATCTAAGTGAAATTATATGACAGAAATGACTTTGAGCACGATGTGGAAAAGTGAATTAGAATACTTGGTTTTGCTTTTTGTAAGAATAAAATCTATATTACATCAATTTAAAATTTCATTTTCTAAAATTTTCAGGTTATGGGAGATACCTTGCTGTTATCCTCAGTCTTCCAGTTTTCTCGGAAGATTCGGCAATCTATAGATAAAACAGCTGGTAAAATAAGGTACCCTATTTTCTTTAGCCAAAATACTCTTGCAAAAACTGCTGTTAAAACACTTCTAGAATAACAACTGCATAGTGATCAATACTTGAGTTTCAACAATAATTTAACTTTTATTATTACATAATATTTTTAATGGTATAACACAGTGGTTCCCAATCTTTTTCGGTTTGCGGCTCCCTTAACCACTTCGGATTTTTTCCGCGGCTCCCTTAAAAACTTCGGATTTTTTCCGCGGCTCCCTTAATAGGTACATCCGGGTTTTTTTAAATTTTTTACTTGTAACTGCGCATGCGCACTAGGCTTTCGGAAATGGCGCGGCGCCCTTACGACGATAGCGCGGCTTTCCAGGGAGCCGCGGCGCACAGTTTGGGAACCACTGGTCTAATCTATTCCATCAATGAGTTTAATCCTGAATCAGAATAACAGAATAACAGAGTTGGAAGAGACCTTGGAGTAATAGTAAGAATAAATAATAGAATTAAAGTAATAAAAGATGTCATAAAGGATCAGCTATATTTGTTTCCCCCCTGAAGTGCATTGAACTGCAAAAAGATAAGGTTGCAATGTTTAATTAAGAAGATGGATGCAAGATGGCAAGTTGGAAGTTTATCTGGTTGAGTTGTGTGCAGAAATGCTTTGCAATTTGTTAACAAGTAAATGGCTTGCATATGCAACAGTGCTTTTTAGATTAATCTTCCTGAACTGTAGCAAGATGGCACCAAGTTCCACAGAAGTGGCCTTAGTTACCAGAGAAACTAACACATTCATTTTATAATAAATACAAAGTTCCTTAGTTGAGGCATCTTCAATTCGGTTCTGAGACAATTGATTCAGTGCAGAATCAATTGCCTCAGACCTGAGGCAAAACATTCCTTATCTAGTGAGCGGGCATAATGCTTCTAACATATCCAAATAATTAGGTTAGCTAAAGTTGCCATAGGTAACTGGAAAAGAATGCTGTAAATTCACATTCTCAGTAACTAGGATTTCCAATAAAGTTTTTGCTTTCTTTGGATCAGGTTTAATTTCATCAGGTGAGGCAACATGTGTAAGACCAAACTGGCATTTGCCTTTGTTTAAACAAATTTTTTATAAAATCTCACAAAAAAATGCTGTTATTGCACCATAGAGGTTTCAACAGTTGCTGTATAAACAAAAAAACATTATAAATCAGACAATATTTGGAGGTTCCTACAGGACAAAATCCTTTGCCTCTTGATACTTCTCAAGTTATTTGAGAATCCAAAAAAAGAGAAGCTAAAAAAGCCACAGTGTATCTGACTGAGCTTCTGATGCCAATTCTATTTGCCAAAAGCTTTTGGTGGCATCCAACTCAACAAAAATCAATGCACTTTTAATAACAGGCCAAATATTATCTATTGGCAAGATGATATTCCTGCACCATAGTCTTTAGAGGGACTTTTCATTAGTACCTTTTTTGGCATAATCAACAAGCTGAGTATCCAGTTTGTATGTTCATATACTTCTTGTATAATAGCGTTCTCCTGCATTCCATCTAACTCAGCACTCACGATTTCTTTCTATTCAAAATTGAAAAAATAAATTCGTATCATCCTCACTCTTTGCTATCCAAATCACTGTTACAAACCCAGCCTTTGGATGTGCTCATTTCATGTCATAGTTATGAGATGCATCCTTGGTTTTCTTGTAATGAACTCTGCTTTTCCCAGAACACAGTCTCCCAAGTCACTTTTCGTCCATCTTTGGCTGACCTTTTCATCACCTTCTGTTGATGAACATGATGAACGGATCTGTCTAAAAAGATGCTATTCACTGCTGCCATTAGGCAATTTTCTTTTTTGAGATTTTTGTATCATCTGGCCACAGTGAGTGACTGTTTTAGCCAATGTCAAATCTTCCTGCTGTAGACATTTTTCACACAGTGTTTTGAGACCATTTCATCCTCTTTTTGGCATCTGCATCCTCATCCGATTGAGCTAATTTCTCAAGTACATTAACCTACACGTGCACAGATTCATTAAGAGCTTGTATGCTATGTTCCCTCACAATATTAACATATGGAGTAAATTTTTATCCAAAGCAGCTTTAAGTTATAGAAATGGATGTTTTCTTCCTGGTAGTGGGAGAAAAACCCCACTGCACCAGGACTCCTGAGAAGTGAAATAGTGGAATTCTCCAAATGACTTTCTCTTTCCACTTGTGGTCACCACACTATAAAAAAGATGTTGAGACCCTAGAAAGAGGGAAGAGAACTGGGCATGGCTAGTCTAGGGAAGAGAAGGACCAGGGGAGACATGATAGCAGTGTTCCAATACTTGAGGGCTGCCACAGAAAGGGGGGGGGGGAACACGGTCAAGTAATTTTTCCAAAGCACTTGAAGGTTAGACAAGGAATAATG
>JAOYMU010000252.1:58675517-58689168 GCA_025802295.1 Psammodynastes pulverulentus | reverse complement strand
TCAGAAATGGCGCGGCGCCCTTACGACGATAGCGTGGCTCCCCAGGGAGCCGCGGCGCACAGTTTGGGAACCACTGGTATAACAAATACATTTGTTATGTACACGGCTGTAATATATACAGACAAGAATTAAAATATAATCTTTGATATTTTTATTTTCTGGCTTAAAATTAAGAAATAAAGGGGGGGAAAAAAGAATGTACCCTTCATGCTTTACATACATTTTTAATTATATATGTTATTTCCACTATGACATTGATAACTTCTTTTCAGGTAAATCATACAGAATTGAAATTATTAAATAGTATTTATACCTTACGTTTGTTAGCAATATGAAGAATATGTCTATTGCCGGTTTTTAATGTCTGCTTTTACTATCAGGAAGGGATATTTGTCTCCTTTCTAATGCCATTTTTACCCCAACATACAGTGTGCTTTTCTTTTCTCAATTTTTTTAGCTATTCCTCCCACATTTTTGAAATAACAGTTCTTTTTCTACCTACATGTCATGACTATTTCTTCATAATAATATTCTATTGTAACTTGTCTATTTATTTTTCTACCCAGGAATTTATCTGAATAAAAATATTTTTTCCTAAAAATAGAAAAATTGTTACTCTTTCACAATGCATTATCTCAGTCAATTATATAACCCTAAAAGATAGAACAGTTATGAAATGTTCGTATTACTGATATGGGACTGAGACCAAGAAAACATAATTAGTTTTAAGTTCATTCTGGGTCTGAATAGATTCATTTAGACAAGAATTAAGAATGCATTGATGGTACGTCTGCAGATAATGTTCTGTTTTTAAACACCTAAGTCTTATCCAAATTCTGTATTTTGTCCCTGTATCACATAATTACATGACATAGAAGAATTAGAATATTGTTGTATTTTTAATGTTATTTAAAAGCTTTTGTTCTGTAAATGTTTTGCTGTATTTTCTATAATATACTATCTATTCTAAGATTTTTGAATATTACCTGTTTTTACTCTAAGTATGGAGTCATGAAAAACTGACTGGCAACTATTGTTGGCCATTGCATATAAATAACAATTCAAGGTAAATTGCTGATTATGAACACACAGGGCTTAATTATTCCTAGCATATGTTAGAATAAATAATGAACCTTGTTCGGTCCTTGGATATAATTTAAAATGATTGTTGTTTTTCCTGGACTTTTAATTATTTTTGTATGTTCGTGATATGTTTACCATTGTATTTTGTCAGTTGGTCCAGAGTCATAACATATTGGGGCAGTTCATAAATTTCATAAATAAATAAGCATGAAAATTTAGAATTCCTGCAATTCTGCAGATTTTTCCTGAATATGCAGGTATTAAAAGAATTAGCAATATTTTCCAGAGACAATGAAATAGCTACTTTCCCCATATATTCACTCTCCCCATACAAGTACATGGGTAAAATTAAACTTGTATGTCACACAACTTTCTGGGGAAGTCACTACAATCAAGGAATTAGAGCATTAGCTTGTCAGTCAAGTGCAGCCTACAGAGGTAAGCCGTTAGGTATGACTAAATCTAAGTATTCGTATATTTTTATTTGTTCTTCATAGAATCATCAGTGTAAAGTTGTTCATCCCTGAAATAACTTTTTTTTTCATTGTCTAGTCGACATGGGAAATGAAAACCTGGAGTTGCATTTTAACTCTAATAACTATACATAAAGTTCTGAATCTATTAAACACTGACTCTGTTTACACACAATACTGTCTGATAAACGGAGATTTACTGGGTTAAGAATAATCCGCGTGCCAGAAGAGAACTTATTTCAAATTATACAAAGCTTTCTTGATATTTTCAAGTTCCCTCCAAATCAGATATCAAAACTACTGCTTGGATACTTATGTCACAGACTTACCTGCCACAATAGCAATATTTGATACCGAATGGTAAAATAGGTGTAATCGCTTTGAGTTACATGAAGTTTATATATTTGCAGTTGTAACCATTTAAAAACAGTTCATGTAGAATTTAATTTAATTTAATTTAATTCATTAACTTGTAGAAGGGGGTATGTTTTTCAGCAAATTAGGTTTCATCTGAGGAAATGTGTCTGTAAGTTGAAATAGTTTGAGGTTTGGAAGAAAGCATTGATTTATTGCATTAATATGCATGCACATATTAGCACAAGTACCTGGGCTTCTGAAAATAAGCAGACATTCAGTGACTGTTGTTAGCCAGTAAAATGGTGATTTTTCTGTAACAGCTCCAAGAGAAGGTAATTTTACTTGGCCTTTCAAATATATTAGAAGGACGGATATATTATATCAGAAGGATAAAAAGGCGCAGCCACCCCCAGCAGCTTTTAGAAAATCAGTGAAAATTGAGCTATTTCCAAAAACCTTTCAATAACACCCTGTGTGCATCTTGTTCTTTGTCTTAGTTTTCCTTTCCTATTTTTCTTTTATTTTTGCAATAAAGGCAAAAATTGGAAAATGAAAAGAACTGCAAGAATGTAAAAGATATTGGAATGAATGCCAAAAAAGCTTTTTTGAGGAGACTGTTGCAGAACTAAGACACCAGTACTGCAAAATTCTCCCAGTTTTAATAAACTGAGGATAAAACGTGTGTATATGAAATTGGAAAGGAAAAACAAACACAAGCCGAAAACCATTTTAGTAATCACTATGCTAATCTTTGAAGGACCATTTCAATTTTACAGTTTCAGCTAAAACAGTTTTTTTTTAAACAAAACCAATGACGTGGCTTGTGGCTTCTAATTGTTGGAATGGAGTATGCGGCCCTTTTGCTTCAGTTGGCATCAAGGGCTGTGCATACCTGTGCCCTATTACTGAAGTGGAGGAGGCCTATCGAGGCAGCTCAGCTAAACCTCAGCATGCCATCAAGAGGTTTACCTTTGGGTAGTGACATACCTCAAGGTAAATTGTAGCCAAACCATATCTTTTAGATGGGTAGGTATTGGGAAAGCTAGGAAAAAGAGGTGCAGATGTAGATGCAAGGGATAATTTGCAGATGCCAGCAAATTGCCTCCATGGTTATAGGTTCCGCCTGTTTATCTAGGACAGGGGTTGGCAACCTTAAACACTCAAAGAGCCACAAAGGTCCTAACTGGAAGCCCGCTGTTCAATTTTGGAGCCAACCAGAAGTCCGATTCTCCCACCATAGAGTCTCCTCCTAGCGTGGCGTCCTTTTTCCTTTACCTGTCCTAACCAAAAGCCCACTCAATTGTGGAGCTGACCAGCAACAGGGAACCATAGCAGAGGGATGAAAGAGCCACATGCAGCCCCAGAGCCATAGGTTGCTGACCTAGGAGAAGCCATGGATACAAGATGAATCCTAAGTTGCAAATCTGCTCATTCTGGGCGTAATGCTGCTTGATCAAAAGATATAAGTGGAGATAACAAGAGCCTTGTTACATAAACAGCATTCCATTTTAATTGGGTTCAGGTTCATCCTGTTTTATGATTGCTATATCCTACAAGCTCTTGGTACCAAGACTTTTACAATATTATCAGTTTTGGTTGAGATGGCAATGGAAATTTGGGTATCCTTTAGCATATGGATGTTGCATACTATTATAGTGCATGATCTCTCCCAGCAGCTGCATATAGATGGGTAAATAATAAGGGGAGAGAAAAGAACCCAATGTCCCTTCATATATACTTGAACAACTCTCTTTCCTTTGAACACCAACTGAAACCAACCACTGTGGAAGGAGTAGAATCCCTGAAGGACAGTGCTCCCAAAGCTCAATTCTCATTGATCAGGGTTGTCAAACTCTTGGCCTGCGGGCCGGATGCGTCACATGCTGGCCACGCCCATGCCCGGTTTAGCAAAGGGGGGGAAGTCCCAATACATCACATGATGCCACTGTGACGATGTGAGTTTGACATCCCTGTCATAGATACTCAAAACGGATACCATAATTGACAATGGTACTGAACGCTGCTGTGAGACTCAGAAGGGGCACATTAAACCCGACTATGTTATGACAAACTATGACAGTCAATGATGCTTCTGTTCCATGTGCAGCCTGAATTCTCATTCAAGGGCATTGTCCTATCAGCTGGAGTTTTATCTCACTACAGTTCAACTCTTTGGTTTGGCACAAAGTATTGCTCCAGACTGTTTGGTCCCATTGATCATTATCTGTTTTGATTTTCCTAGGATTGTGACCAATGCTCAGCCTCAATATTAGAGGTGTTTGTCACAGATTCTCTTTTTATAACAAGGACATTGGATCTGTTTAGAATAGGTTCACAGTCCGGAAATACATTTCAGATGTCACTGGATTCACAATCAACAGTGATGGCCTAGACTAGAGCACATTTGCTGAATCTTGGTTAAAATGTTTACTTCCTCTTTCCTGAACCAATGAGATTTGGAAACTTATAGCCATGGAAGTATTACATTCCATCTTGGCTACTGCATTGTGGTCTATGTAGAGTTACCATTGAATAATATCCAGAAGTTGCAGTTGGTACAGAACGCAGCATGTAACTAAAATAAGGGATCGCATAATCTCTGTATTGAAAGATCTATATGCATTCCCAGTTGCTCTTCCGACATAATGTAAGATGTTGCCATTAATCTTTAAAGACCTAAAGAGCTTTGAATCTGATTTTCCATTATGAACCTGCCCAGGCATAAAAAGCTGCAGGGATGCTCTTTTTAAATTGTCTCTGCTACCAGAAACTCATTTCGCTGCCACTTGGAAGAGAGCTTTCCCCTGCTCCCAAGCTATGTGTTGCATTCCCTAAGGGGTTGCTGCCTACTCTCTTGGCATTCAGAAAATTGGTAAAGTACATTACTTTTCTCAGGCTTTCAATAGTTAATTTTATTAGTAGTTGTAATTTATTACTTTAATTTTTTTGGTATTTTGAACACTGAATAAGGCAGGAAATAAATTTAATAAATAATAAGACGCATCACTTTTTTGTGCTTCTTGGCTACAGAATATTATTCAAGGACAAAGACCGGAATTGGGAAGACATTGAAAAAAAACTGCGAGCTGAAAGTGATATCCCCATTGTGAAAACATCAAGCATGGTATGATTAAAATAACAGATTTAAAGAAATAGAAGTGAGACTTTTTGTCATTAAAAATTAAACCCCCTTTTAAAAATATGATTGTTCAGTTATTATAAAAGCCAGTGCAAACTTAATCTCAATCTCAAAATATTGACATTATTGTGTACCAGAATTTTACCTAACACTGAAGAGACTGAGAGAGCACCCAAGCCTCTATCTTTGAAAATCACCACTGATTACCATTTTGTCAAATCAAATACCAAATTAGCTTCATAAAACCAATTGTTCGTGTATTCCATTCAGTTAGATCAACTGTAATTAGTAAAGGGTCATCTTTAAACCAGCAAAAACATTTGGACTGGGCTGGGCTGCATTATAAGGAGAGCAATAGGTGAGCTATTGGGATTGTTATTTTGTATTCCATCCTTGAACCTTAGTAAAAGCGACATATTTGCTCCTGCAGGAAATCTCATCAATATTGCAAGAATTGAAGAGAGTGGAGAAACAACTACAAGGTATTTAATATTTCATCCAACAATTTCTAGGAATTGTGGTTTGCAGAAAAATAAACATAACATTCATACAGGATATAGAATAGGATTTGGGTTTCAAGGCTGTAAGGCTGTTTACTAAATTAGGGGATGGAAATTAATAGAGAATAACTAATAGAGAACAGATAAGTAGGATATTATCTGTTTCTTAGAATTTTTTGCTTCAGAAATTTGTACTCTGGAAATCATGACTTGGTTTATGGATTTAAGGCGAAAGATTTACCCCATCTATAGAGAACCAGAGTATAAACAAAATTAGATTTCAGCTGTATCCTATTTCAAGGACAAAATACTAACAACAGGCTTGGAGAGGGCTGCTATAGTTTGGTAGGCAATCTGAATCTAAAATCTAAACCACTTTAATCTATTAAAAGTTCTGAGGAAGTCGATCAAGCTTGATTTTCCATAGGTTTTTGATGAGTAGAATTAGCAAACAAAATGGTTAATACTTAATCTTAGCAATTTTGTTTATTATTCCTGTATTATTTTCTTCATATGTCTGAACAATACACATACTCTATATCACGGGTGTCAAACTTGCTGTGTCACATTGCTGTCACATGACGTTTCGTGATGTTTTTTCCATTCGCAGAGTTGGGGTGGGCGTGGTTTGCGCATGATGCATCCGGACCGCCAGTTTGACACCCCCTGCTTTATACTGTAACTCGGTGCTCAAAGTCCTGCCCTTTTTAAATGTATGACTGGACAGGGGAAACCTTCACCTTTTTTTTTTATTTTAGCTTGTGTTGCATGCACATAAACAGGAATAACCATTCTCTGGTCCATTTGCCCCTGTCAGTTTGTAAACCCATTGAACATCACTGTGGAAACCTGTGCTATTTTCTGAGTATAGGTTTCAATATCATAGTGTTTTACAATTTTGTATTGTTAAACATAACTCTTAGCCCTTCATTTCAAAGTGTTGGTTTTTATTGTGGGAATGATTGTATCACTGTCTTTTTTATATTATCTTTGTTACTGCTGTGACCAAGATACTGATTTAAATAGAGGACTTGAGATAATGATATGAACCTTTTTGAGCCAGTAGGACAATCTAGAAATCTGAGAAAAAACAAGTGCTAGTTGTTTCTGCACACCAATAAGTCTTTGGGTTTTCTGGAAGATTCTTGCTTATTGACTGTAGTGAGGTTCCAACACTGATATGAAAGGACCATATACATGTACAGTATTCCTTGGTTATTGCTTAATAAATTGTATTTCTTGTCTTGAACTATTGAAGTTAATGGCCCTGGATATATTATGCTGCCCCCAATGTTTTTAACATTTTTGAGAAGAAATGAGATGCAAAGGAAATTAAAAGACTGAGTAATTAATTTTAATTCAATTAACCAGCAGTCCAACTGATTTCTTTCCTGTTTTTTTCTGTTTGTTCAGTGATTAATTCAATGATTGACCCTGATGGAACATTGGATGCTTTAAGCAATTTGGGATTTGCTGGTCCTGTCCAAGCAGCTCATCCTAAGCAGAAATCCACTCCGGGTTCTCAAAGTGCCCATCCTCAGATACAGATACAGCCCAACTGTCTGCCAGAAGCGAGGGCTGTTCGGCCAGCCACTGCCTCTACTTCAAATGAAGTTGGAACTGTTGAATCCGAGCATGATTTCAGCATACATTTCAATAGGTTCAATCCAGATGGAGAAGAAGAAGATCCAACTTTGTGTAAATGACATGAATGTGATCAGTACTTTTAGTATTGAATGTGCAAAATTCATTAACAGTCTTAGCATCCTTTAAACAGTAAAACAAGGTTGGTAAAACTGTTGTTGCTTTGTTATTACCAACTACTTTGTGATATTTTGGATGTCACAAACCATTTGACTCATTGAGATAAACATTGGTACCAATGAAGATGCACAGTTTATGATCATTTTACGAGTTTCACAAACACTTGCTTTGAATATTTTCCTCCATAGTTTATTTTGTTTAAGTGTATTTCAACCAGCCAACCGTCCTTCATTTTAAAATTCTGAGTCTCCTATGACAAGATGATCTTAATTAAGCTTCTTGACTTAAATTTGTATAAAATGGTCACTTAAGCTTGATTCTGAATAAAGGGAGCTAATTAGGACATTACATTTTAATGATCTCATAATATAAGGAAAAGCAGACTTCAGAGTAATTTTATTGTTGTATCTAGGAGATTGCTTAAAGGTTTACAGGGCTCAAATATTATGTTTGCACTAAGAATTTGCTGAGAGTGGAGAATGGACATATCAGTAGGAACTAATTATGCTATACTGTACTTTGGAAATGATCTAAATTGTCCTTTTTTAAAAAAACAAAATACCACTTTGAGAGTGGTGTAAGTCAACTTTCTAGGACGATCCATTTGACACTTGAGGGTCCTATTCAATATGTCTTTTTGATGTTAATGAAACTAAATGTTATATAATTTCTTTTCAGATGTTTGGAACTACAAAAGCAATTTAAATATATTGCCGTGTGTGTCTACTGCTTAAATCCTTTTTTAATGCTTTGTTACCAAGATCAGACACAAAATTCATTGATCATGACTTGTGAAACTTTCTTCCAAAGTTTGGAGATAGGGTAGCGATAATCTAATCATTAGATTGACTCCAGGCATACAAATTATAAATGTTTTCCTGTAGAATCTCTAGTAAATCTGTCTAATATGTTTATAAGAACTTCTGGAAGAAACTACTAATATAGACCTTTTGCTTATACTGCTTAACAGCAAATCTATTCAAATATCACATATAAGCCTATTTATCTTTAAAACTGTCCCAATTTTAACATTTGGAAATAATAATTTAAAAAAATTAACCATCTTGTATTTCCAGAACACTGTAATTTCAAGAACGTCTGTTACATGCCATTAATAACTGGAAATTCCTTGCGTTTTTGCATCAGTCTATATATTCTAAAATTAAAAATACAACTTTGAAGCTTCTCTTAACTACTGTTTAATATTTCAGCAATAATCATATGTGTCAGTTGTTTAAAAATACTCCTTTCCTGTACAGGATTTTGGAACTGTACAGGATTTTGGAAGTCATTGCAAAGCTTGGCCAAGTAAATATACAAAAAAACTTTTTTGTAGTGATATAAAGAACCCAATAATCCTGTTGTATATTGGATTACTTTTCTTGTTTGTTTGTTTAAAAATTTAAAATCTGCCTCTTGTCAAACTCTGTATCCCACTCAGAGGTCAGGAAACAATTGTTTACAGATACCACAGCAGTTTAAACTGATGTATGATGAAAATACATATATTGAGAATAGTGATATTTTGGCCATCATCATTCCTTCCTATCTTTTCAGTGCTTGGGAGAACCACAAACATACAAGTATGAGAAACTAGGAAATAGTTATAGAAAAATTAAACATTTTGACTCTTAACACAATTCTTTTTGTGTATTGTTTTCCAGACATTTACATATTTTGTGTTCTGTAATATTTGCATTTACAATTTTCTTATTTGTAATGGATGCATACTCCTTATTTATTTTTGTTACACTTATTATGTATAATGTTACAAGCATTTACAGCTCCATTTTTAAATAAAGTGTTTCTGGAACTTTATACAATAATCTGATAGAAATGTGTGATTATCTGTGTGAACATGTCGTGATTTGGATCAAGTACAGTAATTATGAAGAAACGTTTTTTTAAAAAATGTATTGTGTGTTTGAGAATACCTTTACTGAATTTTGTACTATCTTGGTGTAAAGAATAACATATTACTTTTATTGTATAATAGGTCTTCACAAAGAGAATCTAAAATCAGTGCATGTGCAGTAATTCCAGCCCGCATGCAAACGCATGCATGATTTTCTATTGGAAATTGGGTGGGTGGGATTCAGAGAATGCTTCAGAGTATAGAGAGCTGAGATGTATTACTTGGAAAGAGGTACTGTATTTTTCGGAGTATAAGACACACTTTTTCCACCCCCAAAGTGGGTGGAAATGTCTGCGCATCTTATACAGAGAATATTACCGAAGCCCCGCCCACCTGCCAGCCCCCACCCTTTGGCCTCTGCCTCCCAGCAATTTGCCTCCTTACAGCAAACAGCCTGTTTCAGTTTCAGCACAGCCTAATTAGCACCAGCAACTGATTGTTGGATCAGCCTCCCAATGATCAGCTGTTTCACGCTGCAGGGATTGCCACTGCCTATTGCCCCATGTGCCCCATTTTTGGCTTCTGCGTGCCCCATTTTTCGTCTATTCCAATCCCCGCCACCTGGAATGGGCGGAAAATGGGGCATACGGAGGCTGAAAATGGGACACGTGGAGGCGGCAACAGGCTATGGCGATCCCTGCAGCCTGAAACAGCTGATCGTTGGGGGGCCAATCCAACTGACAAATCAGCTGCTGGTGCAAATCAGGCTGTGCTGAAACTGAAACTGAAATAGGCTGTTTGCTGTAAGTAGGCAAATTGCTGGGAGGCAGAGGCCGGGTTTTTTTTTTCTTGTTTTCCTCCCCAAAAGCTAGGTGCGTCTTATACTTCGGAGCGTCCTATACTCTGAAAAATACAATACCTTTCACCACAGATACAACAGGGATTCTTGTGAAGATGTTAACAGCTGGACAAATTCATGATGAGAGAAGCAGCTAGGTGTTTTATGTATAAAGGTCAATACCAACATCATAACTACCCAAGAACTACAGGATGAACTTCTGTCCCTAAGTCCAATTTTCTGTTTGCCAATGACTGCTAGTGTTACACTTATTTAATTACAGCTTGTTTTCCTACTCAGAAGATGAACAAGTTTAGGATTCAAGGATATTGACTCCTTGGAAATTGATTAAATGGAATAATATCACTAAGCATCATTAACATGCTCTGAATTATCTACCCAGTGGTTTGTGTCCATTGATCATCATAAAGAACACGATAGAATAAGGTAGGATGTCAAATGTAAGCTAAACTTGACCAGTTTACGGATCTCACAATATACATCACTGATCCAGTGGAGTATGTTTTGTTAACAGACAGTGGTATGAGTTTAAAAAGGCAAAATCTAAATTGATAAGTATGGGCCAGATAGATTCATTTTATTTAGTGCCATAGATCATACATTCCGAATTAACATTTCCTCCATATTGTGGAGTTTAGTTTCATTTGGCTTTAAAAATGTCTAAAGCAATTTTGGGGGATTTATTGTGACTCTTTTTTAAAACAAATGTGTGGTCAAGTGTTATTAGATGCCAGGAATTGCAATTCAGGAATGGCATCACAGTTTCCAAAATTTCTTACAATTGTTGAGATCAATGGAATTCTAACTTCCAAAGAAAGGATCATTTGGATATTAAATACGATATCATGGAAGTTTATATTTTGACTTAAAAATGAATATGACCACTAATGAAGACAATTTAATAACAAAATGAAAATTATGAACTCAGATTTTTATATCATGACCCCAAAAAATGTGTCTACTCACAGTTGCAACAGTACTACAGAGAGTAACTTGTTGCCACTGCCATCAACACCCTATTTCCTGCGTAGATTTTATGTACTAACACTTTTTTGGGGACAAGAATACTTTTGCAAGACAGAACAGTTGCTTTTCACTAATCCCATCCTTTGCAACCTAAAATATTGGAGGTTCTTTGCAAGTAGCACAAGGCATCAATTTATTTAATTTACATACTATTGTAGACGGCAATGACTCTCAAAGCAATAAAAACAACTTTAAAACCAATGCAAAAAATGTCGGCATACAGCACAATGGTATACATTTAACTACCAAAGCTCTATAATAGTTTTTTAATTACTTTTTGGAGAGCCACTAGGATGGTTGATAACTTGAGCAAAATCCATATCAATGTTATTCCATATCAGGAAAGCCGGAACAGGAAAACACTTTGCACAGCCCCCTTTGCTTCTCAAAACCAGAGGAATCACCAGTGCATTATATTGAGGAGCGCACAGTGGATAGATTGATTCTACACAAAATTCAGCATGCCTAAAGGTACCTTGGAGGAAAGCTATTTAGGGATTTATAGAACAAAACTAGTACTATAAATTGCACATCAAAATAGTCCTGTAAGACAGGTAGTACAGCTGTGACAATACGCTGAGTATTGCATTTTGGAACAATTACAGTTCCTAAGTGGTCTTCCATGCGTTTAGAATTGCAGATAGAGCCATAGCTGACATACCAGCCAAAACTGGGCAAATCCCACCCCCAGCTATAGCCTCCCATCTGTCTCACAAGCAATCCAGGTGGACCCCAAGTCATGGAATTACTTCTTCAAAGAATTAGCACTTAATCCACAATTAGTATCAGACTTGCCAACCCTTCTAAACAAGCAACAACTTCCTCTTGGTAGCATTTGTCCCATTCAGCCCCTAAAAAGTTCCATACCCAGGATAAAAATGTAATTATCTCTGGCTCAGTCCAGAGTGGAGACGGTAAATTCTGTGTCATTGGTGTACTGATAATACTACACCCCAAACTAATCAAGTTTTCCCAGGGATTTTAGTGGATCTTCAAAAATATTACAAAAATGATTGAATCCTGGGGCACCTTACAAATAAACAGTCACTGAGCTAAAGGCTTCCCCTCCTTAAGATCACAAAAAAGGTAATCTACTAGTGCTATTTCTGTTCCTGGCTCAGGTCTGAATGAGATCGAAAAGAATTCAGATAATCTATTTATGCAGTGTAAAATGGAATTAAAAGAAACTTGATGCAATCATATATGATATCAAAGGGTTCTCCCCCCCCCCCCCATTCTCCTTTTGTATTATTTGATCAATGAACAAGAGATAAGAGGTATACAAAATACACTCACAGGCCTCTGCACAAAGAACAAAATAATCGGAATTCCATTTTTCAAAGATTAATAATTAGATGACTCTTGGCCAGTTGTTAGGTTTCGGGCTGAACCCTGAGAAGATAAAAGAAGATAATCCCATGTAAATCATGAAAAAAAACACTTATTAATAAATAAAGTCATTTAAGATGTGGTTAATCTGCTTTTTTAAAAGATAAAAATTCCAAGTTATGCGGTAGCTTTAGATTTCTCACATTTATGCCTAAGATTTTGTTCTTCATGGGCTGAATAATACTCAGAGACACTAGATGGCATATTGGTTTACTTTTTCACAAATTAATGCCAGATGGATTTGTGTAGACTTGCTCCTTTTCCTGAAAGAACATCCTTCTCAAAGAAGTTAACAAAAATTAAAAAAACAATGACAAAGCTAAAACAACACTATTTTTTTGAAAAAAAGCAAACTATGCCAAGACAACCATAAAATAAATATCTTTTTCATTAATTCAAACAACACAGTATACATTAGGGAACTATAAAAATAAAGCATTATGTATTTGTAAAAATAATAATACTGCAATGGTACCTTTAACACCATCAAACAATATTTTCCTATCCCAGATTATTGGAAAGAAAGGTAGATAAAAATGCCAAATCCAGTCTAAATATCTGGCTAACTGCAATGAACCAATATAATAATTACAGCTATACAGCTGTTCCTAGATGAAAAGCAAAATATAAATCAAATGATTAGTCTGATATAGTTGTAAAGACAAGGTCAAGCCACTTTCATATTTGTTGCCAAGAAAATTGCAGGCAGTTTCCAGGGATCAAGAGTGACTTGAAGGCACACATTTATTTCTTCAACAACTCCTGTTTAAAGTGAGACATACATACCACAAAGAAAAATCCACACCAAAAAGATATAGTTTCTTGTGATGACCATTATAATGGATCTTGTTAGTGTGGACTCCTATATCATATTGTAAGACCTGAACAACTTCATATAGAAGTAGGCAACTCTTTGCATTCCTTGGAACAGCAAAGGTAACTAACCAACAAGCAAGGACTGGAAGACACAACACCAGCTGTGTCATTAGAAGGCAAAATCATGAAACTGTTCCTCACTTACTTTGGCCATGTCATGCAGGGGAATTCACTAGAGAAAACAATTATATTTGTAAGAGTTAGCAGTGAAATGAAACAGGTCAGCCAACCAGTCAAAGAACACGGTAACTGGAGAGCCTTGGTGGCGCAGACGAATGATTGCAGTAATTGTAGTAATTGCAAGACTTCTGCTAACAGCCAGCTGCCTGT
>JAOYMU010000252.1:58613260-58626775 GCA_025802295.1 Psammodynastes pulverulentus | reverse complement strand
GTATTTCTTGGAAGATGTTTCACTTCTCATCCAAAAAGCTTCTTCAGCTCTGCTCAGAAGCTTCTACTCAGAAGCAGAACTGAAGAAGCTTCTTGGATGAGAAGCAAAACATCTTCAAAGAAAAGCCAGGAAGTCCAGTTGCCTCTTGAAAAAGCACCTTTGGGACAACCATGACTTGGATAACTGAGAATCTCCATAGACATTTATCTACTTACAATATTGCATACTTTTGAACTGCTAGGTGGGCAGGAGCTGGGGAATGAGTGGCGGGAGCTCACGCCAACTCATAGAGCCAGACTTAAACAGACATTTCTGGCTGGCAGTTCCAGCATCATTAAGCTGCTGCACCATCGCATCCCCATGAATCATGTCAAATAGCTTGAAAGAATAGCCTGGGGTTACATGCATTGTGGCTTGGGGAAAATATTAGTTCATAGTTGCTTAATCTCAAACAAAACAATGACTTGGCCTGTTGTCAGTCTAATCCTGCAGTGTCATCTTTGGTAAGGAGAAGAAAAACTCATTTATGAATTTTGCTACAAAAGGATCATGAGAAATGTTCTCCCACATAGTATGCCTTCATTTGCAAACAGATTACAACTCTGTCAAATGCACAAAATATGGGCCAGTATCTATATTAGCTTTGATTATATTGGGTGGCAGTCTTAAACGAGCCTGGAACTGTTTGTCCAGCCAATAGCTATCATACAAGCCATAATGCCTGCCTTCAAGATCAAATAACAAGTATAAACTTCAGCATATATTCTCCTTACACACCAAGTCATTACATGGTTTTGCATTTTTTTAAGCTCAGCATGTTTATGAATTATAGAACATCATTCAGCTTGTTTGTGAATTCAGCCAATTATGGTTTGTTCAGAAGATCATGTTAGACAAGCCATGATTTATAAATAAAAAGATGCTGTGTATTTCAAAATATCTGAGTTGTATAACATGTATAACATTATAACGTTGCCAGCAGTGAAGAGATACTGCTGTAAAAGAAAACAGAGAGAGTAAAGGTCCTTTCAGATCCCAATTCATTTATTGTTATATGAGATAATGACAAAGTAATGGGTAATTCATTAGTGAAGAACAGACAGGATATGATCTACCAGATCAAAAGCTCAGCCATTCCCTTGAAGATCCTCCAGGATAGAATATCTCTTCTATGCTGACCTGAACCGGGCACAAAAATTTTCTCCTTCCATTTTAATAAATAAGTGATATTCTCATTGCTCTGATTGATGTTAGTGAGCACAGTTGTGATGAGGCAATCAGTTTGCAATTTTGCTCTCCCAAACATCATTTATAGATGTGCTGTTCATAAATTAGAAACTTCCAGGGTGTTCAAAGCACTATTTATTGTGGTATTTAGCCCCTTGCTTAATTTTTCAAAGTTATTTCCTGGTTTATTCTAGCTTCTACTTTTTAAAGTTTGTTTTATTTAATATTATGATTGTTTTGCATTGATATATTATTGCTCACTTGTATAAAATTCCTGTAAGCTGCTTTATTTTTGATAAAGAGGCATGATATGAATAAATTTAATAATACATATAGTAATGAAGGATCTTAGAAACTATAGCATTGATATGTGAGAGCCAGTTTACTATGTATTAGTTAAAGGCAACAGGATATAAACTGAGAGACTGTAAGTTCCAGTTCCACCTTAGGCACAAAGCCAGGTGACTTTGGGCCAGTCACTCTTTCTCAGACCTAGGAAGAAGGCAATGGCAAGCCAGTTACAAAATCTTGCCATGGAAACTGAAGAAATAGCATTAATATACCTAGTTTAATTTATTTGTTAAATAATTTACAATTATAAACCTAAATAAAAAACAAGATATTAAAATACAAAATATCCAAGAGAACAGTGTAATATAAGCATCCATGTATTATGTTCAAACCCAACTGTCTCTGATCTCCATTGTTACAGCACAGAATTTGGCCATCTTAATAGATTGTTTAGTAGGAAGCACACAACTGCTTGATGTAAGTCCAAGTAATTTGTTATTAGAGGAAAGACTAACACAAGGATGGGAGAGAGGCAGCATTTCAAAGTGCATGCATGACCATCTCAATTTAAGAGTCTCAGATTAAGTATTTTCAGTAGGAGATATTGAAGCTACTGGTCAAAACCTTTGAGAGGCAAGTGTCTAAGAGTGCCAGTGTGAATATCCTCCAATGTGAAGGCACAAGTAGATAGTAAATAATTCAGTATATATTTCTGAGAAACCTGCTTTGAGTTCCTTACTCTGTCATAAATGCATTCCTCAACATAGAATAGGGAAATGACTCTGTTGGTGCTTGTTTAATGCTATGACTATTAAAACTCCAGCTCAAACAAATCTGTGGAGACTAGTCTCTAGTTTGACTTGCATTTGCTGGAGAGAAGGAAATAGAATCTGATCTGGTCTACTTTGATCTTTCTACTCAATATCTATATGCACTGAATTTAGACAAAACCTGCACCATGGTCAAGATGAGAATTTCTGACCTTAATGTACAGAGAGAGAGATTTAATGAACTCATGTATCCACTTTTTGCTATCTTCCAAAACTATCACTTAGGGTTGGTTTTATTAGATTATGCTCATGGTTTGGATATAAATTTGAAAAGAAAGATCAAATATCAGAGTTACTCTGATTTCAACTAAAAGGCAAGTATATGAGAATATGTACATAATTCCTGACATAGATCATAATCCAAAGATATATCCTTAGGGAAAAATAAGAGCTTTATATGAAGTTTTGACTCCTAGAGGAATTGGAGACTTCTCATTACAAAGAGAACAATAAGGGACAGTTTTCAGTCTTGGTTCCTTATTTGTTCTTGTGATGCTCTTAAAAGTTGTATCGGGATACATTTAAAACTGCTTATATTAACATGTAAAGTTGAGGCTTGTCATTATGGGGCTTTGTCTCACAATATCCCACAGATGATACAACCTTTCTCTTGATCATTGGATGCAGTTATATGAAGAGACAGTTGTCGTGTAAGTGCTGGGGAGTGGGGATCTAAATTGATGAAGGATTAATGGAACAGTAACTTCAACAGAAAGTTAATTTTCAGGAAGTATATGAGTTAGGCAGAAAACCACCTGGAGGTTCATCCCATCAGGAGCGGAATCAAGAGGAGAGTTTTCCCATGTGTGAAACAGGTAAAAAATAAGATGCTGAGATTACCAATCTCATAAATTAAGATTAGGCATAGTAAAATATAAAAAGGGGACAACAGAGGAAATTTCTAACTTCTTCTTTCCTACTGCCTCTTGTGACTAGTAGGTTGTAAAGGTGCTAAGAGAGCAGCAGGATATAGGAGGGCTCAGTGCTATTGTATAATGAGGAATTGCATGGAAGCAAATAGATTTTTAAAAAGCTAAATTGGCATATATATATATATTTGTATTTTGAAAACTTTATCTTATATATTTTTAAACCAAATATTAGCAATTCATTCCAATGGAAGTTGGTATGTTTAATGATTTTTGATATGGTATAATTTTGAGTGCTCCAAGATACTTTAAATTCAAATTACGTGTCACTAATATAAAAAATATATAAAGTTATGTATTATGTAACAACATAATTTCACTGCATGAAAGTTTAATTTGGGTGACAAATTAATATCTGGAAGATATTTTAAAAGCCTTCTACCTAGATTATATTAGAGTTACTTTTATTTGACGTTTTCTGAATGAAGTACATTTGTATTACTAGGTTCTATTTTCAGATAAAATGTGGTATTATAGGATATTTACATATTCAATGAAAAATAGAAGACATCTGATTTTATTCTTCTTTGTCCCTATTGCTTATCACTACAATCCTTAACATGCCTGCTCAAAACTCCTATAAAAAAATCCATGAAATATAGTCCCAGAACATATGCACGACAGCATTTTTACTTGCTTTAATGAGATTAGAAATCCATTCAACCACAGTGGAAGGAAGAATTCTGAAATTTAACATGCTAGTAACAAATCGGGTTAATATATATATGTTCCAGATTTCAACTTGCTTTTATTCCTATACTTTCCTCCATAGTTTAGTCATACTGAATTATAATAGAAAGTTTATTTAATCCTCCTCCTCCTCCTGCTGCTGTAGCACTGGCGATTCTATTACAATAATGTGGAGCAGAAAGAGATATGATTGAAAAAGGAAGAGGCAGATGCATTAAAGAGGATAATTCATCATAAAATGTCTTACTCTTGGCTCTTCAATCTGCTAGCCTATTTCTAGAAAGTCATGTCAAGCTTCATCTGGTCGTGGCATTACTTTGTTGAATACCAGGTCAGTCTCATAAAAGAGACACAATTCCTGGTCTCAAAGGATCATCCTAGTTGTGTATTATGGAGATTTTTTTCAGGATGGGACAGCTTGTTTGGATAATTTGTTGCCAGCAGCCAGGTATTTCAGAAGAATGCTACAGGCCTGATAGCAGGAGTTCTCCCTTTCTTTGGGAGACTTTACAGTTCTGGGCATGGCTATTCTACTGAAGAGAAGGACCAGGGGAGATGTGATAGCAGTGTTCCAATATTTGAAGGACTGTCACCGAGAGGAGGGGGTCAATCTATTTTCCAAAGCACCTGAAGGCCAGACAAGGAATAATAGATGGAAACTGATCAAAGAGAGATTCAACATCGAATTAAGAAGAAATTTTCTGACAGTGAGAACAATCAACCAATGGAACAGCTTGCCCTCAGAAGTTGTGGGAGCTTTCAAAAAGAGACTGGACTACAGAAGTGGTATTCAGCAGGTTCTGACCAGTTCTGGAGAACCGGTAGCAGAAATTTTGAGTAGTTCGGAGAACTGGCAAATACCACCTCTGACTGCCCCGCCCCCATCTATTCTTTGCCTCCCGAGTCCTAGCTGATCGGCTGGGTCTTCTTTTGTTGCCCTGCACAGGAGAACAAAGCTGGAATGTAGGTTAGTGGGATGGGGCAGGAATGGAGATTTTGCAGTATCCTTCCCCTGCCACACCCACCAAACCACACCCATAGAATCAGTAGTAAAAAAAATGGAATCCCACCACTTCTGGACTACCATCTGCCAGAAATGGTGTAGGGTCTCCTGCTAGGGAAGGGGTTGGACTAGATGACTTACAAGGTCCCTTCCAACTCTGTTATTCTCAAGTCATGTATTGCATTCTGGATAAACAGATGAAAGCAGGGATTCTGCTCATGTACTGGCTGTGGTGTTGAGGATTAAAATCCCTGGCAATGGTGGTTTCTTCACTGCAGTTCCAGACCACAAGTTTTTTGTTCTTCTGGGTGGCCTTCAAATTAAATCAATCTTTATTGCTGTCATTGACCATCACAAAGCGAATATAACAATGGGCTTTGACATTAAAAATTGTTTGAGCTTTGTTCATGAGGCAACCTGTATTATAGAACAAATTGTAACTAGAATTAAAGCAAGTACCTTTTTTCATTACAGTTTAGGAAGGATGTGGAGATTTATTTTTCAGGATCTTTTACGCATTTTGTAGACAATATCACTTTATTGTTATGTAATCTAGATTAGTTAAAGAAGGGGTGGTATATTGTCCTTTTCAAAATAATATGAAATATAATTTAAAAATGCCTCTTTCATTGCTTCTGGAGTCTGAAGAATCAACACAATAAATTACAACATCATACTGTATCTCAAAGGTCAGATATTAAGATTCTTTTATAGCTGCCTTTTTCTGCATAAATTATATTATTCTATTCTGCACATGCTTTTACTACTAATAATTACCAGTTTTTATTCTGGAGTTTCTGAATATTTCTTGTTTAGAAGGAGAGTTATTACATTACATTTAATTAATATTGCCATTCTGAGATCAGTCATGACTAGCATGAAAATGTTCACAGCTATTGTTATAGATCAGGGCTCTCCAACCTTGACAACTTTAAGCCTGGTGGACTTCAACTCCCCGAATTCCCCAGCCAGCAAAGCAAAGTTGAAGTACACCAGGCTTAAAGTTGCCAAGGTTGGAGAGCCCTGTTATAGATAATAGGAACTTGGAATAGCTCTATCCACGACTCCAGGCACAAAACAGAATACAATCCTCTTGCATTGGTACTTTTTTCTGTGCTGTTCTACAGATTGAGAAAGTTATTTAGGTACAAATAACAGCTGTAGCTGTTGCCTTCTAAAAAGAAGGTTGTTGATTCAAAATTGAGAAAATTCCTTTTTTAAATAACTATTTTTCTTCTGAGCTTCCTAGTTTTCCCTGTGTAGGTTTTTTTTTTTAAAATGTAGGTTCAGCAGAGCATCTTTTAATTTTTTTTGAAGTTAGATCCTAGGTAGAGGCAGATATTTGGAATAGATTCTGCTGCTCAAGCAGGGAGTTGGACTAGATGACCTCCAAGGTCCCTTCCAACTCTGTTATTCTATGTAAACTAAACTAAACTAAACTAAGTCAATTCAGGTAAAATGATTTCACCCTCTACCAATAAGACTTATGGACTATTTGGGAACAGGGATGAAACTTTTCTACCTCAGGTGACTGGAAAAGTGATGATGTGACATATTGCTGGACCTCTTAAAAAGTTAAAGAATTGGAAACTTGGGAAAATAAAAATAAAAATGCAAATTCTGTCCATTTTCAATCAAAATTTTATTTACGAAGTATTCTAAACTTAATAGTATTGCTATTCATTGTAAAAGGCTGCCAAAGGAGTTATTAGAGACCATGGACAATAGTGACTCACTTTGTCTGCAAAGTGATCAATAAACTGATGAGGTTAGTGTACAACAAACTGAAGCATGCTTTCCAAAATGGACAGACCCTTCAAAAAAAGCCTACTTTGGAAGTTAAGTAATATCAACCTTCCCAGATGAACCAGACTGGAAACAAAATGAGATGACCTAATTTATCTTTATTCCAAGGCTACATTGACAGAATCTTGAAAATCTACAAACTTTTAATTGTTTGATCCATTAGGGCAGGTACTCCCTAAGTTTCAGTCTGTTTGTTGCACACTAACCTTCCTCTCTTGTTGATCATTTCCTGAGCAGCATCTATTTCCCACATCCCCCAAGATCATCCACTCATTCCATAAGAAGTAGAAAAATGGACCCCAGATCACTTTGGTGAAGAGTGCAGAATTAATAAAGGCAATCTTGTCCATTCTATCATTCAGAAACAATTGATAGCCTATTCTGGGAAGAAGTAGTCAGGCAGTGTGGATACACTGATAAAGTGCCGGAGGCTCAGCAGGATGATTACACTTTTCATAATCCTTTCAAGAATTTATGAAAACTAAAAAAACTTAATCATGTCAAAGTTTTCATTAGATTATAAATAATAATAGTATAGCTAACGTGTTCACCAGATTCTCCTTATTTCTGACTTATACTAAGAGGAAGAAAATGTTTTTAGAATAGGTGATTCACACAGAAACTTATAATGGAATTGAATTTCATTAATTTATAACTTTAATTTTTTATTCACGATAGGCCATTTTTCCTACCACTCATCCAAATGCAAGATTCAAACCGATAATAAGTGGAGGTAGTTCCTAGTGAAGTATTAGGAACACAAAGTCAAAGTAGTTTTTAAAAAGATTGTAACAAATAGATTTAACAAATATTTTTAGCTCATTGTCATTCAGTTGTTCTAGTTCCAAGGTTAATGCTATATACCCATAGATTACATTCCCAATCAAGTTATTAAATAGTAAAATTATATTTTTGTTTGCATGTATCTGAAAGTTTTAGCTCATGATGTAATTTAGACTGAGTAAACAAGGATTTTGGAAAAACAGTAAGCTGGTCAGAAGTAATAACTAGTATTAGTTTTGAAGATATTGGAAGCCAAACTACAATGTTTAAATAAGTCTGTGTAGACAACTAGTTTATTTATCAAGGATCCATATCTCTCACTGAGGCATATCTTATCAGTATGGTACTTTTGTCCTATCCTGATGACAATGTTTATGATAACAATGGTTATCTATTTTTATTTACTTTGGGCAGTTTACAATAAAAACATAAAAAGTGGTATAAAAGCATAAATGCATTACAGTTAAAGGAGAATTAAAAATAGAGTTAAAATTAAGCAGTCTCACATCACTGCCTGCCTCCAAGCTTATATCATTCTTAGAGCACAATGCTAATTGGCAGAGCCAGCTCTTAACATTTTTCTGGAGGTTCTAAATTCACCTCTGGAAATAAGATGTTCCAAACAATGGGGTCAATGCAGGGGTGGGATTCTACCGGTTTGGCCCGGTTCGGGCAATCTGGTAGTTCTGAAGATCAGCTGTGAGTAAACCGATTCACTCCAATGATCAGCTGTTTGGCCCATCTGCCTGCCCAGGCTCTAGTCTGTGCTTTATATGCTTTTTAAGCTCAGCTGTTTCACAGGGCTCAGTGGATTGCCACGCAAAAGCTGTTTAACAAATAGAGGTTGCTGGAGAAGGCAACTTTCAAGCCCTCTGTGAGCGCACAAAGAGGTTGTTATACTGGTTGAATCGCACCCCTGGGTCAGTGGCAGAGAAGATACCCTTCCTAGATCTCAGCAGTCAAAATTCTTTAATCTATCCATCTGCAGCATGCCCTCCCTACCTTATTGGGTCGGATAAGTTGGTGTAATTGGGACAAGATAGTTTCTCAGGTAACTTGGTTCCATACCTTGAAGGGCTTTAAAGGTAATAAATAATACCTTGAATTGGGCCTGGAAGTAAACTGGCACCCAATGCAGTTTGTGTGGCAGAAGTGTTATGTGAACAATCCAAGGGAGGCCCAGAACTGCTCATGCCATTGCATTCTGAACCAGCTGCAGCTTCTGGATAATTATTGCAGTAGTTAATAAGGGAGATGACAATGCTTGAGAGTCTGAAAGAAGTGCTTCTTGATCGAGGAAAGAGCATAACTGGCTCACGACAGAAAGTTAAGCAAATGTCCTCCTAGCCGTGACTGCTACCTGCTCATCCAGCAGGTCATGAGTCCAAGAGGACCCCCAGATTACTCACTTAGCTCATCCGGGCAGTGCAACCCCATCCAGGACTAAACCTGGTAAGCTCCTGGATACCTAGCCTATTGTTCCCTGTCCAGGTCCCCATGGAGTTCATGCACCATGAAAAAGATGCCAAGGACAGAGATATACAACTAGGTATTGTTAGCATATTGATGATAACTCATTCCATGGAGATGGATGCTGTCACCCAGCATCTGCTTGGGGATGTCAAAAAGAAGCAGAGAGAACACAAAATCCTGCAGCACCCCATAAAGCAGGGGCCACAGGCTGGACCTCTTACCCTCCATCAACACCGATTGAAATTAGTCCCAGGGGAAGGAGGTGAATCAACACAAAACTACACCCCAACCTGCAATCATGGTCAATAGTATTGAAAGCCACCAAGGCCTTGGACAATCAGAAAGAGCACTATCACCATTCTCTTTCCACCAGAGATCATCCAAGCATGTGAACAATGTCATTTCCATTCCATATCCAGGCCTGAAACCTGACTGAAAGGGGTCCAGATCACTTGTCTCATCATCTGTACTTCACAATCTCGATCTCAATTTCTAGCTAAACTTTTACCACACCTTATTTTGTGGATGTTTTCTTACCCCAACAGTTTTAAATCGGTTTGCCACAAGCCCTGGCTAATTCTAATCTTGTCCTGTTTATACAGTGGCATGACTATGTCTCAGTTTAATTAAAAACCTCACAAACATCTTTTGCAACAATAGTATAAAAAGTACCACTGCAGACATTTGTTATTAAAAAGAGATCCTTCCTAATAGCTGTTGGATAATGAAATAGATTTTATTTCCAAGAAAGAGAAAATAAACATTTTAGGAAAATTTGTAGACTTGACAAAGTGGAACCAGGCAGAATGGATGAAACTGAGTTATGTTATTTTAACAATCAAGGTTTTCTATGAGCTTCAAGAATTACAGGAAAAAAGTAAATAGTAAATTTATTTACTATGTTTTTAAAATAAACATTTTAAAAGAATAAAGGATGATTAGAATAACTCAATTATGTAAGTTAATAAATCTTTTGCCTATCTCTGGAGATTCATCCAGAACATGGTTGTCCCAAAGTTGTTTTTTCCAGAAGGCAACTGGACTTTTTTTTGGGAAAATGTTTCACTTCTCATCTAAGAAGCTTTTTCAGTTCTTCTGAAGATCTTCTTGGGTTAAATAGGCAACGATAAAACAATAGAACGGGACTGGAATGATTCAAGACATATCTGGTACAATCTGATTTTTCAATCTACATTAAAGAAATAAAGTGTATTATATTTAGGAGGATGATTCCGAGGTGCATCACTCTGTATGTACCATGACAAACAGTATTTTTAAGTTACATGAGCATATTTGCTATTGTAGTCTAATACCTCAACAAATATAATCATAGAAATTTTCAAATTTATTAGCAGTCAATCTAACTAGCCTCACAGTCTGCTTCCTATAACCTTTTCTTACCATTGTCTTTTTCCCTCCTGGAAACATCAGCACATTTCCTAAAAAACATTAGACCTTTATTTTCTAAGAGGCATTTAGAAAACAAGAGGAGTCAGAAGCTTAATTTGCAGCATGCCAGCTTCGTTTTTTGGGTTACAAAAAACTTTTTAAAATTTGGATGAGATGAAGAGCTTGACAAGAGTGGAATCTGCAGGCATTATAGAGATGTACATGGCTGGGCTGGAGCCACTGCTGAATAAATTCTAATGAGCTTACGCAAAGTTATAGGCAAGGATTCTGAGAGTGTCCTGGCTTATCATTAATGTATATACTAATTCAGCCATTCTAATTAGTAATTGCTCCTACTCTGAGAATGCCAAATGTGCCCTCCTTAATCAAAAGGCTGCAAATTCCTTTACATTAGCATAATGTCTATTTCTCTATTGTACAGCAATGAGTCATGGTTTGCAACCAGATGCACATACTGGAAGTGCAGTAGATCAGTTCAGTGTCTACTGAAATTTCTTGTAAACCGCTCCTTATTACAACCATTCATCAATTTTTAAGTATGCCCCAAATATTATATAGATACTGTATGAAAGATCATTATAGAGCCTCAGTGGTGCAGTGATTAGAGTGCAGTACTGCAGGCCACTTTTGCTGACTACTGGATGCCTGCAATTTGACAGTTCCAGAGGTGGTATTCAGCAGGTTCTGACCAATTCTGGAGAACTGGTAGCGGAAATTTTGAGTAGTTTGGAGAACCGCTGGTAACCTTCCCCCAGGAGTGGGAAGGGAATGGGGATTTTACAGTATTCTTCCTCTGCCACACCCACCAAGCCACGGCCACAGAACCGGTAGTAATTTCTTTTGAATCCCACTACTGGGCAGTTCGAATCCCACCAGGCTTGAGATTGACTCAGCCTTCCATCCTTCCAAGGTGGTAAAATGAGGACTCAGATTGTTGGGGGCAATATGCTGACTCTGAAAACCTCTTAGAGAGGGTTGTAAAGCACTATAAAGCGCTATATAAGTGCTATTGTTATTCCAGTATTGAGAGGTCAGCATCTACTGTTACTTGGTGTCATGACCCAAGATTCAGACTGTGACTCTGAAGATGCCACTCTAGCTGAACTGTAGAATGTTGGCCTAGGAGACACCAAGCCAGGAATGACCTGAGTCTGGTCAAATATGGACACCATTGGAATAGCTGGAATAGTCAGATGATGACATATGGCCTCCAAGCCCTAGGAGAGTAGAGCAAATAGCAGAGCAAAGATGCTCAATAAGGCTCCTTCCCATAGAAGGAAGTAGCTCTTAAGTAAAGACAGCTGGTTACAGCCTGATTTGAGAGGCATTCCTTATTCAGATTTCTCCCTTGGAAACTGTCAGATTTCCCGCTCTGTTGTGTTGCTGCTGCCCCTGTGCTCCTGATTCCTGAAACCTTAACCTTTGGACTGACTGGCAAACGTGACTTGACTCTCTGAACTGGATTTGACTTCTGTGTGTTTCTACTGAAAATGAAACTACCCAGGAAAGCTTTCTTTTCCCAGAGACTCTGTTTTGAATTACATTCCTGTTTTTATCTGCCATTATCTACTGAGCCTACAGTTAAATTGCTATTTTCACCTAATAAGCGAATGTGTGAGAGTTTGAACCCTGAAATGGGATAATGGGAATCTGCATGAAATTCCACATATATTGGGTTTTTTCCATTAGTAGAAATCTTGCTTTTATTTTCATTGGGATGAAGAAAAATGTCTTATGAGGAACTGTTTATTTAAGTGAAGTTTGTATTTTTAAAAACAATAATACTGAAATAAGAGATGGTGTGGGAGGACTCAATAAACAAAGTCTTCCAATTTCTTGTAAAAAAGATTCTTTAATGTTTTAGTGCCATTTTAATTGCTAAGAACTAAGTAGATTGAGTTCAAGAAGGATAAAAGCATATCATTTAATTAGAAGATAAAAAAGAAAATCCAGTTATTTACTATTATGTAAAATGAGGAGCAAGTTAATTAAGAAAAGTGAATACTGAAGAGAAAATAGAGGTTCATTTCCTGGTTTCCTTTCTGTACTTATATCATCTGCCATTTTTCTTGATTTATATAAGGAGCAAATTCTACATAAAGTGAATCCAAAAAGTGGAATTTGATGGTCAACAACTTTGGATGTTTTGTATTAAAAATAAGATGAAGTACTATATATCATTCAATTTAATTCAAAGACACTTACTCTAGCTAACAATTTCTCTGTGGACACAAAGATGAAATAAGGGACTACTGTCTGATTTCTCTATATCCTTTGTGTATTCTTTACAATAGAAAAATCAATAACAAGAAGCCAGGCACGAGTATTAAACAATCAACCAGAGAATGGTTGAGCATGGAAAATAAAATATAAAGTTAAATGGGTAAGACTTAATAGGATTGCATTTCCTATATGCTAAAAGAGCTACGGTAATTTCCCATTTTATTATTTCTACTGAAGAACTAAAGACACTTGAATTCAAATTGAAGCTTATTATTTTGGGGTGATATTGTCAGGCCTGGAAGACCAGGACTACACATTAAATTCAAATTAAAGTTATTTATTGCTGATGCCTATGCAAAGGAATCTAGTCAACTAATGGTTAGCACTATTTTGACACTGGATAAGGGTTAACAGAATTCAAGAGGGCATGGACTTAGTTCATTGGTGACAAAATAGAGACTCTAGGCTGATTCCTCTTTTGATGCCATCCCCAAGTTTTGCCACTCCTTCTCCTACAGATATTTAACTCACCATTACATAGTAACTCCTACCATAGTTGGGTTTTTGATGTTAATGAAATTTTAGAATTGAATCTGTTTTTCAATTTCAATTTCAATTTATTAGATTTATAGCCCGCCCCCTCTCCCCAAAGGGACTCGGGGCGGGGAACAAGGCAGAACAAAACATAAAAACATATACAATAAAATCAGATAAAAACATATAAATTTACAACCCTAAACTAAAAATCCCTATAAAATCCCCGGGGGCTGGACCGAGGGCAGTCAGGCCAAGCCGGCCTGAATAAATAGAAAGGTTTTCAATTTCCGGCGGAATAGGCTGAGGTCAGTGG
>JAOYMU010000252.1:58548961-58567784 GCA_025802295.1 Psammodynastes pulverulentus | reverse complement strand
TGCAAGCTGGCCCACTGTGCATGCCAGCCTGCTGCTCATGGAAGTCAAGCTGTGCATACCTATGTGCCCACCCACTGCTCATGTGCACCACGGCTTGGGGGTTGGGGGCCTCTGCTATAGTATATCTACCAATCCAATATTGTTCAAACTTAAACTAAATTGGATCTCAAGAGAGATTGAACCCAGAAGTAAGTAAATTTTCTGACAGTGAGAACAATTAATCAATGGAATAGCTGGCTCCCGGAGTTGTAAGTTGTCCATTGCTGGAGGTTTTCAAAAGTAGACTGGACAACCATTTAACCAGGATGCTATAAGATTTTCTGCATTGAGCAGAGGGTTGGACTAAAAAACTTCTGAGGTCCCTTTCAGCCTTTTGATTCTACATTCTATATTTTATTGATTAAACTTATATGGTTGCCCATCTCTCTGCTAGGACTCTGGGCAGCTTACAATATTAAAAAACCAAACAAGAGTAGAAAAGCAATAAAAAATAACCACAAAAAATATAAATCCCTTTACTTGAATAGCTCAACACAGAGTTTATCAAGGCGTAGATGATGCAAGTTCAGAAAGGAGAGTTGGTGTATGAAAGAAAATAAACAAAAATGAAAAAAGGCATGTACCGGTAATTCATAAAAGCCTTCTGAAAGTTGAGCATTCAGCCTAATTCAAGAAGTTTCATAAGTTACAGATGATTATTTCAGAAAAGGCATGAAAAGAAGTATGAAAGCACGAGCTGTGAAAAGGATAACACTGCTATACGGTATATCAAAAACATCTCAGAAACCACCAACAGACTACTAAAGCCACACAGCATCACTGTAACATACAAACCAACTAAAACCCTCCAAAACATTTTAAGAAAATCTTAGGACTTAGCAGCCTCAGAAGAAAAAATAGGAGTTATCTACAACATACAGTGTAAAGGACTGTGACAGACACTGTGTAGGACAAACAGGCAGAAGACTAACAGAGCACATCTATGAACACCAGCAGTCAAAAGACATGATGAAAACTCCTTAATTTCACAACATATGGAAAGAAAACATAGTTTCAAATAGGAAACGATGAGCATCCTATACCAAGCCAAGTCCAAAAATGCTAGAGAATTTTTGAAAGCTTGGTACTCAGACAAATCAGCCATTCAAAGAAACATTCAAAAGTCAAAAAGGATACAAAAAGATCAAAACACCTCCTCACCAGCAAATCAACAGCCAGATGAACTAAGTTAAACAAGATTAACACTAGATCAACATTCAAGAAATAAACAATACCCAGTCAAAGAACTAACAACTCACAAAAACAAGCTACTAGTAAACAATAGGAATAATCCACGATACTCCCACCAACAGGATAAACAACTAGTATATATAAATAGAGAACAGGGCCCACTCCTTCTAGCACTGTTCATGTTACTTAGTTTGGTTATGTAGCATCTGAAGAAAACAACCAAGCTTAGAGAGCACTGAAGATCTCACATAATTCCTTATTCAGATTTACTATCAATATACTTTAGATTCAAGTTCCTTACCCAAGCTTTTAATGACTGTATATGAATGTTCAGTAGTACATTCAGTAGTACTATACATTCGTTAGAGCTATTCAACAGGTAAGAGTCAAATAACTCACTATAACTACGTAACATTAAATGGCAGGCAATTACTGATATTAAATTAGGCACACTCAGCTATAATTATTATGGATCAATGAAGTGAGAGAACACAGAGGTAAATGTAGCTGTTTAAACTCTCATATGATATTGTTACTCAGTCATTCAGTTGCTTTTCAGCCTTTGTAACCTGATGGATATCATTTCACAAGGATTGTCTGCCAATAACTGTTTTCTTCTTGTAATTCATGTTTGTGTCATCAGTTATAATATCTAGCAACCTTTTCTTCCATCAACTTCCTTTGATTCCCCCCCCCCCCAAGGATTGGGGTTTTCTCTCGAGTCTTTTGCCTTTGCATTATGGTTCTAAAATGTTTAAACATCAGTATCCTTATTAGTGCTTCTTGCAAGCAAGCCAGCTTTATGTTGTTTTAGTATTGTAATATTTTGCTTCCTATGGTCCAAGGTATTCTCAACCATTTTTCTCTAGCATAAATCAAAGGCATTAATTTATCTTCACTTGGCCTTTCTGATGGTACAGTTTTCACAGCCATATGTCCCAATTGGGAAAAATAGAGTTTTTACAATTCATGCTGTTATTGTCAGTGTGATGTCTTTGCACTTGAATATTTTGTCTAGATCTGTCATCTTTCTCACAAGTAGCAGATGTCTTTTCATTTCATGGCCACACCATCACTATCCCTGTGAATTTTTGAGCCTAGGAAGATAAGCATCAGATTCTTCTCTGCTTACATCCATTGCTGGCATAATTTTATTTTTTAGTATTTTTTTTAAAAAAACATTGAGCAGCAGATCAGCTTTTACATTGTTCTTCATCACTTCCATCCATCATAGTGGTATAAACAGCTTTTTAAGGTGCTTGATATTTCTTCCAGAAATTTTAATTAGTTTTTATTTTTTCTAACCAGCATTTTTCATTACATATTCTGCATGTAAGTTAAATAAATAAGATCATCGTGTCCAGTACTTTTCTGATTTTGATTTAACTGCTCCATTCATTGCTGTAAGAAGTTTCCTGGTTATCATATGAATTGTTCAATTGGTCCAGTACACCTATGTTTTTACGAGTGGTTCACAATTTTTTGTAGCCTATGCAGTCCTTTTTTAATATGTTATAAAATGTTATAAATTTTAGTCCAGAGATTTTTAAGCACTCAATTTTGCAACTAAATTAATGGTCTAACCTACAGACATCTAATCTGGCTTTTGCTGACTGAACAGAACTTCTCCATCTTTGCATATAGAGTGTATTTGTCTAATGATCGTCATATGAAGAAGTTGTTAGATAGTTGTTTTAGGTTGTTCAAAGAAGGAATTTGTTATAAATATTTAATTTAATTGGCAGAACCATTTGTTTGTCGCCTGCTTTATTTCAGATGATATTTTCCTTTCAGATTAAGCATTCCAGTCTGCTATAATTAGTGTGTTGTCTTTTTTATTTCTGGTATTGTGCTGACACAGGGGAGCAAATTAGCATAGAACTGTTCATCTTCTGTTTGCTTCATATCTATGGTTGGGACATTGTCTTGCATCACCAAGTTGCCTTGGACTTGAGTTGACATCATTCTTTCATTTTGTGGGCTAATATTTGAGTATTAATTCTGACATCCTTTTGTTAATGATTACTACTCATTGTTAGTGTTTTTTGTGTTTGCAGTAAAAGATTTACTGCTCTTCTGATGTGAAGTAGCACATTCCAGTTCATTTCAATTCACTGACTGATTCCCAAAAGCAGTGTTCAATCTTGCCATTTCTACTTTGAATAAGAGCTAGATAGCTTTAGAGAATTGAGGATGAAAGAAAGAAATTAACATATATTTCAGTACACAGATGGCAGTTTTCTCTACAGATAACACTTAGCTATAGAGGGGAAAATGTGTGGTGTGCATTTGAAAAACAATCCAACTTCGTTTGCAGTATAATTTATTATGTCTTCTGTCATGCTATCAAAATAAATACATCAGGCCAACCTCCTCCAAACTAGATCTTTCCTGATGTGTTAGGACTGAAATTTCTCTCTTCCCAGCTGGCAGTCTTAATACCGCAAGAGCATAGCAGATAGGGGAAGGTTGCGTTAGTATTGTATATTTTCAATATATATGTATAAATATGGCTAAAGGTTCTAATAATTTCAAATATATATCATAGAGAAACTCCCTAGAATTAATGACTAGAATTTATATTTAAAATAGAAATTATCATTAAGAGCTGGAAGAACAAGTTGACTCATGATTGAACAAAAGAAAGGAAGCCATCTAAGCTGATTTTTAAATTTTAAATCTAAATAAAAAATAACACATTTCAGCATGGGGATCTGTGGTTTTTTTATTTTGTCTCCAGTGTTATTTGCATGAACATGAAACCACTGGGATAGTTGTCCAGAGATTCGTCAATATACTTATATATAAGAACTGTGGTGGTGCAGTGGTTAGAGTGCAGTAGTGCAGGTTACTTTTGCTGCCTGCCGGCTGCCTGCAATTTGGCAGTTCAAATCCCACTAGGCTCAAAGTTGACTCAGCCTTCCATCCTTCCAAGGTGGGTAAAATGAGGATCCAGATTGTTGGGAGCAATATGCGGACTATGTAAAACTCTTAGAGAGGGCTGTAAAGCACTGTGAAGCGGTATATAAGTCTAAGTGCTATTGTGATTGCTATATATGTATCTTCAAGTCAGTATTGATACCTGATGACTGCCTGGACTAGGCAATAATCTGCAGGTTTCTAGGCAATATTTTTTAGAAATGATCACTTCCTTCTTCCTAAGGCTGAGAGAGAATAACTGCCCTAAGGTCACTCAGCTGGCTTTATGTCAAAGGCTAGAACTATCTTCAAACTGGCTCTCCTACTTGTATATTATCTAATTCATTCCTTTTATCAGATTTCAGCAAGTGTACATAAGATTGCTTCAATTGTGTCTACTACTATATTTAATTTTTAAGATGGTAACATGGATGTCACCTGGTTTTAGTGAAAGGGAAAGTTTTTGTTTAGGTTATATTAAATTATGGAGGATTTTTATATTATTTTGGCTGGTTTGTTTCACAAGTTATGTTTTGTTATCTGGCATTTTTTAGGGTACTGGTTCCAAACTCTGGGAGATTCTTGGGACAGTTTTTCATTGCTGCAGTGGAACTTGCCATGTTACCATGAGAGGTTTTCAGCTTGTTTGCTTGCTTGAGATCAAGCTGCATTTTTGTTGGAGGTTGTGGAGAGGCTGCGGGGTTTGGACACTGCTGCCCCAAATAATCTAGACATATCCCTCTAAGCATAGAGATTTTGTTTCTTTTGTGGCCTGTGGTTATCACTATAATTGGCACAGCATCTAAGGTAGGTTGCTTTCCAAGTTACAGGACTGAATGGATCTCTTGGGTTGCTGAGGCTAGTGCTGAGTTTAACCTTTTTTTGACATTGGCCATTTAGTCAAAGGATGGCTGATTAGATGGCACCATTCTCCATCCTGCTGGCTGATTAGATGGCATACAGTGTGGTGCTGACAATATTCAATATTATCATTTGATTGTTAGTCATTTCTGGAATTCCATGGATCCTGCTATGACATAGGAGAGAGAGAAATGGCTGAGACTGCTTCCCCAAGATTTTTTTGGATTGATCATTCTGATAAAAGGAATTAAGGCTGAATCTAGGGATCCTAATACTCTTAAGGACTGATTCAGGTCTGTCTCAGTGGATGCAAGAGATGCTGGTCTGGATTAATTGGCCACTTATTTATTATTTAACTGACAGACTGACCAACTTCTAGATGTGTATTATAACATGCATATTTTTGGTACATATATTTGCCTAAAATTTGATTCAGAAGGATTGAGATGTTACTTTCCCGTTGGAAGAAATAAAATGCTTTTCATTGCCATTTTGTATAATTTGTGCTTATAAAATAAAATGAATTGGTATTGTTTGAAGAAATTGCAAAGTTTACTATGCAGCAGCTATGCTCTATTTGTTAGTTTTGATATGAAATAGAATATAAGATCTTTCACCAGTAAGTTTTAGGTCATATATATTTATTTTAGAAATGTAAATCGTGAGTAAAAGAAAAATGGAAGCTGTTGCATAGCAGTATCCAGCACAATATTAGTACTTTCCTCTCTCTCTTAAAAAAAGTTTAAATTCCTTTCAGTGGCAGCCCTCATTTTCTTACCAAACTTCTCATGAGTGGGTGGAATTCTCAATAATGATAAACTGTAAGGCAATAATAGCCCATCCCTCTAAGGCAGATGTGCTTTGAATTTTAGTATGGAATGGGAGCCATTCTTTGTGCATCTTTGTGCTATTCTTATTAGCATTATTTATTATGTTTATTTCAAAATAACCTGAAAGTGTGTGTTTGGGGGTTGTATTTGTGTCAGTTCTTCAGCACTATTGACTCTATTTTTTCTTTAAAATTAGGATAATTGACAAAAGGTTAAAGCATTTTGTCCACATCATGGCATACATGTGGTTGTGGAAAAATAGTCAAAACCAAGACAATGCTTTGCCTTTTTTGATGTGTCTGATACAAATTTGAGCACTTTTTAGATCAAAGCAAAATATTTTTAGACTATATAGTGTTTGCAATATCTGGAAAGATATTTAACTATTCTCAAACTTCTTCTTAATGTCTTTCAGTCCCAACAAAAATGCATCGTGATTTTTGCACTGGTTTGCTGCTTTGCAATTCTGGTTGCACTAATATTTTCAGCGGTGGATATTGTGGGAGAAGATGAATATGGACTCACAGAAAAAAACTGTCAAAATAACTGTCGGTAAGAGGTAACAAACAAAGCTTCTTTTTGGGGATAAAAGGCTGCTGTGATGCAAAAGAAACATAGAGAGAAAGATTAAAATTATCTTTAGAGGTACAAAAACAAGGTGAATTGCAATTCATTTATAAGAGCAATGTGAATGACAGATTTTTGAAATAATCTCTAATTTGACAACATCATCCATTTGAACCTGAAGCTCAACAGAGAAAATTTTTAAATGTGGATTTAAATTGATCAGATTGCTTGGCCATATTATAAATTCTACTTTCTCATACCAATATTAACAAAAACAAACATCCAAATGAATAACAGAAATAAATGGTTAATATGATGTATGGATCATATTTAAAATGTGATTTACTTGCAGGTATGATTCTTTAGTTAACTATGCTTTCAAATGTATTTTTTTCTGGGCATTCAGAACTTAGTTCAGAATGTTTCTAGCAAAGCTTACAGGTGGGAAAAGGAATTCCATGCTGTTGTTGGTGGCTCTAGTGTTCCCCTTATTTTCTTGAAACCCATGCAAGTCAAATCTACTTTGGAATGAGAATGAAGTTTCCAATATTCTTTTTTTTAGGGATGGTTGTTGGCACACAAATTTTTGGGTGTTCCAAAATTCACCTGTGCAACACCACTGTGGCTCAAATTGCATTGTTTCCACTGTACTTCTGAGAATTACAGCACCAATTCAAGATGCTGGCTATTACCTTTAAAGCCTTACATTGCAGGTTACTTGGAGAATAGTCTAACTTTAGCCCATTCAACCAGGTCCAATGAGATAAGCATGTTTCAGGTACCCTTAGTCTGGTGGAGGTGCTGAGGAGACATGTCTTCTTTGTCATGATACCTGCCCTATGGAACAGTGCTTCCTGAGATCTGGAGGGACACGATCCACTTAGCCTTCCAATAGATTGTGAAGACACAGCGTTTCCCCTGTTGTTAGGAACCAACGTTAGAGGAGCCCAATAAATGTGTGTTTAAATTATGAGTTTACCTTGCATTTTGTATTTGATTATTTTAGCTATATCTTTATGTCTTTTTCCCCTTCTGTACTAGTGTATTAGCCCCAAATTATATATTTAAAATGGGTGGCCATGTACATTTTGTAAATCAATGCAAACCAGATTTTTTAAAACTTATTTATCTAAGTAATACAGACATAAAAGAGTCACAGAAAACTATAACAAAATAACTAAAAAGGGGCAAATGGCATAACCAGATAAACTCATCTCGTGTATATGTAAGTGTGTGTGTGTGTGTGTGTGTGTGTTTGAGAAGAGCAGTAGCCCCCAATCTTTTGGGCACCAGGTACCAGTTCCGTGGAGAGAGGTTTTTCTGCAGACTGGAGGGGTTGTGGTTTCACATGCTGCCTGCATCCCACAGATGGGGCTTCATTTGTTTGCATGGCCAGTTTCTGGTATGCCAGTCCACGGACCAGGGTTTGGGAACCCCTATTTTAGAGAAAGTATAAATAAGAAATAAGAGTTAAATATACAGAAACTAAAAGGTCAGAGATCTAAAAAGTCTGGCATATCATTAATTACTTATAATAATTAAATGTATAATATTACTTTAAAAGAAGATGAATCACAATTAAGTTTGAGTTGAGAATAAATATTAAGAACCTCAATCAATACAGTATGGTTAGTTAGTTCACTTTATTGTCATTGTACCTCGTATAAATCACTGTCTGAAGTTATCAGCTATAATTAATTAAACCCATACTGCAAATCTATTCTAATTTGAATATCCCATGAAGTTAAATATAGACTCTATACATAGAGTAATTCAATTTTGGTTGAAGTACAAATCTATGTTTCAAATTATAGTCCAAGAATGGTTTTCAATTTGAACTGAATTCTGTGTCAGATTTACATTTGAAGTACATAGTTATCCTGGACATTAAAACATACTCTCACAACTAAGTTAATCATTCCTCTGAGGGGGATCAAACAGCTTTTCTAATAAAAAGGGTATAAGATTTTGTGCAGTTAGCATACACAAAGCTAACTCAGTATATGTTAAAGAAATGTATGGTTGGTAACATTTAATAAAAATATTGCAGGTTAAAAAGAAAATTCAGCTTTTAAGATTTATTTTATTTCTAGGAAGGATCTTTTTCCAGAAGTATTGATATCAGATATGACAAAATGATCCAACTGCTCATTATATGTCTAGTAATTTTTAGAGAATAAATTGTCAAATTTTAGTAAACAATTAATAGACAAGACTGCAGAAATAAACTAGTGATCAAATTTCCTGTATCACTTTTTTTCTAAGAGTAAAATTTGAAGTAAATTTAACATTCTTCCAATGAAATTTCCATTGTTATATACTATCTGTTACTGATTCAAATTCTATATCCATTTAAGCTTAGAGGCTTTGACTTGTTCAGATTCTTTACAAACTTTGTAAATAAGGGCCAGCAGGTGGTCTGCATTATGTGTTATGTCAAAGTTTGCATCCTACTTTTGTAATTTTTATTACATCATTTGTTGATTTTTTTTGGTTATTTTATGCTTCTTACCCTGTAATATTTTGTAAGATAACTTTTATAAGATAACTAACTTTGATATTGTATTTTATAATATGTATTCTGTACTGGCTTTCTTATTGAATGCAGTTTACTCTTTTTATAGAGAAATAAAGTAATTTATAGATAAGTAAGATGTACATTATCATTCACAAAACTATAAACAGCGATGTGCATTAATATTCATGTGAGCTGAAATTAGATTTCATGTATTTAAATTAATAGATAATAAAGCAGCATAAAATCTAGTGCCTACATTTTGAAATGTGGGCAAGAATATTTTTTAGGTTTTTTTAAATTTTCCTCCTATCTTTTTCTTTTTAAATTATAAATGTATGAGTATCTTTTATTTGTTAATTCAAATTATCTTGGTGTTTTATATTTTCCTCCTTCCTTTTCTGAGAAAGGGGCATTTTTAATGAAGCACCAACCCTCTGTTTAAAACAATAAAAGAGAATATCAGTAATCAAAGTTGAACTGTAGAATTTTTGGTGCCCTCTGAGTTGAATTGTTTGCTTGCAGAAGTTTCCTTATCTGCCTAGGTAACATAATTATTGCTTTGTTTTATTATCTGCCTAGCCTAGGTAACTTAATCATTGCTACCTTATTGATAATCTCTGCAAGCAAACAAACAAACTCAGACGGCACCAAGAACTTCACAAAAAAGCATGCATTTGTCTTAGTATTGTACAAGTGAGCGTTATTTTGAGAGCTATGCATAGATGACATTTTTTCATATCTCAATTATATTATGTCATATTACATTATTACATATATTATATTATAACACACACACACACACACACACACACACACACACAAAATACATGCATGTACCTACATATACAGGCACATATACAATTATTCCAACCATTTTTATGTCAGGCAAAAAGACGATCGCACTGTCAAAAGCGTATAACTTTTATCTGGAATTCAGAAGACTGGAATCAGCAGTCCAATAATTCTTGCACATCAATGGATTCCATGTATATACACAAAAGAGGGAAAACCTTGATAAAAATATGAAATTTGGCAGTTGTGTTACAGAAATACCTACTATAATACAGAAGCACATTTTATAAATTGCAGTTTTTCCCTTTTATCTTCTTTTGTTTTACATTGTAACCCTCTGTCTTGCTGTTTGTTGGAATTTTTGCTGTACTTGAGCTGTTTATTTTACTGTTTGTTGGACTGATTGCACCTTCACATGTTAGGTAACAAAGGAGATGAGTAACCATAGATACCTATGACATTCTGGGAATTAGGAAACAACGAATAAGTTAACCATATGGCTTATAAGGATTTGTTTCCTTTAAATGGTATTCATTAGCAGTCTCCATGACTCATCACCTTTTTATTATGCAAAAAGAAATAGTCTTTGTGTATATTGACAATAGACTTTTCATTCACATTTGCATTTTTGTATTTCAGAAATACATGATAAAATGTGTTAGCGTTCCTTGTCTTGTTCTTGTATTTGGTAAGAATTCAGAATGCTTAAAATCTTTTCTCAATTAGTGTATATTCTCAGAGCTCTCAAGTAACTTCTGAATCCATCCATTTATCCACATATATCTCCACCTCCTCATCCACACATCATTGATACTAAATGAACTATCCCAAAGACCCTTCTTGGTGCAATCCTCCCGTCCCTTGTCTTAGAAGCAACTGCAATAAACTCCATCTCATTTTTCCTGGCCAGGAGATACAGTAAGCCATACAAAATTCTGCCATTCCCAACTGGATGAGTAGCTAACGATCGGTATTTTGAACAATGTCTTGCAAATGGTTTTCATAAATTTCAGAGATAGCTTCAGGACCATAAAGCCTACAGAAAAATTTCATCCTTGAGTTGCCATTTGCACAGGTCCTAATCAAGTATCAAGTGCAGCCACCAGTACAAGTTCAACTTCTCCCTCAGGACACTGCTGTAGGGCATTGCATGCCAAAACAACTAGACATAGATCATAGACTGCTATTTGCCCATAATCTTTCTAAATCTTAATATTCTTAAATAGATTTGGAAAGGCACAGCAAAAATAATCAAGCTAGGCTCAGTAGATATGTAATCTTTCACTTCTGTTTCCTATTAGTAGATTAATGTTGTGGGAGAGTTATTACACTCCCACAACAGGAGTGGGAGCAGGAGATTGAAATCTGGACATCTTTTTCTTTTTTCATTACTTCTTTAAAGTTAAAGGGTATAGTAAACTAGATGCTAAAATGCATGTTCTTCTTTACTCCTGGCTTTTCCATACCCTATAAGCTTGTTCCTCTCTCTATACAGGTTTCTAGATCAAGGTGACATTAGATACATACCTATCATGTATTCCATTTGAGGGTAAACAATGTAAAGAGAGTGCAGAAAAGGGTAAAAAAATACTAAGCTTAAAGATCTGAGATAAGAAAAAGAAACATAGCATAATCTAATTTATCTAACACATTCACTATATATCTCATTATACTTCTCTGTCCTTGCAAACTCTCATTGCTTGCAGATTATCTATATTGCAACCACTTCATACATTATATTTTCTTAGTTAACGCCTCACATTTCTCAGTTTTCCCCTTCCTTTCAACTTATTTTGGAGCAGGATTCTCATTCATTCTCTCAATATGACCAAACCACCTTAACATATTTCTTTTGTATTTGTCATTTCACATCCATGTGCATTTAGTAACCATAGTTTATTCTTTCTCTCTCTCAATCACTCGCTCTTGCTATCTCTCACTTCTTTGTTAATATTTTTTAAGTACATTTAAATCAGGGGTGGTTTCCTCTCTGGGTTGCCACCGGTTCGGACATTTTGGTAATGTGTGCATGTGCGCAAATGTGCGTGCGCACGATTCCCCTCTGCATGTGCAGACACTCCCCCACCCGAACCGGTAGCTAAAAAATGGCTGCCGAATCAGCTGAGAGGATCAGAATCCTCTCAGCTGATCGCATGCTCAGAAGGGTGGGGAAAGCGCGCACATGCAGGGGGCGGGTTTGAACTACCGGTTCAGCTGAACTGGTAGCCATAATTCTGCCAGTGGTTCGCTCGAGCGGCAGTTTTTTGCCGCCACCGGTTCGGCCGAACTGGTGTGAACCGGTCGCATACCACCTCTGATTTAAATACATTCAAATGCTTAGAATATTTACAGCAAATCCATTTCTTGTTCTACATTCAGTTTATTTTTATGTTTTTCGTGATATATGCAACCTCTCATTTCTATGTCATGTCCTGGGAGAAGCATATTGTTATACATTACCATTTTTACTTTTTTTTGCTAAACACTCATTCATCATAACAGACCACATATTTATTACCCACCATCCCTTTGCCAATATTTGTACATCTTAAATTTCTCATTAATAATATCTTTAATAAACATCCCACCAAGGTGTAGGCATTCATCTACTTGCTGTAATTTTTACCATTTATTTATAACTTGTGTTCACTCTGTATTTTCCTTATCAAGGACCAAGACCTACCTTGATAATACTTTGTCAGTTTCAATATAAGTTAATATATCATTTTAGTATGTACTGCAGTATAGATGCCCTTGATCTTCCTTGAAATTTATATTACAGCCAGGTCAGTGTTTTCATTTTTAATCTTTAATATTTAGTCAACCTTTCCACAGAAGCAATTTGCACTCTTAATCTATTAGTTAGTTCACTTTATTGTCATTGTACCTCGTACAATGAAATTAAATACCTTCTTCAGTGTACATGAATATAAAATAAAATACAAACACAAACACACATCCTTCACATTCTATACATTGAATTGAAACCCCCTGGTATTGCATTAATATTGCACTATACAGTCAAATTCAACAGAGTTACTGCCACTTAACCAGAAAAAAATTCATTACAGCAACATTTCTTCTGATGGAAAAAATATTTTTTGTCTCATAGTGAAAATATAATGCAAAACTTCACCGTGTGCTTTTTGTTTCTATTGTTATCTTGCTTTTTAAATCTTATTCTGGGACATGGTCAACCTTGGAAGATAGGTTGGTCAAACAATTGGTCTATCTAACTAAATGCGTTGTGCACTAAGTAGCAGAATCTCTTTAGAAATTATACTTCAATACATTTTAGATTTTATTTTCAACTAGATACTATAATAAAACTTCAACATTTTTGAAATCTACGTCATTTTGCTTTAAAAAATAAAATCAATTTTAAAATATTTTAATATTAATATATGGTTAACTGGGAGTTCATGTCACATTCTTGTATTTAAAATCAGCCCATGTAAATTATCGACGAACTATCAGATGAAAAGTAATGAATTAATAAAAAGCAGCACTTTTTTCACCTGGCTGATTGGTAAATTTCACAACTAAAAGATAAGAATTATTCAGTTCGAAGAATTATTAAGCTATAAATAAATCCATGGGCAAGTTTCTTTGCTTCTATAGAAACATTGAATTTCATTTTCTCTAGGATATAGATAAAGTTTAAATGAAAGATCACATAATATATTTGTTTACACTCCACATAACCCTTGCTTTTAGTGTAGCAGGATTAGTAAAGGATTATGTCTTGAGATGTTAGCGAGTCAAACTACCATTTAAGTTAGACAGCACTATACTAATTGAGAGGCAAATAAAGATCCTAATATGTCTGACTTACTGTTCTCTATAATCTAAACATTTAAAATTGAAAGTGGATAGCATTTGTAATCATTAATGCTAATTTGGGAACAAAACATGGCATAACAAAGAAGAAAGGCTAGCAAAGATACAAGTATGTGTGGAGTAATGTACTACAATTCTCCCCTCTACAATCCAAACCCCAAATCTTCAGTTAAGGCTGAAGATGACCAGGCTGAGCCTGAGAGAAGGGTCAAAGGTGTCATAAGTCACGAGTCTCTGCATGCCTGCAAGTCCAGTCTACTTGAATGCCTCTCTTATCTCCCGCTCATTTCCCTTGACTGCCAGTTGGTCAGATTCTTGTAAAGAGCTTAAGCTTGCAATAAATCTTTATACTGATTTGAACTGCCTGCATCTCCTGATTTCGCCAGTGCTTGACAGGCAGAGATTGAAGATCCCACCCTCCCACCTACCATAAAGAAGCCCCCAGAGAGCTAATGTATTTCTGAAATGGGAACATTTGAAAACCTGTCTTGTGTTTTCTTTGTGTCTTCTCAGAGTTACTCTTGTGGAAAATATTCCTGAAGGCATAAACTATTCAGACAGTGCACCATCCCATTTGTCTCTTTTCCAGGGGTGGATGAATTTACTTAATATGGCTAAAGCATCTGTTGACATAGTGTCTTCCCAATGGAACCTCAGTCACAGTCATCCAACTCCATGGCAGGTACATTTTAAAAAAATTGTTCAAGTTTTATTGTCTGCTTGGTTTACAGTTTTACAGTTCGATCTTGCCTGAGTCCTTCAGGTTTTATTTAAATAAAAATAATAATTTCTGGTTATTCTCATTGTGAGATTGAAGCAGTTGCCTGTAGAATAGCCTTTCATAGTAAGTTGTAATATTTCAGATCATATAAATTTAATACTGAAAAAGGTGATACCAGATTATAAAGAGTTTCCTAACTTGATCATGGACTTTTTCATGTTTTATTATAACGATATTTTTCATACGTATTTAGACAGAAAATAAAATTCTTTTTAAAGAAACCTCTTTCAAAATTACTAAATTAGTTTACATACTCTAATAAACTCTCCTGCCATTCTCCTGATTCTTGGATTGCAGCTGCGATTCTGGGAATTGTTATTTAATGAGGATAGGAAGGTTGCAATAAAGGATAAAAGCAGTGCCCATTTTGTCAGTCAAATTTCTTTCTGTTTGTTCTTTAGTAATATGTTAGTTTAGCACAGCAATTTAAAACAGTCCTATTTTTTTCTATGGTTAGTATTTTTAATATTTGGCAAATATAATTTTGTGCTGTTTGTGAAGTCTCATAGTAATGAGAAGGAAATTTTATTGTCTACATTATTTTTATAAAAACATTGATACAATTCATGAAAAATTAAACAGTATTTTGATGAATTTGTTTCAAGTTAAGGCTATAAGCAATGTAATTAATATTCTTTAAATACAAGATCACAAATTGGTTAAACTAGGATATTCCTGCTCCATAATTCAAAATTCCTATAAATTACAAATATCTAATATTGTTCAGCTGTCTATCAAAAGTTCAATAGGATTGTTTGTTTTAAAATACTATATTTACAGCCTACCTCAATTCAAGCATTATTAGTAATCCCAAACATTAATACTACTTTTTGCTCTTTTTAACTGTATAAATCTAGACTTATTTAATAGCAATTATTCTGCTCCAATAAATTCATGGGAATTTTCAGTCATCTGTTTATATCAGCAACTCATTTAACAACTGTCTTGCTTAGCAATGGAAATTTGAGGCTCAATTGTGATCATAAGTCAAGGACTACCTGTACAAGCTCATTCCACTTGTGTGTTGCATCGTGTATGGCTGTGTCTAGAATTACAGACATTGATTCTTTAGTCAGCTGGTTTCCAAACACAAAGCCACTATATTTTGTTGAGAAGAAGGCTGCTTCTCCTCACCAAGACCTTAAAATTTACAGGTGTGCTAAAAATAAATGTAATTTGTATTGTATCAAAGCTTTTTTTTTTTTTTTTGCATTCAGTAGAGGAACCACCATCAAATTCAAGTTTCTGTCAATGCATTTTCTAAAATGCTGATTAGTAACTTAATGTAATTAGAAGCTTCCAATATCATCCTACCTTGCAATTCTTTTAAAAAGTCAGAGTACATAAGATAAATTTTAGAAGTAATGTAGTTTGCGATCTCCATGCCAAAGATGCTGTCAAAATTTAGCATCTAATTGCTTTTCAAAATTGTTCATTGATTTTTGTGATATTGTAAAGGCTTCCAATTATTTTAACATTTTGGCTTAAAGTTAGACATTTTGCACAGTGTTCTTATTTAAGAGGAATGCAAAATATCATTCTGCCTGAAACTATCTACATGACTTTGTAAGCGTCAAATCCTTTTTCCAGAAACACTATCATATAATATAACACAGTATATATATATACACCTCCATACATACACACAGATACAATGGCATTGATTTTTAAAAAGGTTTGTTAAGAATTGTTTCATTGATTAAAGAGAGACATGAAATAGTGTAAAGATTAAAGAATAGGAAAAATGAGGTGAGGTGAAAAAGTAAGAAAAGTGTGAAAGGAAATATAGATAGAAGAAAAAAGCAAAGAAAAAATATATAAACTTTCTTACAGCTGTTGTAACCAATTTATTTTTTCCTTCCTCATTAAAATTATATAATCATTATCTTCTTCCCACAAACAACCCTTTTTAATCAGCAAATCCATATACAACCAGTTCATTTTTTTCATTTTCAGCCAAAATTTATAAAAGATTTCCAATTTTTAATAACAATATAATTGTAATATCCCTAATTAGATCAATTTTGCCATTTACACATGCTCCATCATCTTTACAATCCATTATCTCTACAATCCATTCTTCCATTGTGGGCATTTCAGTATTTTTCCAGTTTTCTGCATACAGTGGTCATATTGCAATTACCATATACAAAACTAATCTTCCACAAGTCTTTTCTAATTGGTTATCCATAAATCCCAGTATAAATTATTCTGATTTCCTTTGAATGCAAATCTTGAGAATTAATTACATCATTATATTTATTTGTATCCATTTTTTTGTTTTCTACAAATCTACCATGCATGTTAAAATTCATATTTTCCAAATTGCCAGCGGTGATTAGAGGTGTCTTTATACATCTTAACTTATTTCTCTGGTATCATATACCAATGGTATATCATTTAATAATAATTCCCTCTTAAATTGTAACACAATGTAAATTTCAGTCCTTTTAACTACTTTTTCTCCCAATTGATTCATCTCTGTATATTATAACCAAAATTTTTAGTCCATTTTATCATGCACTGGGGAGCACAGCGGCTCACGTGGTTAGGGTGCTGATCTGATTATCAGTAGGCTACTGTTGGAGACCGGTTCTGTCATGTGGTGGGGTGGGCTCCCATCACTCACTCCAGCTCCGGTCGACTCAACAGTTTGAAAGCAGACAACTGCGAGTAGATACAGTAGATGGGTAAGACTTCAGTGAGCAACCTAATGGGAACATGAAAGTAGCCCCATCTGAGCATCCCCCAGGCAATGGTGATGTCACTAGTTGATCCTTTCACCACAGAAGCCCTTTAATGCTTCCGACATAGAAGTATAGTGTAATGCACTGTTTAATTTGCTCTTCCTCCATTTCAAATCTCAGCCAAAGTTTGTACATCCCGTATTCATCATTTGTATACAATTCAATGTCAGAGTCCATTTTATCTTTTTTTCAATTCCCAATTAACTTTTTATCTATATTAAATCTCTTTTAAATTGTGTATATAAAAACCACTCAAAAATAAATTCCTCTGCAGTCAATTGTTTTCTTGACTTTCTTTTAAGCTTCCCAGGTTCCATAAACATGTTGATTTTATATATTATGTAATCCGTGCTCATCTCACTGGTCCCTTCCTTTAAATGCTGTCATCTTATGGGACTTAGGAGTTGTGCCTTTTTTATGGCAGCCTCTGCCCTATGGAGATTCTTCACCCTGAGGTCTAGAAGCTCCCCCATTTCCTTAACCTTCGAAAAAGCACTTAAGACCTAGGTTTTCCACCAGCTGCCAAGGTTGGCATGGAATGAACTTGTTATAGGATGCATGAGAAGGTTTAGTTCAGTGGTGGGATTCAAATAATTTAACAACCAGTTCTCTGCCCTAATGACCAGCTAGGTAGCTCAGGTGATAGTAAGTCTGGGCATACTGTCAAGAACCTTTAGCTGTTACATGGGTTAACCAAGAGGCAGTTTGTTTCCTTCCTGCCTTCCTTACAGGATTAGCCCTGTAAAGTGGAAAAAAATAAAAGGAGTTTTCTTTCAACAACCGGTTCTCCGAACTGCTTAGAAAGTTAACAACCGGTTCTCGCGAATAGGTGCGAACCTGTTGAATCCCAGCACTGATCTTAGTTGATTAATGTAAATGATTATTTTTCAAAAACAATATTTAGAAAGAGTAGCTATCTGTCAACTATCTATGGAGTTTTTCTTTTGGAATATGGTCTTTCTGGAATGCTGACACATAGGTTGACTCAGCCTTCCATCCTTCTGAGGTATGTAAAATGAGGAGCCAAATTGTTGGGGCAATAGACTGACTCTGTAAACTGCTTAGAGAGGGGTTTAAAGCACTGTAAAGCAGTATATAACTCTAAGTGCTATTGGTATTGCTATAGATGTATTATCCATGATATATGAAACATAAATAATGCATAAGTAGATACTATACATACATAAATAGTTAGTTAGTTAGTTCACTTTATTGTCATTGTACTTTGTACAATGAAATTAAATACCTTCTTCAGTGTACATTATGACTATAAAATAAATACAAACACAAACAGACATCCTTCACTTTCTATACATTGAATTGAAAACCCCTGATACTGCCTTAATATTGCACTATACAGTAGAATTCAATAAAGTTACTGCCCTGGGATAGAAGCTGCTTCTCAGCCTATTTGTCCTTGTTTTTATTATCCTGTATTATCTGCCAGATGGTAATGATTCAAAAAAAGGATGCCCAGGATGAGATGAATCTTTGAGAATGTTTTGAACTTTCTTAAGGCAGCGGGAACTATAAAGCTCTTCCAAAGAGGGGAGAGGGCAACCAATGATCCTGGGCAATGATGTTAACCCTCTGGAGCGCTGTCCTATCTGCCACTGTGCAATTGGTAAACCAGACACAGGTGCAGTACATTAAAATACTCTAGTAGAAGGTCACCAGCAGTTTTTCATTCAGTTGTTGTTTTCTGAGAAGTCTCAGGTAGTATAATCTCTGCTGGGCC
>JAOYMU010000252.1:58442355-58456008 GCA_025802295.1 Psammodynastes pulverulentus | reverse complement strand
CGGGCAGCCTGCAAACAAACAAGCAAGCAAACAAACAAACAAACAATAATAAGCAACATTAAAAATGTTCATCGCAATATCACACATTAACATACAAACCTACTTTATAATAAACGAACAGTTCACCTGCTAGATACAACTTGAATGTTGCAACTGGGATCCTGGAAAGCTAGTATTAGAGTTTAGGACAAAGACTTCCGTCACAATATTCAAGTTGTATTTCCTTGGATGAATCACATGCTAAAGGTGGAACTTTCTACAATCTAATCTAATCTAATCTAATCTAATCTAATCTAATCTAATCCAATCCAATCCAATCCAATCCAACTGCTTTTGCCCATTTCTTGAATTATGAATTACACTCTCTATACAGATAGTCCTCCACTTACGACCACAACTGAGCCCAAAATTTCTGTTGCTAAGTGAATCATTTGTTAAGTGAGTTTTGCCTCATTTTATAATCTTCCCTGCCATTAAGTGAATCATTGTAGTTGTTAAGTTAGTGACACAATTAAATGAATCTAGCTTCCCCATTGGCTTTGCTTGTCAGAAGGCTGCGAAAGGGGATCACGTGACCTTGGGATACTGCAGCTGTCCTAAATATTAGTTGCCAAGCACCTGAATTTTGATCACGTGACCGCGGGGAGGCTCAATGATAGTAAAGGTGAAAAATGGTTATAAATCACTTTTTTCAGTGCCGTTGTAACTTCGAACAGTCACTAAAAAATTGTTGTTAAGTTGAGGACTACCTGTACTTTTCCAGTTCTTGAACCAGCTTTTACTATTTAGTTACAGAAATATTTTCTGTCCACACACTTGGCCCATAGAAACTTGGGGAGGGGGACACACACTTCCTTGCTGGGGAACATGTTGCCGGTCTAATCTATATGGGGGGGAAGGGAGAGAGGAGAAATGAAAAGACTGTACAAAGGCTATTATCAATTGCCATCCTTGTAAACCTAAACACATCTCCAGTTCTAAAAGAACCCAGTCATACCAGGTTACTAATGGTCCATAAATTTTCATAAATAGCAATGCACACAGTTCTCATAAACCTTGCAAACAGCAATTAGACTGTACACTTTAGACTGCAGACAGATCTCATCTAAATTAGATCCACATTAAATACTAGATGTCAGAAGAATGTTATTCTAGATTTGTAGTTCATTTAGTAATGTAAGATTATACCTGCACTTAAAAGAGATACATCTGAATTGCAAATTAATCAGATCAGTATTAGGTTTATATGTATCCCATATAGAAAAAAATGGGGTGGGTGGAGATAGATACTCCCCCCCCAGCTATGGTAGTAAACTTCTTAATTTAGTAATTGTGGAAAAATGAATTTGTCTCAAATTATATCTTTTATTATAAATATGCCACAAAATAGTACAATAAAATAAACACAATTCACTGTTTTGCTCCAAATTAAGTTATGCAAGTTTAAGATTGATAGCTAAAGCAAATGTTATAATCAAAACGTGGAAAGTGAAATTCATAGTAGGGAACCTGCTAATATAAACACTTACTTTAATCACTTCACAAGCCATTGCGTGTGTAACATTAATACTGCGAGCAAAGCATTCTCTTGCTTCTGATAATTTCCCTTCACGGAGCAGCTGTTTCCCTTTTAGGAGATTTGTTTGTCGTTTTCTTCAGAATAACATAACAAACACATTGTTTCAGAGTCTCACATTCATAACAAGTAAGCAGATTATTGTGCTATTCTCCAAAAATATTCATACATTTTTGAGATTTATTATACAAAAGCTTAACAATCAGATATAAAAGACAACAATAGCCAACAATATAAAGTCCAGTAATATGTTCATTACTATTATTATTAGCACATGGTGTTGTTACATTAGCCAGAAGACCATAATACTATTGCAATTTACTGCCAATTTACAAGCTCTGTTGTAGGACAAGGTGAGCCACAGAGGGGCTTTGTAACAGAAAGAAAGATGAGTGGTTTTTCCTGCAGCAACATACACAGCCCCTTCCAGAGTCACCTCACAAATGAACGCTGCAATTGGAAAGGTTCAGAGTGGGCAGGAATTTGACTGCTGCATGGAGCACCAACTTGTCTCCCCACCAATGTGGTATCTATTTATCTTCTCACACAGAACATACTTTCAAACTGTTAGGTGAACAGTGTCAGGTCATTAAGCCACTGAGTCATCACAGCTCTTATTCATTGCTATTACTTAATAATAGTAGGGAGATACATACACGTTTCCCAACTCATACGGATGCCTTGGGAACTTTTATTCTCTCTGTAATGCCCAGTCAGATCCAGCCCACTTTGATCTCAATCTTTCTTTTGCTGATTTGCCCTTCTTACCAAATTTGGTCCAACTTTGTTTTCTTGCTAGAAAATGGAATCCCAATTTCTTTCCAATATTATGTTGGGTTGAAAAGATAAAAAAGGAACATCCACAGCTTCTCAGTATACACAAACATAACTTACTCTCTTCTTGTTTTTTCAACTTCCTTTTTTGAAGGCAGAGTGCATCCATCAAATACCAGAATTGGTTTAACTCCAAATGATAAAAGCATATCAACAAGTTTCATGCAATAAACTATGTATCTGTGAAAAAAACACACCAGCCTCATACATTTGTCATAACATCTTGAAACATAACATATGGTTTGCATAAGAAGGCCAACTTCCACTTGCAACAACAAAATTGCCACTAGATTAGGATAGCAACAAGATCAGCTTTGATTACAGTTTATATCACTGTAGCTAAATCTATATTTTGTGCCTAGTCAGATACTTAGCTTACAGAAGTAAATAAAGAATGTCATTTGACTTAATTACCTGCAGTAAACACATCACACAGGAGAAAAATATTTCATCTTGTATATTAATTTAAGAAAAGCCTATGGATTAAAAAAAGATTATCTTCTTTTCCAAATATATGTTTTAATTTGGGCTGTAATCCTGTGCACCAACTATTCATAACTATTTACTATTACTATTTTTAAATGGCATTTAGAAATCATTTGTTTAAAATTAACACAAGCAATTAACATGAAAAAGCAATTAAGTTCTATTATTTTTCTGAGTCCATGCATTTAACAACATACTTAATATGCTCAACTTTTTAATCTTTCTTACTGATGGAATACATTGGTGGGCAGTATTTATGCAGCTCTCAGAATGAGACTATCTTTCCTGTACAGTGAACTCTATTTCAAATTTAGGATTAAAATTCACAGCCTATCAGCCTCAAAAGAAGCCATCAGATCCATTCAAATGCTTAAAGAGATTATAAGGCCGTGCATCTTCAACCCATATGCATCTTTCATTTGTAATCCAAAGCACTCTAAGTTTGTGCCAAAAATTTGGTGATAAAATCACAGGGTTTTTTGCTACCATAATTTTTGGCATGAGAACACATAAATAAGCATGAAAATTTACAAGGGATGTCAAAAAAGGTTAATTTCTACCCTTTAAATCTGGTAAGAACAGTTAAAAGCATACCACTGAAGTTTGGCAGCAAAATCACCAAAGGTTGGCAACATGAATTTTCATGTGAAATGCTAAAATGCAGAAATATCCAGCTTTAGACACCCTCAAATCTTTGAAAATGGATCCAGCGTCTACTATGATGTCACAAAAAAGCCTTCTGCAGCCTTCCAGATGGTCTAGAAGCCTGTTAAAGCCCGAAGGCTAAAAATGGTTACAGGCACCCCTACCACATCCGTAACTATTTTACCACTCTTATCAGTTAAATAGTTTTTGCACATACTGGTCTGTGGCTTCTCCTTTTGCTAGTTTTTCTGCACATGCATAGGCTCCTTTGTGCAACCAGCAATAAGTGTCTACAGCAACTACTTGTCCTTTGTACTTCTTTACATGAGTAGGTTCGGCTGCCTCTTTGATAAACTGGAGCAAACCTTGGATTCCCATTGTTTCGTATCAGTTGAATTCTGCAAGCAAAGTAAAGAAACACAAAACCAACAGATTCATAACTGTTCCTGAGCTGGGGCAGGAAACTTTACAGCACACATTAATAAGACTTCCAAAGTGGCAATAGACCTCTAGCGCAAAAGAGGCTCTTTTATACTCTCACTAAGATGTATTAATTTGATTAATCTGGGAAATTGTTATCAATAAAATAATATATAAAATAATATTAGTAACTGGCAACTGGTATATTGTAAGGTACACCAACAGATCGGCACCAATAGAACTTGCACTCACATTCACTTGTACTGAGAATTGTTTTTGATACATGAGGATTTTGTGACCTTAGAATCAACTTTCAGGACAATACATCGCCACAGGTGCAAGACATATTCTCTAATTCTTTTCATGTTCTCCAAAATTCATAAAATCCTTTGGTCTAACATGGTATGGAAAAAAAATTAGCAGTAACACAACATCTAAGGAAAAAGTGACAGCTATTCACTTTATTTGGAAAGCTGCTGAATTACTTTCTTGTCCAAGTTGTTGCTTCTCCCTGCTTCCTATTCACTATCCTTATCCCACTAACACCTAGAAGAATCCTATGTAAGGTTTAAGGAAACCTCTAAAACAATACAAATGACCAACCCTTTCATCGGAAGGGGGAAAATATATTGAAGTAGATAAATTCTTTCCTTTGGAAGGGACATCCTCTGCAAGTAAAGTTTTAAGCAGAACTGCAGATTCTGAAGCACCAAGCCACGCACTCTAAGTGGCGCTGAAAACAATGGTCTTAATAAAGACCTTAGATCAGTAGATAAAAGATTGCAAAGTTTTCTTTTCCTTTTTCTCCATCAACATTCTTACTCGCGCCATTGAATTCAAAGGACAACCAGCGCTTAATCTCTTTGCATTCAATTAGCGAAAAGAAACAAAGCCGCAACGTTGGGGTTTTTTTTTTACTAAAACACAGGCAGTGTGCTCTATGCGTAACATCTATAGTAGTTTGGGTCGGAAATATCCCGGGAGGCGATCTCACTTTCCTTTTAATGTAGGGACGCTATCTCGCCCAGCTCCTGAAGTTGGGAAACCCAAAGCCCGAAAATGAAAAATGAGATGCCCGTTCTTGCCCACCCCCTCCCCCACCTTCCCAGTACCTGATGCAGGAGCGCAACTGCTGGAATCGGGGCAGCGCCGAACCGTCACCCGGGAAGAGACACTTTTAGCCACTCGGCAAAACCAACCCAGCGCGCGAACCTTTCAACCCGCGCGCGCTTCCCAAGCCCCACCTCGCGAGAACGAGGGAAAGTCGAGGCGGAGCTAAAAATCTCAATGGGTTCCATTTAAACCACAACGTCCAGCATGCCGCGCGGCCGAAGGAGTTTTTAACCGAGCCTAGCCTTGGTGCTCACCGCTCTGCACCTTGGGCGTTGTAGTACAAGCGTTTTCTTTGCGCCGGGCAGTGGGAAGCGACTTGGGAGGGTGGATTCTCTCTTTGTAAAGTTCTGGCGCGCCTGTTTGTTGCTACTGGGTTTGTGTTTTCTGTTGGAGTATTCGGTTAGAACAATAAATTGAATGCAATTGTCAGGTTAATAGGTCGGTGTGGCTGGAATCTAGCTTAGTTTATGGCTTATCATGTGTGAACGTTGGCAGTTGGATTAATTCAGCAAAAAAAAAACACATTCATTTAGCAAGTGGTGGAAAAGATGTCGTGGACTTATGGATGGATATATTAACCTGATTACTTTATTTTACTTTATCGGTACTGTCGTTTTGTGAACTCTCAATGTTTAGTATCGGTATGCCACCTAGAGTCTGCTTTGATCCAAGCAGTACAATAGATGAATCTCATAAATAAGCATCATTCTAACTATTATGTACAAACTTCTTGGTAAACTCCAGGATCCAGAAAATCTGGGTGCCTAAATTGGTTAATTGGATAAAGGCCATTGACTCCTTATTGATTCCCGATAAATGCAGTGTTTGTCATGCTGATGTGTCTGCAGCAACAACCCAATAATTCTTTAAAGGAGAGCCCAATAATCTCTTTAATTCTGTCCATCCAATTTAGCTCATTTAGCAATTTAGTCAAGCATAAGCCAAAGAATGCGAATTTCTTTACACTATCACTTCAGTGGAAGTCTATAGTTAGTCCAGGATCTACTTATATTATTTTTCTTATAGTTTATAGTTACTCTTTGTTTGTAATAGTATCCAAATTCCTTTCATCTTTCCTTTGAACTTTCTCAGTGTTAATCTTTCTGTTTATTTGTTCTAGTATCTTTTATTGCATGTGTATTAGGAATTCATATAACTATGAATAGAATGAAGAGGTTTTAGGTAAGCAAACATAATTTCCAGACCTAGACTTTTTTTTAAAGTTAAATTTGGGTTATATAAGTGCACAACTTTAAATATGAATTGCATGGATTTCCAAAGGGATTTTGTACCTGGAAAAGCTGAAAGACGAAGAAATAAAAGAATTGGGGAGCAAGAGTGCAGTACAGAAAGGTTTTAATGAATTTCTTAGGTTTGGAAAAAAATAGATGAATAAAAGATGACATCATGCTACTACTCCTAGTGTGATAAAAATAAAGAGGGCTTTTCCCCTCTCAAAAATGAGGGTCATCTAGGGTCATATAATGAAGCTGGATGATGTGTTATTCACACAGAAAAAAGTAGAGCTGTTGTAATTCTGCACCCCAATTAATGTCTTTCATTTAGTTATTTATTAAGTTTAAATTCTGGCTTAGAGCAGGGCTCTTTCAGTTACAAGAACATTTTTTCCTTTAAAAAATGCTTGCTGCCTTTTCAAACACTTTCCCTCAAATTTAAGATACCGCAACATAACAATTACCATATTAATAAATCAAAAGGTTGATATGTTCTAGATAGAATGCTTGCATGCATTTACTGTGAACCTAAGTATTTTTCTCACTGCAAATGAGTCATACAGTCATTCTGAAACTAATTTCCATCTTGCTCCGAAAATAATATTACACATTGTGCAGCCTGCTAATTTAAATTTACTGTCTGCTCACTAAGTTTTGCAGCTATGTATTAGGCTTAAAGATGGAATAATTTTTAAAGAGTTTAATGTTTTGTACAGTGTATTTTATTGAACAGTCAGATTTGGTGAGGAATCATTTTTTCTTCATATTACTATTTGCCTGTGAGCAATTTGTATGTTACCGTCATTTCTTGCAAAATGATTTCTGTTTTTGGAAGTGTCAAGTAGCACACCCATGCTAGGGACAAAAATATATTCATAGTTATCTCTTCATTATCACTGAGATAAAAAGAGCAATGAGTCAAACAGCAATTGGAAAGTAGGCAAATGTGTTAGTTCAAAGAAAGAAATAATAGTTTTAATACTATATCACCTGCTGCTTCTGTGTTATTAAGAGCATCAGTTACAGAATTTTAGTGAAATGTCTGCCTATAAATTTAACTCTCAAGGTATTGCTGCAGTATCATTACGCCCCTCTGAATTTCTGCAGCCTGGTTATGGTCTCTAAATCCTTGATTCCATACTTGGAGTAAAATAAAATGTGTTTCTGTTTTCAGGAAACTTGCAAGTCTGTTTGTGAATCTCCTAAGAAGGTATCTGAAAACAGTTCTATCCCATACAGCTGAATTGGGTTAGTTATTCTAATCCAGTCTTTCACAAAATATAGCAGTATTGCTAAATGTTTTAATATGATTCTTCCATATAGGCTTATCAGCCGATAATGACACAATCCACAAAGCCTATAAAACAATCTGACCATTCTTAAATGCAGGTAGTCCTCAACTTACGACCACAATCAAGCCCCACATTTCTGTGCTAAGAACTTCTGTTAATGAGACATTCGTTAAGTGAGTTTTGCATCATTTTATGACTTTTCTTGCCACAGTTATTAAGTGAATAACTGCAATTGTTATGTTAGTAACATGGTTGTAAAGTGAATCTGGCTTCCACATTGACTTTGCTTCTCGGAAAGTCACAAAAGAGGATCACTTGACCCCAGGACACTGCAAGTGTCATAAATATGAGTGAGTGCTAAGCATCTGAATTTTGGTCACATGACTACAGGGATGCTGCAACGGTTGAAGTATGAGAATGGTCATAAGTCATTTTTTTTCAGTGCTGTTGTAACTTTGAATGGTCACTAAATGAACAGAGCCAAAATTTAAAACATTCATGTCTACTGCTAATGACCTTCAAACATAATCCATAAATATCCCAAGAAGAAAAACTAAGACCATATGTATTTGTTAAACATAAACAATTGAATAAAAACAAACATGATTAATACAAATACTGAAAATGGTGAAGTATCCCACATTCTTGCAAACCATAATTATATTGATAAGAGTGGTTTAGATTTGGGATAGACTAAATTGTTCATGTAAATGAGGGACCCTCAGGCAAAATTATGATTAATGTATGCATTCCTTCATGTAGCACAATAGCATTGCTATCAAGAATAAAACTCAGTAAAAAAAAATCAGTAATGCAGTAAAACTAACTTGCTTTCCTCTTTTTCAAACCTTTGGAGCTTTCTTTCTCTTATCCGGCCTTTGTTTGTGGGAAGCCGGTTGGGAAGACACCCCCCCCCCCAAGGAAGTGCAACTGTCATAAATACATGCCTGTTGTCAAGTACCTGAATTTTGATCACACGACCATTGGGGATGTTGTTGTGGTCATAAGTGTTAAAACTATCAGTCACTTTTTAGTGCCATTGTAACTTTAAACAGTCACTGAATGAATGGTTGTAAGCCAAAGTCTACTTGTATTTGAAGGATCATCTCTCCCCGGTTACATCTACCCAGTTTACCAGAATGGGAATGCAGGGTATGTTACTGTTCCCATCTATTAAGGACATACAACTGATGGGACCCTTTAGAGAATATCACTCCTACGGAAATAAGGTTGGCCTGCTCCTTGCTATTTTTCTGGAAGTCTTTGAAAACATGGTTTTTTCAGTGGCCTAGAGCAGAGGTCTCCAACCTTGGCAACTTTAAGACTTGTGGACTTAACTCCCAGAATTTCTCAGCCAGCTTTGGAATTCTGGGAGTTGAAGTCCACAAGTCTTAAAGACCCCTGGCCTAGAGACTTCAGGTTGATTCAAAGCCAACCAAGTATCACTGCCATGAGTGGGGGAAAGGCTTCTGGAGTTTTTATAGTGTTGATTTTTAATCATTTATTTTGTGCAATTGACATAAGCTGGCAAATTTAAATGGACACAGATTTGTGTTTGGATTAGTTGCTTGACACAAGATTCAATTAACAGCATGTGTATAATCTTTTTTATTTTCACCTTTATTCATTGCAACACTTCTTACTATTTCATAATTTTCGGAGTTGTACTGGGGAGCAGTGGGGGGGAAGCAACGGGCACCAGTGGCATCTGACTGAGTTTTACACCTTTTCGAGGGTGTGATAAATGTGATGTCTGTAAAAAAAAAAGAGCAAAGTTTGTTTATATCAGATTGAATGTCAGCTAACCCATTGATCAGGGTAAATATACAATACTGTTCTATTTGTATGAGTTATTAAATTTCAAGGTTAATAACAGCAAATGCAAACTTTTATTTACTAGGAAATCTGTTTCTTAATCTAAATTGATATAAAGTACACCTAATACTACTTGAGCTCCCCAAATTTGTGTTGATCCCAGAACTAACAGAATAACAGAATTGGAAGGGACCTTGGAGGTCTTCTAGTCCAACCCCCTGCTCAAGCTTGAAACCTTACCACTTCAGACAAATGATTGTCCAATCTCTTCTTAAAAACCTCCAGTGTTAGAGCACTCACATCTTCTGGAAGCAAGTAGTTCCACTGACTAATTGTTCTGTCAGGAAATTTCTCCTTAGTTCTAGTTTGCTTCTCTTCTTGATTAGCTTCCATCCATTGCTTCTTGTTCTGCCTTCTGATGCTTTGCAAAATAGGTTAACCCTATCTTCTTTGTGACACCTTAGATATTGAAACACTAGTCACCCCTAGTCCTTTTTTCATTAAACTATTCTCAATCTGCCTAGTTTGACCCAACAAAAGAAACACAACACTTTTAAAAATTTGTTGTAAGCCTCCATTCCCAATAATTAATTTTCCTATTTATAGCCCTCTCTGGATTTTCAAATTATTGGACACATCCATCTGAAAATGACATTCAAAAGTTCAGTTTAAGAATTTCATAGTTTTTGTGTGTCATATCTAGACAGAAATTAATACAATTGAGTGCTAAAGGTCTGTGTATCTTTTCTCAGTATCTTATATGTGTATAAAGGACGAGGTGGCTCAGTGGCTAAGACACTGAGCTTGTCGATCGAAAGGTCAGCAGTTCAGTGGTTCAAATCCCTAGTGCCACATAACTGAGTGAGCTCCCGTTACTTGTCCCAGCTTCTGCCAATCTAGCAGTTTGAAAGCACATAAAAAATGCAAGTAGAAAAATAGGGACCACCTTTGGTGGGAAGGTAACAGTGTTCTGTGCGCCTTTGGTGTTTAGTCATGCCGGTCACATGACCATGGAGACGTCTTCGAACAGTGCTGGCTCTTCGGCTTGAAACGGAGATGAGCACTGCCCCCTGGAGTCGGGATTGACTAGCACATATGTGTGAGGGGAATCTTTACCTTTACTTACATGTGTATAAGACCAGCCCTTTTCATATTTTAAAGGCCAACATGATAGAGCCACAATGACCAAGCCCCATTTTTGGAAACTGATTATTTGGTAAGATTAAAATCACAGTATCATGTTTTTGATGTCTAACCTGACTCCATTTTTGATAATAATGAAAAATCCTGAAAATGATAAGGGCTTCAACAGATTTGCACTTCCCCTATTTTCCAATGTAGGTCAGCTACTTGGGCTATTAAAACTGTTTCTGAAGCTTAATTATGATAATCCAACTGCTTGCATTTATTTTTTCCCAGAATGAAAGGTTTAGGTATTGTGTGGATATATCCCATATAGTGGAATTCTTTTTGGCTTCTTTACTGATTGCTGTAATGTGAGGATATATCATCTCTCAAAGAAATATAACCTAAATTGAATTTTTGTTGTCGCCAACCAAAATCTAGCAGTTTAAAAAAAACCTAATAGATTAAAAACAAGGGAAATACAGTAGCCTTCATATCTGCAAGCAGTTTTCTACTTCTAGTAGGCAAGATTATATATTTAGATTAGGCTGAACTGTGGAGTTCTTAGAGCTTTTTGAGCATAGTTGGGTAGCTCACATTCATGTACTTAACATGTATAGAAGAAGAAATAGTTAACTCACGGAAATTTGAATAAGTCTGCTTCTCTTGACCATATTTTCAAAAGAACCCTCTTGATCAGCAGGAGCTATTTTCAGCTTTGGAGGTGTTACAACCTTTTTCAAGTAATTCAGAAAAATCAAGAATTATGTGAAAAGCTGCAATAGTTTGCGAAGGAATATGGACAAGGAAAAAGAATATTAACTGGTGTCTTGAAATCATCTTTATAAGAGGCTTTTCAATGTTTGCCCCATTCAAACCTACAACCATCAGTAGTGTGCCTGTTTCAAATATGACTGGGAAAAGATTTATATTAGAACTGGCATCCAGATTATCTTCAGAAAAGGTTCATAGTTTCAGAATTTACATACACATGGTGTTTTGTTTTGTTTTTACAAACTGAACATTCATACCACCATCCTTATTCAGCGGCAAAATGTTTACTTTGACTGAACAGTTTTCCATGCAGTTTTCTTTTTTGCTTTTGAATGACCTGTTTGTCACATTTATATAGTTAAAAAAATAGTTTTATATGGACCTAAACTCTCCCCCACCCCCAATTCCCTGCTCAACAATATGCCCAAGTGTCTGTCATAAATATGGATCTTTTGGGGGAAAAAATCTGGAGACATCTGCAAACTCAGAAAAGAGGATGGTCTGTAACTCCTTAGAAGCCTCAGATTTCAGATTGTACAAAAGAATTTGCCTATCATCTAGTAAAGTTTTATTTTCTGTATTCTTACATCATGGATGTTCAAAATGCTACAAACATTGCAGGGTTTTTCTTTTTCTTTGCTTTTCTATAAAACCATCAATTATACTGTCATTAGTGGAAAGAATGTACAATTGGTTATTCTGTTTTGTTGTTTATTTACAGCATTTTTCAATTACCATATTTGCAACTTAATCATGCATTCTCTTTTTTTTCATGAGCAAGTTTAATTCATTCTATTTGAAATCACCCAACTCTGATTTTGTCTCATTCCACCCCCCCCCCCAAAGGTATGCTGAGTTAGAGTTACTATGTACTTTGTCAGTGACTAACGTACCAGGAAATTCAGGTACTAGGGCTATAGTCTAAACTAGGAAGTCAGAAAACGACTACATCTAAGACAGGTTCGTCCATATGCTCAGCAAAAGTTTAAATTGACTGCAATATTTTTTTTATCTTTTATGGCTTTCTGCTAGTGAAGCTATGCTTTTGTGGGGTTATATTGCACTGAGGTTAGATATCTAAGCCAAGATGCATGCAGGAAGATTTTTAGGCCGCGGAACTATATCCAGTCAATATTTGCCCATTACACAAAGAATAATCTTTTAATTTATTTGTTTGTTTGTTTGTTTGTTTGTCAAACATGTACAAGATAACAAGTTTAGGTATGAACATAAAACATGAACAAAAGAGGTAGAAACAGATAAATGGGGACAGGTTTTTTTGCTGCAAAACACTATGGCATAAATGGTAGTTTTACTGCGCTTAATATAACAGCATTTATTACTTTTAATGAGCTAGGAAGCAATTTTATTCTGATCTGTATTTTAAGATGCTGTGCTCCCTTAATTATTCATTTTCAACTATTAATCATACCAGAGATTCCCAACCTATTGCTCTAAAACTTTGATGCAGTTTGCTCCTTTAAAAGGTGTCAACAAATTGTAATGTACCTAATCATCAGAATTTGTTAAAATGCATGGTCAGATTTTATACTCTGTCTCAAATGATGCTGATAGTGGTGGTAATCAACATTAGGGAACGTAATTCAAGATGGCTCCATGGGTACTTGTGGCAGACCAAAGACAGAAGACCATATGTGGCTTGCAGTCCAGCCTTCTCCGTACATGCTTCGCAATTATGCAGCACAATTTGTGGGCCATAAACATCCTTTCTTAAAATCTTGAATATAGTTCCTAGACTCCTTGAATTATGACAGCATGCAGAATACTGTATTGCCAAACTGAGATGGCAAATCTCCCTCTTGAAGGGACAAGAGTTAGATAGACAAAAATTTGAGTCCAAAGCAGAACTGTAATTTGAGAAAATGTCTTAGCCATGATTCTCCCTTGCTTTGGTTGTGGCTCTTTTTCTAATCCTCGAAGTTACTGTTACAACCCGTCTTCAAGAACCGACTGCTTTTTCCCTGCAGCTATTTATTGCCTGATAATTTTTTAAAATATAATTTTCTTGTAAGTTATAAAAACAAGAGTGAAAATCAATACATTAAAGTAAGTAAGCTTAAAAGTAACAAAGAAAATAAATGAAGAAATAAAAGAGCTAAAATGCAAAAAGAAAAAAAAGGTGAAAGAAAAAAAGCAAAGAAGATATAAAGAAGTGGATTCTGCAAGTAGAATTATATATTTACCTCTTTCTCTAAAGTTACGTCGTGACTCTCCTATAATTTATTCTATCTAATCAACAAAACCACAGAGCATATGCTCTTTTTTTTTGTTTTACATAAAAAGTTCATAAGGTATTTTTCAGTCAAAAATAAGTGTG
>JAOYMU010000252.1:58399719-58414801 GCA_025802295.1 Psammodynastes pulverulentus | reverse complement strand
CAGCACTCAAGAGGCAGGGCGGGGGTGTCCTGGGGCTTTTGCATATGTAAATTGCATTGTGCAGCCCTGGGACACCCTGACCTCTTGAGCTGTGCCTCGGCCGACATGTTTTAGGGAGAGCCGGTTCGGGGGTGTGGCCAGCCAGGGGTCGCCACCAGTTCTGCGCCCCAGGCCCAATTTGTGCCACCGGTTCTGCTGAGCCGGGCCGAACCGGCTGAATACCACCACTGATCCAGGGTCATATTAACATTCCTTGTAATGCACGTTTAAAAGACAACAATAATAGTACATAGATTAAACCTTATTCCAGCTGCTCAGTGAGATTCCAATAGAAGATTGTTACTGACTTATGAAACTTTTGCCAAACATCCAGTGTGCACAGAGCATTGTTGTTGTTCTCTTCCTTTTAAAAGAGGAAGCTAATTTTACATTGTTTAATGCAACTCCCAATTAAACACCAAGCAAGAACAAACAAACTCATTATTCAGGTTCTTGTATATAGTTTCCATTTAATAGCTTCTTTCAGCTTCCTACAACAAAAGTTACTGGCTCAGAAGTCAAAGATAATCTCCCTGTCCAAACTTCTAACAAATTATAAATACAGATTATTTGTTTAAGAAATACTTCTTGATTGCTGACTTCTTCTCTGGAATACTTTTCCCCCAGAGATTTAATTAGTTCCGACTTTATTGGAATTCAGAAAAGCAATTTAAAAAAAGAGGTTACTTTAAGAGGCCTTTAAAAAGGAGACAAATTGGCCTCATATCCATCCTGATCTATAACAGCAATTAATTATTGTTTTTAGCATTGTCCCTCAGTTTTGATTAGGTTTTATTTTTCATGAAAATGCTCTTGTTTTTTAAACAAGGTTTGTTATCTGTGTATTTTACTGTTAGGAATTTTTTCCTTATATGTAGTCAACATCTACTATATGAGATCAATATCCATGGAATATGCAAATATGAAACTTGGAATGATGAGCAAACAATAAATACATTAATAAATGAAACAAAAGGTAGAAAATATGTTATATCTCTGTGAACTAAAAAGAAAGGTGTTAAATGACTCTGCTGGATATGCCCCCTGATGAGGAGGATGGAAAGGAAGGGGCTTCTAGGGAGTCTTGGCATGGGTGATTCCAGTAGCGGTGCAGCCACTGACCCCATTCTGGGTAAAGCAGTTTCAGCAAGCCTCCAGGACACTTTCCCTGCACTGTTTGACAGCCTAACAGCTCAGCCACCCAATCCTAAGTAGAGGCACAGGATAAAGAATCAACAACAGTGAGCAGAACTCTGTAGAACTGAGAAACTTGCCAACAAATAAGGTCATAGCAGAACCAATGCTGAGAAGTAAGCTGCTGCATTTGTGTAGACTATACACAGACTGTACCAAACTGCAGCAGATAAGAGGCGTGCATAAGTGCACCAAAGTGCCTACCGTCCCTGTCCTAATGTCCTTATTATTAGTACTTGTTTATATTTATGTTTATATGTTATGTTCATACTTGTTTTTCTCATATAGGCTTGACAAATAAAATAAAAATAAAAAAAATAAAATAAGAGCCCCATCTTGCTAGCTTGTTGGCTGGCACCCTGCAGTACCAAAACCAAAAAGAGAAGAAAAACAGAAGGCTATAATGCATGTGAACGAAGATAGTCTGATCTTAAAGAATGCCATTGATGAATGCATGCTAAAAGATTAAAGTGTAGGCTTCATTATGAATAAAAGGCCTTGAAATATGAAATTGTGTTATGTGGTATCCATATAAGCATATACGAAACTAGAAATCCATAGTGTGATAGCTACAGGTCATGCTCCAATAACTGATACATATGCAAGAAGCAGGATGAATTTGTGGGAAAATTGTGTTCACATTCTCAGTGATTGTAACTTGGGGTAGGGTGACCTCATCTGTTAGGGATAGTGGGTGGCTGGTATCGGGCACGAGAACAGAAAATGCAACAGGGCCATTTCAATGAGTAAAAGAAAGAATAAAGATGGTGAATGTTTGATAAACATCTGCTTAGAGAAAAGGACTGTTTGGAAAAAATTATTATTTCATGAGTTACAAACTGACTTAGAAAAAGTCAGTATGCATAAATAGGGAAAAGGAAAAACACAATGTCATCTATTATTCCATTACTCAAAATGTTATGTTAAGGATGAAAGATTTAGAGAGCTTGTGATGAAGCACTCATAAATGTGAGACAGAGTAGGTTTTGCTCTTATCAGGTGTAGATCTTAGGGGGAAAGTGGACATTGAAGGCAATGAAAAAAATGAAAGAAATTGGAATGAAAAGAAAAATGCAAGAAGAGAGAGCATTAGAACTGTATTAAATAGTATTAGAAGATAGATTAGTATCCCAATAAACAGATGGAAAACAGATGTAAGGAAAAATGATATGGAAGCTGCTTGAAATGAAATACAGAGTGTAGCTAATATGGAGCAAATGGACAGAATGAAAAAGGATGTGGGTGGAATGCCGATGAGAAAGAGATTGTGGACAAGGAAAATGCATGGAAGTTAATAATTGCTGCAAAAAAAAATCAAGGATGAGAAAAAATATACAAGAACATACAAATGCTTTTGTACTGTACATGAGGAATATATATGGCTTCAAATATATAATTAACAAATAATGGCTAAGATTAAATGAGGTAGAGAAAATGCAGAGGAATTTTGATGAAAATAAATGTTTTACAAGTGAGCTAAACAAGGAAGCAGAAGCAGAGCTAATAGAATCAAAAAATAAAAGTGATGAAATCATTTGAATTATTACTGAAGTAAGGGAATGCTAGAAGGAATACGTCAAGGATTTGCAGAGGAATGATAATGATAAATCGGAATGGAACAGAAATGAATGATATAAAATGTTAGTGTCAAAAGAAATTTTGATTTTAAAAAGTCATGCATGTTGTGAGCACATTAAAAAAAAGTACACTGTAAGTCGATGGTTGAATTGCAGAAATATTAAAACATGGCTGTTGTTTGGTTAGGAAATAGCTGTGTATTTTCTTTGGCATGACTGAGCCAACAATTTCAATTATACATTGCTGAGATGAGTATTCTGCATTATAGTTACCAATTTTTCCTCCTATATTGAATATATTAATTTGAATTATGACATCTAATTGTTCATAGTATGATTTGCATGTAACTACTATTGCTGAGCTTTGTTCCTATTCTATTTGTATTTTCAACAAAATAATACATTGTGTTGTTATTTTTGAAAAAGTGGAACCCCAAAGATAGATTCTGCAATTTTCACATCTTCCAATGTAGGTTCAGGTAAAGGCTGTCCTAACTCTTTATTATTTAAAATTAGGAGGTGCTTCTTCCTAGTTTGGATTCTGCACACAGAATTGACTCCAATAAAAGTATCGAGTATGCTTGTGTATGTTTGCTGACAGTTTTCATTTTATTTGACTTCCTAGACACACTATCTTGGTTGGGAATCAGAAAGTGGTCATCTCAACTGACCTGGATGAGTTGAGGAAGGCCAAGTTGTATAGCAATAGTGCTTAGACTCATATACCACTCCATAGTGCTCTGTGCAGTTTACAATGTCAGCATGTTGCCCCCAACAATCCAGGTCCTCATTTTACTGACCTCAGAAGAATGGAAGGCTGAGTCAACCTTGAGCCTAGTCAGGTTTGAACTCTAGGTTATGGACAGTCTTTTCTGCAATACAATACTGCATTCTAACTATTACACTGCCAGGGCTTTTGTATATATATTTAAATATAAATATACATTTAATAAGTTTAAATATCTTGCATAAACATTTAAATATAAGTTCAAGTGTAAGATCATAGCCTGTAAACCCAAGTTTGTGTAAGTAAAAGTCTGAGTCAGTAAAAGAAACAAACAAAAACTTTTTTTAAAGAAGCACATTAAGCATATAAATCAGTAATTGACTGGCGCTCCCAGGGAAAGATATAGCACTTAAAATGACTTTTAACTCAAGACTCAACATTGATTAGATTTGGGGTGGCTGTCCCTTTAATATAGAGTTGTATATTAAAAAAACACTAGACTTGTAAAAGGGCATAAATAATGCATTCAAATAAATAAGTCTGGGAGCAGTGTAATTACCAGCTTTGCTCCTAACCTCACCTATAAAACTCCCAAAGGCAATTGCCAGAAATTTTGTACATTGCCATAGGAATTAATCATCTAAATGAAACCAAGTGTATCAATTTTGTTCACAAAGTTTCTTTTTTTAAAACAAAATCACTGGCTTTTGTTTGTTTGTTTTTTTCATTATAGAAGAATACTAATAACAACTACAAGATTATTCTGACTAAGAGACCAAAAAACCCATGTTGAGGAAAAAGTATGCAGCTATTTTAAATCCATGGGTTCTTAGTTTTAGTACCAAGTGAGGCAATGTTCTAGTCTGAAACACAAGAAAGACGCTGCCAGTTGGAATAAATAATATTGAGCTAGAGAGGCCTCTGCTCTGACCTAAAATATGGCAACTTCCTACAATCAGGGGTGTCAAACTCAAGGCCCATGGGCCAGATCTGTCCTGTGGGGTGCTTAGATCTGGCCCGCAGGGCCACCCTGGAAACAATGTAGGGCTGGCCCATGGTGCCTCTGCCAGCGAAAACAGAGCTCAGGAGCACAGCTCTCCTGGGCTCCATTTTTGACTGTGATGGTCTTCTGCAGTGACCCATCTGGGCTCCATTTTCGACCACCTGGGCTTTGTTCGCGGCCTCCCCAAGCTCCATTTTCGCTGGCAGGGGGCTGCAGGAGGCCATTGTGGCCAAAATGGAGCCTCAATGAGTGACGATGAGATAGCCATGCCTACCCCAGCCATGCCCACCCCAGGCCCCCTGAGGTCAAGCACAACCCTGATACAACCCTCAATGAAATTGAGTTTGACACCCCTGTCCTACATTATCCAAAATGAAGGACATTCAACCTAGAGAATCACTTTTTTTACATGTTATACATGTTTTCTTCTAAATAAATTACTGCCTTGGCTGTATTAATTTTATTTTCTTCTTGAATGGAAGGAATAAAATTGAGATGGAGACGAAGTTGAGGTGGAGCTGTAACAGAAGCTATTGGAGAGGTATTCTCTATTTATTGGCTTGAATGAACTAGGCATATCTGATGAAACACAGATGGCTTCCAGAAATTGGTTTAACATCATGTTTCCACCCCATATGTGGACTTCAATTCTCAGAATTCCCTATTTACAAGAATTCTAGAAATTAAAAGCCTATACTTCTGGAATGTGACAGGTTGAGAAAGGATAAAAGAAAACAACATTTCCCCCTATCTAGTAGTGATTGAGTGAAAGGGCCTGAAAGAATGGGAAATCATAAGTATCTGGTGCTTACAGGTAGACCGTACAACCACAATTGGGACCAGAATTCTGTTGCTAAGCAAAGTAGTTGTTAATTGTGCTCAATTTTGACATTTTTGCCATGGTTGTTAAGCGAATCACTGTGGTTGTTAGGTGAATCATGCAGTCATTAAGCAACCCCCATTGACTTTGCTTCTCAGAAGCTGACTATTAGGTCATAAATAGCAATCACATGACCCGGGACACTGCATCTATCACAAATAAATGCCAGTTGCTAAGCATCTGGATTTTGATCATGTGACTGTGGAGATGCAACGAGGGTCATAATTGTGAAGACCAGTTTTTTCAATGCCATTGTAACTTTTAAACAGTTACTGAATGAATGGTTGTAAGTCAAGGACTTTGAAGACCTGTAAGGGGCATGAATAAGTGCACCAACGTGCCTACCATCCCTGTCCTAACGTTCTCTCTTATTTGTATTCATTTCATGTCATGTATTTATAATCATGTTTATACTTATATCTGTTATCTAATACATGCTTGACAAAATAAATAAATAATAAAATAAAATACATAAATAAAGGCAATATGGGACAAAAGTTTAACACAGACCACTTTCTTTTCTCCATATGAGTCAAATTAGAATAGAAATATGGAAGTCATCTTTCTTCATGAAAAAGTGCTTTGTGTTCACTGAGTCCTACCATTATTCACAGTAGATTGCTTCTACCACACAGAAACATAAGCTGTCAAACAAGCCGCAAGTTAGCACCTTAGGAGCTGCAAAGGGATGTACAAATGAGCCCACAACGTCTAGGTTTTAGTATCCCAGACAGAGCCACTTTCTTCTCCATGAACTATCCTGAGCAAAAGTCAGAAAAGTATAATGTAATATTGCGTGATCTATTTGAACTTTTTTTGTTTAGGAAAATAGGTGAGATTTCATAGAGGATTATACAACTGGAAATAGTATGAAGGTAATGGAATTTTCCCTTGTTCGTACTAGGATGAAAGGTTAGCCGGTCAATTTAATTGAAAAATAAAAGTGTACTCCCCATTCAGAATACAACAGATATGGGGGAAAGGTGGATCAGGCAATCTTCATACTATGTTCTTCTATACATATGACACTAGTATGTGCAGAATCAGACGATTAATCTGTTTAGGTTGGCAAGGAGGTTACTTAATTGGAAGCAACTATCCAAGGACTTGGAAAAGAGTCTTTTTGAACCTTATTGTCTATAGAGTATATGCTTTACTTCTGAGCTTTGCCTTCTTTCAGAAGTATGAATTATTGTTATTTCAAGATAAATTCCATGAATCCTCTCAACCAGGATCTCCAATCTTTGTGGATGAGACAATTCATTGAAACTACAAGGAAATGATACAACAACTCGGTTGCTATGGTAGGTATGACCAGCCTCAGAATAACCATTTCGCAAGAAAGAAAATGGAAGAGGCTGAAAAACATTGAAGTTGTCCAAAAATCTAAATCCAGGACAAGGGCAAGGGCAGTGGTGGGATTCAACAGGTTCGTACCTATTCGCGAGAAGCAGTTGTTAACTTTCTAAGCAGTTCAGAGAACCAGTTGTTGGAAGGAATCTCCTTTTGTTTTTTTCCATTTTAGAGGGCTAATCCTGTAAGGAAGGTAGGTGGGGTTGTTTTAGCCTAATCTTTATTGCCCCGCTTACAGAAGCTGCCTCTCGGTTAACCCATGTAATAGCTAAAGGTTTTTGGCAGTACGCCCAGACTTACTGTCGCTTGAGCTCCACCCAGTCACATGATCACCCAGCCACGCCTACCCAGCTGGTCATTAGGGGAGAGAACCAGTTGTTCAATTATTTGAATCCTACCATTGTCTGGCTTCAGAAGAAATTTGGATGCTGGTAATTGTAGGGAAGCAAGGATTATTCCATTCTGCCCAAATTTCAATTGTCAAGTTGTTTATGGAAAGTTGCCCCTGTTTTGTATAACCATCTTTTGAAGTGGACAAATTCAAAAGTTCTGCTTCCTGTCTTGGTGAATCTTGGTTGTAAGTCTTTCTTCACAGATAATCCTTGACTTACGATTTTTAACGATTGCTCAAAAGTTACAACGGTATTGAAAATAGTCATTTACATCCGCTCTTTGGCACTTATGACTATCAGAGCATCCTCACAGTCGCATGATTTAGGCGTTTTGCAACCTTTATGTACAGATAGTCCTCACAACAATTCGCTTAGTGGCTGTTCAAAGTTAAAACGGCATTGGAAAAGGTGAGCTATGACCATTTTTCACACTTGTGACTATTCAGCATCCCCATGGTCACATGATTTACATTTGGATGCTTGACAACTGACTCATATTACGACCTTCTGACAAGCAAAGTCAATGGGAAGCCAGATTCATTTAACAACTGTGTTACTAACTGAACAACTGCAGTGATTCACTTAACAACTGTGGCAAAAAAAGTCGTAAAATGGGGCAAAACTCACTTAACAAATTTCTTATTTAACAACATAAATTTTTGGGCTCAATTGTGATCGTAAGTTGAGGGCTACCTGTATTCATATTTATGTCAGTTACAGTGTCCCAGGGTCATGTGATTACCTTTGGCAATCTTCTGACAAGCAAAATCAATGGGGAAACCAGATTCACTTAACAACTATGTTACTAACTTAACGACTGCAACGATTTGCTTAGCAACTGTGGCAAGAAAGGTCGTAAAATGGGGCAAAACTCACCAAATGTCTCACTTAGCAAGCTATATTTTGGACTCAATTATGGTCGTCCCGTTGAGTCTTTTTGAGGACTCAAAAGAGATCTGTCGATCTGAGAAGTTTGCTCTATGAATTTCTGAAGTAGCAGTCAGTCATAATTCTATGTAGCATAATACATAATTGTCCTATCTCCATCCACTTCAGTCAGGGTTACACATGTGCTTTTTTCTCCTCAAAAGTTATCCCAAACTAAAGATTTAATTTCTTAAGGAGTTACTATCAGTATCTAGCTCTCCGAGTATAGTTTTTATTTTTGCCACGACATCTTACCCCACGATTGGATGACATGCAGTATATTTAGCATACAGCAAAGTTCTCCTGAACTCTCAGCTGGAGATCATAAATTAACTTAAGCAACATCTATTACCTGTTGTACACAAAGTCTTTCCCATGTCAGTTAGTTAAGGTACCAGGCTAGAAAGTGGGAGACTGTGAGTTCTAGTTTAAGCCAACTGGGTGATTTTGGGCCAGTCACCCTCTCTCAGCCGAAGCCACTTCACAGAGTTGTTATTGTTGTGGGGAAAATAAGAAAGAGGTGTGTTGGATATGATCAGGGCTTTTTTTTCTCCGACGAAAGGTGGTGGAATGCACTCCCCGTCGTCGCGCTAAATATTCCGGAAACTATAGAGCGCGATTGGTGGAGACGGACCACGTGACACGGACTGCAAAAAGGTCCCGGAACACCGTTCCGCCAAGTTCCGGCAGAAAAAAAGCCGTGATCTCACCCATTCAGTGCTATTTGTCTATGACTCAGGTTATGCACAGGAGACAATAATTGAGATCTTCACTCCTGACAGTGCATTTTTTGGATACAAAATGGCTGAGTATCTCCGGGAAATAACTCAGCCCTGGATGCTTCCAGGGTTGCCTCAGTCAAAGAGGAAAAAGCCATATTTGAAAGTCTCTTTGGGAAACAGGAGCTTCCTGCCACTTTTTGATTGTAGGAAAAAAAAACTATGGTAGCCTAATGAAGAACAGTAGCAGCAGCAGCAGCAGCAGCAGCAGCAGCAGCAGCAGCAGAGAGCATTGGGAGAATTTTATCCCCTTTTCCATTCCTCTTATTCTCATGTGGGATTAGGATTAAAAGTACATTAATAAGTGAGACAAGTTCCTAGATCAGTCCTCTTTTGTGGGATTAGTCTAGTTTGTTTCCAAGTCAGAGGTAGAATGAAAAAAAAAATCTGTAAATCTTTTTTTCAAAATATGGTTGATTTGGGAAAAAGCTTAACCCAAGTCAACTCTGGACTGTTTTGTCTAAGACCATTGATTCATTTATGTTGATTGGATGATACCATAGCTTCATCCATGACTCAACTAAGCATATCATTATGAACAGGATTTAGGGGGATTTACTAACAATCAATCAACAATCTTCAGATTTGTCTCTGGGTTCAAGCAGCTTATTCCTAGTTTAATTCTTCTATTTCTCCTTTTCTCACATTGGGAACTGTTTTGAAACTGAACACTAAAACAGCATTTATCTTGGATGACTGGACGTTAGCACTGCCTCTCCACATCCATTATATGATAAAACGTTTTACTTACATGTGTGTGGCTGTGGCAGTTTCAAAATCCCACATGATGATAGAACCATTTGCACTTGCTGTAGCTAACAAACTGTAACCTTCTACTTTTAACAAATCAAAGCACTTGACTTCAATCCTAGGAGGTAGCTGAAAAATACACAAAGCAAAGCATCTGATGGACATAGATTGGGAAAGAATAGCTGACCAGAAAGCAATCTTTCTCAATATCCAAATGAACTTATAGAAAGCAAAAATTCATTTTTTGACTGCTTACTTTTGCTGGGGACCTCAGACACAAATAACTTTCTTAGAATTGTTTTCTCTTTCTTCATGTTTTCTAGAACATATCTAGAAATACAATAGTTCCTCACCTCTTTATTTGAGTTTGTGATATCTGTATCAAGCAGTAGTTGAACGTCTGGAAAAAAACCATTATTTTGTTTGACATTGGAAGACAGTTTTAGGGCAATGAGTGGATAGCCTTGTAAAGCAAATGACACAGCTTCAGGAAGTTCCCAAGTTATGGACATGTAATGTTCACCTTGATTAGCCTAGGTGAACACAGAATTGAAGAAGATTAATTGACAATCAATCTGGCAAAATTTCTAGCTTTGTAAATTACTTTGAATATTATATACACCAGACATATTTATGTTAGAACATTTGCCCAAGATTAGTAGTAAATGCTATGAACAGTTATACTACTGGTTGACATCCACATCTGGACATTTCACACAGAGTTACCTTTGGGGAGATGGACTCACTTCAAGTAATCATTTATGTAGAATACTTTGATAGTTTTAAAACTGAGATGGGTTTGAGGGCTGCACAACACATTGCTATCATTAACAAAGGCTTTAAGTTTCTGGTCACCACAAATAGCCATGATCAGCAAGCAGTATGTCAGCAACTGAATGCAGCATTGGTTAGAAATGTAAGGGGATGCAATCCAAGAGGCAGTTCTGAGCTCAACCAGCTTTTGAGGCTTAATTAATTAAATCAAATCTAACATAATGTCTTCAGGACAAATGACTGAAGTAAGCATCTGGTGAAAAATATGTTTCTAGAATCTCTTCTAAAATGCCTAAATTAGATGATTAAAAAAAAAATTCCCAATAAAAATACTAGTAGTTACCATACCTAGGAAACATTTTGCATTCTCATTTATTAGGCAGCCAAATGGGAATTAAACACATTTAGCATGCCCTTATTAAATAAATTATTAGAGATTGAAAATAGTTGTGCATCTTCTTGATATGTTATTTCAGAGGCTCCAACATGGGGTATGTCTGCACTAAGAATATATAAGGTTTATTTTCCCCTAAGGTTTCAGCAAGTTAAGGGTGAATTGTTGCAGTTTAAAAGCGAGCTGTCAGACCTGCCTCAGCTTGAGCCTCTAAGAATGATCCTTAATTCCATTTGTTGAGAAAGGTATAATTTCCTAGAGGTCAAGTGAAATACAGTAGTGCAAAGACAGAACTGAGATTCACATGCCAAAATCCCCAAGTCTAACTTCCCTTTCCTTAGGTACCTCTCCATGCTGGCCTTCCCAATGCCCAATCAAATTCAAGAAAGGTCCCTTCAAGTGTGGGTTGATATGCTGCTGTAGTCTGTTCTCAGCTGGTTGACCTTGAAACCATATTTCAGGGAGATACAGTGAACTTTCCTGGAATCCTCCCCCTTCCCATCCAATCCCCTAGAGTTCATGGCGGTCTGGCACTGAGTGATAGCAAAAGGCAAGCATGAATTGAAGCTGACAGAAGCTTAAAGATGCATTTTTAAAAACCCAGGCCATTTTGGGGGCATTTTAGAGGTTTTATGCTAATAATGATTTATTAGCTTAAAATGTATTGTATATGATTATTTATAAGTTGATGGGGTTGTATGGCATATGCTTTAAATGAACATTTAAATAAGTACAGTAACTGTGGTAATTGGGACCAGGAACTCGTTGCTACATGGTGAGTTGTAAAGTGTAATGCCATATGGTTGCATGGATTTAGGATTGCATTTCTAGTTGTGGTTGCTAAACAAAACATGCTTAGTCATTAAGCATGACAACATGGGCTGTCATTTGTAACCTCTTGCTGGCTTCCCTATTGACTCTGCTTGTTGGAAGTCGACAGAGAAGGTAGCAAATGGTGAACATGTGACTGCAGGATGCCGCAATTTTCCTTAAGTGTCAAGAAACTGTCAAATGCCTAAATCATAATCACATGACCATGAACTATAAGTCTCCTTGTTCAGTGCTGCTGTAACTTCTTGTTCAATGCTATGAGTGCTGAATGAATGGCCATTAACCAAAGAAAGAGATCAGAAAAGTCTTGATGGGATTAAGAGATTAGAACCAGAAGTCATAAACAGGATATAATCAATAAAGACAAATAGAATAAATATGTAAACCACTTACGTGTTAGATTTATGGAAATTTAATTCTCTAATTGCTTGAAAGGGGACTTAATCTTTGATATATTAAAACTGTAATTCTGCACAAATGTATTTGGAATATCAGGACGTAAATACTTGAGAGGAAGTATTTCGCAATCCTGATAACTGAGCCCTACAGAGATTCTCTAATTTGGGATTTTCTTTCTATGTTGGGATTACAGTTTACATAATAGCAAACATGGTTGTAGGGAATTGAAGTCCTAACAAATGTGGAAATCCATAGTTAAGAGAGACTGGGTTCCTTCACTTTTGAAATTGAAGGAACGTGAAGTAAATGAAATAGAAGATGTAACAATCAAAACTCAAACCTGAACAATTTTGATCATCCCACTGTACTCCAAGACCAGGATCACATGCTTACTCTCACTGGCTTTCAGGTAGATCATCTGCATCAGCCAATGTTCATTGACTGTGATTTCCTTGCCTAAGGGCAAAATTTTAAGTATTTGCCCACTTCCAAAATCCCATGTTTTCACAGTCCCTAAATGTGTAATAAAACAGAAGGAACATCACTCTTCATAGAAATAACAAACAGCTGCGTGCTACTGACTACAAAGTTTGCACTTACCAATATGAAATACATGTAGAACAATACTGATTGTGTGAAAAGTCTATTCTCCAATGCTTTACTAAGGGCTATCTGCCACTACTGAACATGGTGCACAGACAATGTTATAAGATCAAAAGAATTCTCAACTGATCTTTATTATGAAACTACGGAGCACAGAAAGCATGATTTATTGAACCTGCTTTATGGCTCCTTGAAAAATACAGCAAATTATCTTAAAAGGGTTATTTTAGGGACTAATTATTTTATTACCATCACATGCTCCAGTAGCAAGATGAAATCCATTTTTATCAACTGCTGCACATGTCAACTCAACCCCTGGCCCATGAGCATCTTCAATCTGGTATATTAGCTGCCCTGTTTCCAATTCCCAGACCTAAAAATAGAACAGATTGTACACAATTCAGCAGACTAACTACAAGAGATTCCAAAAATAACCCAAGCAGGTATTGCATTTTTCAAAAAATGTACGTACTAAGTCTTAGAATGAGAAGAATGAGAAGAACTGGATTGAGTTTGAGAAAAGAAATACCGGTACTGAAAATAAGTATTCCAATTTCTCATTGAATTAATCGAAAAATTCAATAACTCCTTTGGGCTTGCAGTTCAACTGTTTTCCCCAAATGAAAGAAATGAAGTAATTTATTCATCCTGCTTCACCCATCACTGGGAAAGACAAGTTCGGAAATAGCTTTTAAAATTGCATATGTGATAAGAATACCCTAGTTAATGTATTTGTCCAAACCGGGGGGGTGTGTGTGTCTTTTTTTCAACTGTAAGCCTTATAAGACTGATACTCACCTTTACAATTGATTCAGAACAGATACTTAGAACTTGATGAAAAACTTTATTGTAAACCAGCACATTGATGCTCCTTTCATGGGTCTGGGGGACTTGTTTAGTGTCTTGTACCATCCGAGTGAGAGGATAAATATCAATGACTGCCGATCCTGGGTATTACAGAATTGCATTAAATCTAGAAAATACTTATGTTTTCATTTCAAACTTTTGATGCCAGTCTGACCTCAAGGAAGTACATTGCATGTTCTTGCTACTGGATGTAGCTTGAAGGTATTATATGTCTGATCCAATTAAATTATTAATAGATTTTTGTGCACTATAGTATGGCATTTATTCTTCCAAAAACTTGTTTCATGCATGCATTCAAAAACCAAACCCTTAAAATTTATGCAAGAGAAAATTAGAGAGGATTTTTTTTTACTTGTCTATAGCAAGGACAGGGAATATTTGACAGGCTGGAGGCCACAGTTCTACTTCCCTTTTTCCTATTTTACAAATCATAATACAAAGCCCTTAGTGCTGAAAAGGGAAATTTTATGGCATGCAAACGATACAGTGGTTGAATCCCAGTGGATGTCTGAAAGGTCTCAGATCAGCAGGAAGGAAAATAGTGTAGGAGAAATCTTTTTATGAGAATGGGATGGCATTGTCAGGTTTCACACCAGATTGGGCAATCAATCTCTTCAGAGTGCAGCCTTGCGTGCAGATGTTTCAGGATACAAAAAGTGGAAATTCTGTCTCTGCACGCAAGTTTAGGCATAGAAAATGGGATACACGCTATGTTGACTACATTCATGAGTCATTGACCAAATATGAGCTGAGCTGGTCATTCAGGAAATGATGTTTTTCTGTTATGTGGACTGCCAGATAAAGAGAGAACGTAGGATCGATCTGTACCACATCTGCAAAATAAAGGCAGAATGGTCTTCATGTTGTCTTGTTTATGTACTAGTTGTCCATAGGAATATCTACAGCATGTATACTTCAATGTTTTGGGGAAGACTAAATACCACTGATGAATTCCCTACTCTGCCATAGATACATTAGTAGTAAGCACCTGAATCTGCAGCTATATTCGATGGCATGAAAGCCATGTTTCAAATATCTTTTATTTGTCTTTAAAAATATTTGTTTTTGTCTTTCTATCCAGTGTAGGTATATTTATACATTCAATGTCCCCTTTTTCTAATTTCAAATTCTGATATGTTGCTTTTTTCATAGCAAAGTCACTCACCTAAACTTCTATTAAATATCTTGATAACTCTTTAATGCCTCATGTCCAATAATACAATTGAAGCATGATGACTCAAACTGTGCACAATAACCAATCCTTATTTATATAATAGATTTCTAAAAAGTGTTATTATTTTAATACTTTCAATCAATTTCTCTGAACAATACAAAAGTATCCACTGTTTAAACAATTAACTGCACTGCAAGATCAGACACAAACAATTGAATGAAATATAATGCCTTCAATGTTACAAGTTACTAACAAATCTAAGCACTGGCAATCTAAACTCTGCATCATTTACCATCTGTTCTTTCACTTCAGTTAGCACAGTCTTTGCTATGAGAAAGGATTGTTTTGCTACTGTTTAAGAACTGGAAACTTATGACTCAGAAATGAAATGCCAGTTCACAAAATATCATCACAAAGCT
>JAOYMU010000252.1:58379128-58396625 GCA_025802295.1 Psammodynastes pulverulentus | reverse complement strand
ACAAAAGGAGATTTCTTCCAACAACTGGTTCTCCAAACTGCTTAGAAAGTTAACAACCGGTTCTCACGAATAGGTGCAAACCTGTTGAATCCCACCACTGTCTGGAGCTCTATCAGAATCTGCCAAGAGAATCTACTATACATGCTAGGTGAGTGCATGGGATATAAGGCAAGGAAGAGCTTTTTATTTTTAAAAGGCACACTCAAAGAAGTATGATAAAATACATTAGTATATAGCTAAGTCACCATCATTTTATATGAGGTTATAAACAATGAGTGAGAGTCAGTTTGGCGCACTGGTTAAGGCACCAGGCTAGAAACCGTGAGTTCTAGTCCTGCCTTAGATACAAAGCCAGCTGGGTGTTATTGGGCCAGTCACTCCCTCTCAGCCCAAGGAAGCAAGCAATGGCAAACCACTTCTGAAAAAAGTCTTGCCAAGAAAATGCAGGCAGTCTCTGAGAACTGCATATGATTGAATGGAAGAAAAGATTCTCCTTATTTCTGTCAAATTATCTAGATTTGTAGCTGAATCATTTTAAGTCTTTTGACCTAGCAAACCCTTTGCATATTAACTTAGACATAAATGTCAATATCTATTAGATTCTTCTTAGGCAGCGTAGGTATTCAAAACAAAGCATGTGATCCTGGCTCAGGGAAACCAATGAGATGTGGGAAAAGAAAATCACATTACTATTTAAATCCTATAACTATGTAGTTTTGCTGAGGGTAGAAAACCTTCATTATTCGCTCCAATAATTTCTGAGACCATTATACCAAATGTTCTCAATAAAGTACAATTCAAATTGCCACTAAAGCAGGAAGAGGCAATGTAAGGCCCTGCAGATATAGCTTAATTACAACTTCAAGCGTCCCTGACAATTGGTTGTTCTGACTTGATCCTGGGAATTGCTGCCCAAAAATATGTAGAGTGCCTGTGGTAAAAATGAAGCAGTTGAGGCATACATAAATTGACCACTGTTGACATCTTATAAGCTTGGATATGGAATGTAAAGTAAGTATAGCAAATGTACAATATTCCCCCCCCCAAAAAAAGAACACTGAAATGAAAAAAACTTAGGACAGCAACTATTTAATTAAAGTAGAAATAGAATCTTTAACCTTATGCATATTTTAATCATAATGTCCACAGTTTGTACATATGTTCAGTCTTGTAACCAAAGATCTTTTTAGAGTTAAAGTTTTTTAAAATATTCAGGACTTCCCTTTGCTAAATGCAATAAATTAAGAAATACAAGGACTCCTCATCTCAACCCTGAGCTACAAACATTCTCCTTTATTGGAAGAAGGATTATAAGGTTTGTTCACAATCTTGAGCTATTTCTAAAAATAATAAAGATGGGATAAACAAAAATATAAAACCATGTTTCAGATATCTTAGAACGCTTTGTTAAAGATTTTGATGAATGATAAGAGGAATTGTTCTTAGATTTTCTTAGATATGAGACATTTCTAGCATCCTCTTAATATTGTCAGCATCTTGTCTTGTCTTTTAGTTTAAAATTATGACCAATAGAAATCAATGATGCTGTAGAAACAAATGCATAATATGTACTTCAATGAATGGGAAAGTGGAATTATACTGCATCTATTTCAGATCTGAGCCTATAAGGAAAAATTAGTATTTTATAATCCATAGCATTAAAAAGGTCACTTTTGGCAGAGCATATGGTTTTCACTAAGTCAAAGATAATTCCATACCTTTGCTGTAGAAAGACTGACAATGTGTTGATCCTTTTCATTGGTGACAATCTCTACGATACTAAACAAATGTCCCATCAATTTCCCCACTGGTTTGGTGTTGATGTTTGGATGCCATAAACGAAGAATTTTATCTTCTCCTGGAATTAAATGGATCATTTATTTTCTTATTTTATTTATAGAAAGCAGTATCTCCCAGCTTGCTGTCTTCCAGGTGTGGAAGGCCTCACTCTTATTGTCTGAAGACCAATAAATCTGGAAAACATCAGACTAGAACAGCCATAAAAACCTAGAAGTAGAACTAGACCAGCCAGAAAGAAAATACAATGTTTTAATAATTCATGACTAGAATATATATATATAGACTTGTTCATAAGATTGACCAAGCCAATGATATGAATACTTGTTTATTCTGTCTATATAGTCTAGTGAACCAGTATGCAACTATTTTCAGATGTAATTAAAAAGTTAGAAAAGATTTGCTGTGATCAGTTTGAGTTACCCATCTACAGGTATGTGCGATGTACAGTATACAGTTGTTATAGCAAAAACTTCTAAAATAAGAACGCTCTGGTGAGTTATTTTGCCCAATATACAGTACTATACCAAAAATAAATTGTTTTGTCTTCTTCCCTAATAGCATAGCCATTGGCCATGTTATCTCCGTAGTATTTCCGGAGAGCATCTAGATTGGGGACATAGTTTTAGTATGGAAAAAGATAAGAAGCAACTGCACAATTCCTTGCATTTTTTAAAGAGCAGTGCGTGTCATAGAATTGTCTCAGAGAAATCCATGTTACTCTGAAGAGGGGTTTGATGTGACACAGAAGACTACGTAATAGCTTTGAAGGCAATCAAACTTCCTAAGTATTAATTATATAAATCACTTTAAGAATTTGTTAACAGGAATGAGAACAAATACACTGTTTGTCTATCCCTTGCCACTTCTCATAATTCTTCTGGGCATGATGACTAGATTAGAAGACACTTCAAGTTTTCAACTGAAAATAACCTATTAAGTTACAAAGGCACTCATTTTCAAAAAGTTTTTTCAAAAAAACTGGGATGGGACAACAATTTGTCAGAGCTGCATAACAGACCATATTTTAACATTTCTCCCCCATTTCTACCTAGAGCCTGACCATTTTTCAACATTTTGACAGAATTAACTCCTTTTTCATTACTTTTTTTTTCAGGTACTAACATTTACAGAATTTCTTCCAATTCTACTCTTTGAACGATCACAATCATCCCCATAAAATCTTTAAAAATATTTTTTCTGACACGCCTTTCTTCCAAATCCATTCCAATGATTTAATACGCTATCAATTGTCCTATGCTGAACTAATTTTGTAATTCTTTGAAGCTCGTTTTGCTTATTTTAATATCTTGCAAAGACAGAGGCCACGTTGGGGGAACAGAATAAATGATTTTAAGAAAAATACTAGTTATGTGCAAAATGACTTAAGTGCAATAGCAATAGCACTTATATACCCTTCATAGTGCTTTACAGCCCTCTCTAAGCGGTTTACAGGGTCGGCCTATTGCCTCCAACAATCTGGGTCCTCATTTTACCAATCTCAGAAGGATGGAAGGTTACGTCAACCTTGAGCCGGTGAGAATCGAACTGCCAAACTGCTGGCAGCTGGCAGTCAGCAGAAGTAAACTGCAGTACTTTATTCTAACTACTGAGCCACCATGGTGCAAAGAGAGAACATTGCCTGCTTGTAGAATGGGGTGATACTGTATATCAGTAACAAAGAAATATATATCCCTAAGGAAAACCATGTATTCTAAATGTGTCAGTTAACTATTAAGCTAGTGGCTTAATTAAAACACAGCAATTTGGAGACTTTTTAAGGTAGAGCAATTGCTCACATCGAGCCACACTTGCCTCCTGGCTTTTTTTCTCTTCCACCCCAATAAATGCATCCATTTATTCAATATTTTATTTGATTGTCAACAAAAAGCTAAGAGGCTAGGACTCATTTATTCAGACAGAACTTATCCTTTTTTTGCTTCAGAGTTTCCTAAGTATGTCTCTCCCCACCCCCAGGAGCCAAAGTGTTATTTACCCTACTAGACAAAATCTCAAGTTCAGTTACATCTATTAATTGAAAAAAAATGGTCCTAGTCTTCCTACCTCATACCTAGTTTGGTTCTGCGTTGCAGTGCCTGCCCTCTGGACTGATATTGCCCCAGATATCTGTGGAACTCCCACCTTGGTTATGTTCTGGAAATCTTTAAACCTTTAACTCTTCTCCCAGGACAGAGTATTTTTGGAGCCCTGTACTGATGTTGACTCTCTTAGAAATAGGAAGACTTGTCTGTACTAAATGAATATTTTGCAGAAGCAAGAAGCATTCAAGATAATTACAAAGACTTTAAGATGAATGCAGTTTACTTACCTCCTGTAACAATGATATTGGCTTTTACACAATACGTGAAAGTGTTAACACCCCTCAGTATCGAAAATTCCCTGACGGATCTGTAATTTTAACAAGACATTTGATCATACAAACACCTAAGTATCAGTGATTTTTGCCTAAATCCATTGTTATATGATGGTAATCCTGGGAAACTGATTTCAGAATCTACGTCTATGGAAGACTTTGTGCTACGACTCAAATTTCTATCAAAGATACAACTAACAACATCCCTTGTATGATATATCAAACAAAAAGTCACTGAAGAGAACAGTTTTCAATATTACCAGAAACACAAGCAAAATTATAGTGAGCAGAAAGGAAGTAATCCATGGATGTTTGTATTTTTTAAATCAAGTCATAACCAATTGTAAACACTATTTGGTAAAATGTTATATGAACTATCTCTTTGTTGGGTTCTGGATAGTTAAAACTCATATTTTCAGTAGTCCACATTGTTTGAGCTGGGTGCCTTATAAAAATACAAACAACTTACAAATTGTCTTCAAGTCTTTTCAGGTCATCCAAAACCAACGAATGAATGCTATCCAATGAACAGGATCCAAAACAATTCAAAGATGGAATGTATTTTACTTTTACAACCCAGTCATCGTGCAGTTTACGTTTAATGCTAGAGGTGATAAAATGAAACATTAGTTTAAAAGGCACATCTGGCTATATATTTGAAAATGAACTTAATGTTGCTACACTGATCCTCAAGGGGTTTAGTTCTGAGACTCAACCACCTTAGTAACCCTCCTCTGAACAAACTTGTCAATGTGCTTTTTGAAATGTGGTGCCCAAGACTGACACAATATTCCAAAGGTGGCTTGATTAGGGCAGAGTAGAATGGAATATTTACTTTCTGGAGCCAGAATTTGACTTGGACCTAGCATTTGCTTTTTTGCAACTGCATCACACTACTGTGATAGTCAACAAAGACCCAAGACCTTTTTTATATATATTATGCCAAAAGTTGTAATGTCTCTTCAACTTCTCTCATCCCAGTCATTGAGAAAAATTTCTCAATTAATTCTAATTCATTTTTCCATCCAAGCTGAAGTGGAGCCATTAACATTATTTGGGTCAGTCAACTGTGAATCTATTGTTGTGTGAACAAACAGAAAACATGACTTTGGTAGCAGAGCTCAGAGGAAAAGATATATATTGATATTAATATAGATATAGATATATTGCTCTGTCTTCTTTTCTTTTTTTCTTGTTTCAGTTCAGGTTAGTTTCAACCCAGGGGGAAAAGAGAACTTCGGGGAGCTTGTGTCTATAGCAAGAAAGTAGGGACGATTTATGTGTAAGTGTTCTAGGGGAATGAATAACAAAGCACTATGGATAGAAAGCGAAGCAAAATTGTCTTCCTGCCTGAAGAGGACCCAGCCAGATACATTTGCTAAAAATGCAAACATATTTCTTTTTTTGGAGGAGAAAGCAAAAGAATTCTCAGAGAAGAGAAGAGGCTGTTGGTAAGACACCTGAAATTATCCAGAAGAAATAAGAGAAGTGGGAAAAAACCATTTAGCAAAGGTAGACACCTGGAAGATTCTGATCCAAACAGCAAGAGTATCAGGAGGTACAATGGAACTCAGAAACCAGTAAGGTCTTCCTCTAGAGCAGGGGTGTCAAACTCAAGGCCCATGGGCTAGATCTGGCACATGGGGTGCTTAGATCTGGCCCGTGGGGCTGCCATGGAAACAGCGGACCAACCTGAGACACCTCTGCCAGCGAAAACAGAGGAAGGAAGGAAGGAAGGAAGGAAGGAAGGAAGGAAGGAAGGAAGGAAGGAAGGAAGGAGATTATAATGAGAGGCAGGGAGGGTCTGAGGGAAGTCCTGCCTTAGCACTTGGCCATCACAGGTGTCCCCGACAAGAGTGATGTTGAGCTGGCCAAGCCCCCATGGCCCCCCGAGGTCAAACATAACCCCAATGTGGCCCTCAATGAAATCGAGTTTGATACTCCTGTAGAGCCAACATGTTCCACTGAAGACTTTACTGAGATCCAAGAATACTATATCTAAGGCATTCCCTGATTTATTAAGCTAGTAAATCTATAAAAAAAATAAGACAAGGTTAGTTTAGCATGATTTGTATTTTAGATGTTAGATGTTAGACAGTGGAAATGGTGATATTATATAGCATCTTTTTTCTTCTTTAATGGCTTTAAACTACATTTCTATTGAATATGCTATGCCATATTTATAGATGTGTTCCCATAACTGACCGTAGACAATATTAGTTAGATACTCTTTATAGCATCTTCATAAGTATATTTTCTCCCCCCCCCCTTTTTTACATGGAAAAGGCTTGTCTGTTGTAGCTGCAATGTGTATTATTTAAGTGTTCTTCTAATAGTGCAGGATTTAATCTATGAAATTTATTGCTGCTAAAGTTGAGATTTGCTATCAGTTTAGGGAATTTAAATGGGAACTAGATAAATAGTTGGGGAATAGGACTATCAATAGTCACGATGGTTTAACATTGCCTCAATGCCATAAAAACAACATCCTTAATTTCCAGTTGCTTGAGAGAAACAATAAAAAAAAGAGATAGCCTCTTCATGTCTGTCTTTAGAACTTTCCAGATGTGCTGAACATTTGGTCAGATCTAGAATGGCTCTTATATTCTACACTTTATTTATTTCAGGGGGAAAAAATCCTCATATTAGTTACCAGAGTGGGAATACTTAACTGTGATGGCTGAAGGTCATATACAATAATATTAAATTTAGGTTTTGGTATTGAATCCTTACAAGAAAAAATAAGAAAACTGAAAACAACAGGGAAGTAGAATACAATGTTCTTAGAAATAGCAGTGCTGACTAGTTGAAACCCTCTAAAATTAAATATCTGAAATAGAAAATTTATCCTGAAAATTCCAACATATTTGTCTACACAGTACATATTAGGCATAATTGCTTTCTTTCACAACCTCGTTTTAAAAATTATAATTTTGAAATTAAAACAATACAAAAATGAGAATTTTCAGAGATTATGAACTCACCTTTTGAATTTCTTAGAATCTATTATCAACATGTGCAGCTTCTTTTTAGATTTAGTTTGTTTTAGTCCAAAGTCGTCACTGGTAAGTGTAAATAAAGTAACAAATCCACCATCATCCCCCAGCAAGATGTCATCCTTCACTAGAAATTCTGATGGGTGAGGAATGGCACAAACAGAAAGTAGGCAATGTTCCATGGGTTTGATTATACAGCAGTTATCCTACAAAAACAAGCAATTGTTCATTATATGCTTTAGCATTCATCTTATTAGTTCACTGAAAACAGTAATTGCTTTCACAACTTTCCTTAAAGACTTTAGAAGAAATTTCACACAATTCTCTTGACTCAGTTTCAATCCTTAAATTATATTTACTTTGTTCCGTAATGATATCTTTATCCATATTCATTATTTTTCCTATGAAATATGAACATTGGATAATTATTTAAAGGAAGTTCTTATAACTGGAAATATTTACAATTTTGGGGAGAAAGAATGGTTAATATAGAATGATATCAAGGTTGTGTTTGACCTCGGGGGTCAGAGTGGGTGTGGCCAGGGGGGGCAAGGGGGGCATGGGCAGCTGGACTCATGTTGGTGGCTCCTCTGGTTGCCCAAGCGCTCTGCCAGTTAAAACGGGCTCCTGAGCTCTGTTTTAATCTGCGACGGCCTCTTGCAACCCCGTGCCAGCAAAAATGGAGCTTCGTTTTCTCTAGCAGAGGCACTGCGAGCCAGTCCTTTGCTGTTTCCAGGGCAGCCCCATGGGCCAGATGTAAGCACTTCGTGGGCCGGGTGCAGCCTCCAGGCCTTGAATTTGATACCCTGCTATGGATCACTAATGGGACTTGGTGAGCAGTAGATATTTTATCCACTATTTCCTTTGATAAAACATTTTCTTCGTTTTATTAATGAATTTTTTCATCTAATTTTTCATTATAAGAAACAGCCCCCCAAAATAGTACTGTGGCTTCAATTGACAACTGGAACATAATTAAAACAATACTTTGACTGAAAAGATAACTACTAGTGGTATTTTAAAAAATGTAAGATTTAAAAGCAGCTAAATAAAAAGATAAGCCTGGTGTAAAATAATCAGTATGGTTTGTTTCAGTCAAGCGCAAATGTATTTTGAACAAATCATCATTTTTGAGCTATAGCAGCACATGTGGGGTGTGTTATAATAGTCTGAAGATAAGCAGGATGTGAGGCCAATTCTAGTCTAAGCTGATAAAGCAGAAGATGCAATAAATTCTTTAGGTCCAAAAGAATATCCTAACATCCAGTTCTAATTTTGTTCGGGAATGTATAACCCAAGTGCCATAAACAGCAAACAATAATTTAGAACAGTAATAGTAAAATGTGTAATATGATCATATCACAACATTACTGAATCTACATAAAAGAAGAGAATTTTATTGTTACACAAAATGAGAAATGGGGACCATTTTCACTGTCAACACTGTCCTGTAATGCAATATATAGTTTCCCCCTTATATTGAACTTTTAGAGAAATTAAGGTATTCCGTGCATGCCAAAGGGTTACAATACCAATCTTTATCAAAGTTTATTTTTCAGCTTGAAAGCTGACAAGTACACCATACAAAGATACCTTTGAATGAATTTGCATTTGCATGTGTTGATTTATCAATGTTCTTATCTTTACTACATACCCATCCCTAAGTGTCATACCAGGGCACTCCCTTGTGTTTTATAATCCCATATGATTATAGTTCTTTCTGTCACACCAACAACGCGCTTCAGTTGACCAAGGTAGTCACATCCAGTGATCCAGGAACTGTCCTGATGAAAAAGAAATATTGGCAAAAATCAACCTCCCTGATTACTGAGCTTCCCAGACAACAGCCTTAATTATAACTGATGTTCAAAGAACTAAAGAATATTATAAATGTAATTTATATATAAGAAGAAAGAACTGGCTGCAGCCAATTGTCCCATTCCAATGTCAAGTAGACCTGGAAATGTGGTAAAATAAATAAATAAATAAACCCCTATTGATTATTATGTATTATTTATAGAACCATTTTAAATGTTTATTTGGAAACTTCAATACGATAGAAATATGGTAACCAGAATGTGAATCAAAGCTTTCTATTGGAGGAACATGTTATCCCATTTTGTTTCCAAAGCCCATCTGAAGTCCTTATTTTGTTAAAATTCTAAATCAGCTTTCATCAAGTTAGTTGTTTTGTCCATACATCTCCAATCTTTTTCAAACAGTGGATACACTTTGCATCTTTAGAACTTGTTATGGGAAGTCTCATAAAATGGCTGCCATGAAAAGTGTTGCCCAAAACAGCCTTTTACTCAATGGCAAACAAAGGACTGGTTGTACCTCCCAGTATGGTTTTCCTCAGTATAGCTTGAGTTGTTATGCTTCAGACAAATACTTTGATTAGAGCATGCTTGCTCACCATAGTTTTGAAAGTTAAAACAATGTATTAAAACAAGATCAGCCTGGCAACCTGATGGGCAGCAAATAATGTACCAGTAGGGTACTGTTATCCTTGAGGGCTGGGTTGGGATCAAGTCTGGTAATCCTTTGGGGAAATTCTAAATTGGACGAGTTTGGAAATGATATCAATTATTGCAAATAGTCACAGATCAGTAAAATGAGATAAGTTCAGGAATTTCTCTGAGTTTGATTTTTATGAGCTCCATCATTTTTTTCTGGAAGGTAACTGGGTTTTAAAACTGATAATTTAAAGATATTACATGCTGTATCTTATATGAAAAGGACATAATTTGTCTGGAAATGTACATTTATATAGGAAATTGAGAAATAAAGTAGTATTACCCTCATACATTTTAATGAATTAAATGGCTTCATTCCCTGAGCCAAATGTGAGAGAAATGCAAACTTACTGGGATGCTGGTGCTTGCTAGAATTCGCATCTGGAAAACCAAAAATAAGATACAGTCAGAAAAAAGTAGAAAGGAAACAGGACCCGCTCAAGTAAAATATGGCAGAAATTCTCATTCATTTTCACAATTCTCACATGAAGCAACAGCGTCATTTTTTGGCTTAGAGAGAAGATTAGTTTTACCTGTTTGGATTTGTTGACCATGATTAAAACCATACACAGGGAATCAGCCCATTATGGTTTGTTCAGCTAACCCTGGTTACAACAAAATAATATGCAAATAATTTTACTCTCCGATAATATGGCTAGAATGAAGGATTATAGGTTCCTTCGTGACTGTGTTAGAAAGGGGCTTTACTGATCTTCCATGCAAATGATGCTTCCAAAAATTCCTTCTTCTGCATAAACATTGATGTGTAGAAATCTTAATCTCTTTTGTATTTAATCAGCCTGTTTTACTGTAAGGATGCATAAATTTCGCAGTATTCACTTACCCATTTGCACTTATTTAAAGTATAGGAGGCAAAGTGGTCATGAAACTGTACTCCATAGTTTAAAAAAATCCAGACAATTGCTTATTCTCTGATGACAATTATTAGAAAGGGGAAGAGGAAAAAGCAGATAAAGTGGAATTTGACAAACCCTTAGGTTTTTTATCTATTTGCTCTTAATATGTATTCAAATGAATATTTTTAACTTACAACATGTTGGTACCAACCTTCATGTTGCAAAGTAGAAGTACGTAACAAAGGACTAACAACCTTTTTTCTATTGCAAATATCATCAAAAAATGAACAATAACAAGGAAGAAGATCATTTTAAAATAGAATCCCAGTTTCAAAATGTCTTCAGAGAGGTATTTTACAGGCAGTGTTGAAGGTTCTGTTTTGGGTTTTGTGGGTGGAGAACACCCTCCAATTTTCCTATTGTTTTGAACACTTACTATTAATTTCTAGAGCTACTGACATTTTCAAAGTTTTTTATTAGCACTATGATTGCGAAACTTTTATACTCATGGCTGGCTTTTTATTTTTATGAATATCGTTTCTATAAATTTGTGCCAGAATAATATATCAAAGCAAATAATTTGCAGATTCTGAAAATCTGAAATCACATTCTTTTCATATGAAGGATAATGTCAAATGTAAGGACAGGACAATGCCTTTCACAATTCTTTAAGTGGCTGTCCACATTAGACAGGATTTTAATTCAATAAAGAAAAAAATATTTCAAAATCACCTGGCCAGAAAAAATAGACAACATTCCTTTCTGAGATGCTGTTAGCAAAAAATCAAGTTGAGGTATCTTTACCATGCATCGTATTACATCACTTCTCTTGACTCCTACAAAAAGATAAACAAAAATAATTTAAACTAGGAATTAGTCAATATATATAAAGGCTGGGGAGTTAATTAACCTGGAGAATATTTAGTTAACTGATTTGGAGCAATGACACATATTTTGATTACATTCAGGTAAAAATATTATACACACAAGCCAAAATGTTTTCAAAGTCACTGTTTGGGAATCCAAGTATTCATATTATATTGTACTAATATAGTATATTAGTATCCTAAGCATATCAGTAGATGAATGAATGAATAAATGAATGAAAGAAGCACCTGTATGTGCCTCCTAGCTAACGGAATATGGTAAAAATACATTCTATTAAAAAGCAATATATAGAGAAGAGATCCTAACATGGATATCATCATCCTGCTTGGGATACAACTGACTTTGTTGCACATGTGCCATACTACCAAATATGTTCCCAAAGTATCAATATTGCACCCTTATTATTACCAGAGCATACTGCACACCACACAGACATGTTCACCTAGTAAACCTAATCTACACTTTATATAACTAAAAAGCATGAAATGACAACCTTCACTAGTTAAACCAGTTAACATGATGTCTGGCTGTGGGCCCATCAGTTGTTGACCACGTCACATAGAAATTGCAACTTGGAATAGAAGAGGAATAAATTGTAAGAAGTCTCAATAAAGCTGTTATCTACTGTATGTCAGAAAGCATGGTGTCAAACACATCCTGTGAGCTAAAATGAACAGGAAAGCCACATTTTGCCAGGTACATGCCTCTGCCAAATTCCCTGAATAAGAGGTGGGGCACCCTGGACAATAGCAGCCTATCATCAACCTCTTTGCTGGCATTATCCAATGGCTGCCATGCTCCTTGGCTTGCAGACTTGCCAGACATACTGTGCAGGTAAAAGACGGGGTAGGAACTGGACCTTTTCAGAAAAAGTTTGCTGATCCCTAATTTATGCTGATGCAGATATGAACTAAGGGTTTTCTTTGATTGCATGGATCACAACAAACTGTGGCAAGTTCTTTAAAAGATGGGAGTACTAGAACACTTTACCTGTCTCCTAAGAAACCTATATGCAGGTCAGGAAAGAAAAATTGCTGGACATGGAACAACTGACTGATTCAAAATAGGCTGTATATTATTCCCCTGTTTATTAACCTATATGTGAAGTACATGATGCAAAATGCCAGACCGGATGAATCAGAAATTGGAATTAAGATTGCCAACAAAAATATCAATAATCTCAGATATGTAGATGATCCTATTCTAATGGCAGAAATTGAAGAGGAGCTAAAAGCCTCTTGATGAGGTTGAAAGAGAAGGAGTGCAAAAGTTGGCTTGAAAACTTTACATTTAAAAAAATTAAGTTCTTGGCATCTGGTCCCATCATATCCTGATAAATAGAATGGGAAGAAATGGAAGCAGTAACAGATTTTATTTTCTTGGGATCCAAGATCACCGCAGATGGTTATTGCAGCCATGAAATTAATAGATGTTTGCTGTTTGGGAGGAAAGCAATGGTAATCCTAGACAAGAACCCACAGAGACATCTGTTATGTACATAATTAAAAGAGTGAGCCAATGAGCGGAGTCTGGGGAGGACGCCGCTCATTGGCTGAGCCGCAAGGCGGGAAGAATAAAGAGCCGTCAGTGGCTGAAAGGTTGGACAGCGCCGGGTATATAAACTGGCGCTGGCCGTGGCTTTGCCGCTTGTGTTTGGAATTCAAAATAAAGCAAGTCTGTTCATGAACTCATGTCCTGCCTCTTCCTACCACGCGATCTAACACTGGCAACAAGGATGGGATAATAGGAGAGATCAAAGGACGACCACGAGGTGCAGCCATCTTGCGGAAATAACCACGCAAGCCACCATCAACAATCCTTCACCATCCCAAACAAGGAACAACACACCGGAGCCACAAGATGACCCACCGTCCAACCACCGTTGCTTACAACCCGGCAAAGGAGAAGTGGTCATCCTACATAGGGAGGTTCGAGATGTACTTCGAGGCAAATGGCCTACAAGGCTCCGCAGATGCAAAGAAGAGGGCTCTCTTCTTGACATATTGCGATTCGGAGCTCTACGAGCTGGCGGAAGCCCTGATCGAAGGCGACCTAGCCACTGTAGCCTGGACAGACTTGAGAGCGGCATTAACCGCCCATTTTGACCCGGCCCCGTCGTTCATGGCCCACCGGCACGACTTCTACATCCGCACACAGTGGGAGGACGAATTGGCCAACGCTTACCTCGCAGCCCTCCGCCGGCTGGCCAAGGGCTGCAACTTCTCCAATATGGAAGAAATGATCTGGGACCGGATCATCTTAGGGATGAAGGATGGAGCCCTACAGAAGCGGCTCATCGCAAAAGGGAACGTCCCATTCAAGGAAGCCATGGAGGAAGCCAGAGCCGCTGAAGCGTCCGACAGCTCTGCGGCCAGAATCAAGGGGGCGGCCAAAGTCCATACGGCCAGGAACGAACAGGGGCGACTCAGCTCGTCCGAGACCGAAGTGAGCGAGGAAAAAGAGAGGGAAACCCACAGGGACATCTACAAAACAGGCGGAGGAAAAAGCCAGCCCGGAAAGTCATACCAGTTGTGTAGGGGCTGTGGCGGGAAGCACCCGAGGTCCGCCTGCCGCTTTAAGGAGGCTATTTGCTGGCGGTGCAATCGGAAAGGGCACATTGCCAAGGTCTGCCGAGCGGAACAGCCCACAGCAAGCGAGTCAGCAAGGCAAAGCCCACCCCCGAGGCAACTGAAACCATGGAAGAAGACCAGCGGATTCAAACCGAACTGGAGAGATGACGGCCGGGTGGAGGACACCCACTTCACATCTGTGGGATTCGCCCAGACCCGTGTGAGGGCTGTGGATGCTTATGCTAGCAGCCAGTTCACCACGCGGGTCACCATTGAGGGGCGCCTTCCTCTCCCTCATCTCCTGGACCACCCTACAAAAACTCGTGCCATCGGTCAGGAGAGACGACCTCAAGACCCAGCGAGTGACGATTAAGGACTACCAAGGATGCACTATACCAACTGTGGGAAGAACCAGACTGCAGGTGGCCTACGGATCATTCCAAGGGAAGCTGCCATTAACGATCGTCGATCGTGACCTCCCAAGCCTCCTGGGCTGGGAATGGTTCCAACCCCTGGGAATCACCCTCGCCAGCATACACGCAGTGACAAGCAACACACGGCGGGACCAGCCAGAGGATGACGACGTCGTGATCCTAACCAGGAAGTTCCAGGAGGTGTTCAGCGACCAGCTAGGCAAGTACAAGGGAACCCCAATCACGTTTAGCCTAGATCCCCAAGTAGCGCCAATCCGGCTAAAGGCGAGGAGGGTGCCTTTTGCACTCAAACCCCTAATAGACGAGCAGCTGGACAAGCTGGTAGCCCAGGGGGTGTTGGAGCATGTAGACTTTGCCTGCTGGGAAATCCCCATCATGATGCTCATTAAGGCAGATGGGGTCCCTGAGGATCTGCGCGGACTACAAGTGCACCCTGAATCGCACGCTGCAACAAAGCGCATACCCGGTGCCGGTAGTGCAGCACCTCTTGCACTCATTGGGGCACGGGAAAATATTTGCCAAACTCGACCTGGCACAGGCGCAAACAATAGTTACCCACAAGGGGGCATTCAAGTGCCGGCGCCTGCAATTCGGCGTCAGCATTGATCCCAGGCTTTTGCAAAGCATGATGGAGCAGCTGCTGCAGGGCATTCCCGGAGTCATCCCATACTTTGACGACATGATCGTCTCAGCAAAGGACAGAAAAGAAATGTTCAGAAGGCTGGAGACCGTCCTGGAAAGATTCCAGGAGGCAGGGTTGCGACTAAAAAGGGAAAAATGCCAGATAGCAGTACCCCGAGTAGACTTCCTGGGCTTCCAAATAGATGCCGCTGGAATCCACCCTACACCCAATAAATTAAAGGCCATTCGGGAAGCGCCTACCCCCACTAACAAAACGGAACTGCAAGCGTTCCTAGGGCTCCTAAACTTTTATCATATATTCCTACCGCAGAAGGCGACAATCGCGGAGCCCCTGCATAGGCTATTGGACAAGGGAGCCGCATGGAAGTGGGGAGCACCGGAGGTGGGCGCGTTCGACACCGTTAAAAGAGCGATCACCTCTGATTCCGTATTAATACAATACAGCTCAAGCCTCCCCCTGGTCCTTACATGCAACGCATCCCCCCACGGCATTGGCGCGGTTTTGAGCCATCTACTACCCAACGGCAAGGAGGCACCCATCGCATTTTATTCAAGGACACTATCAAAAGCCGAACGGAACTATGCCCAGATAGACAAGGAAGCGCTGGCCGCCGTAGCCGGGGTCAAGCGCTCCCACGAATATTTGTATGGCCGGTAATTTGTCTTAGTAACAGACCATAAACCATTATTAGGAATCCTCGCCGGGGACAAACAGACGCCGGGCGTCCTGTCACTAAGGATGTTAAGGTGGTCGGTATTCCTCACGGCTTATGACTACACCCTCACGCATCGACCCGGCAAGGACATTGACCACGCTGACGCGCTCAGCCACTGCCCCCTGCCACAACTAGTGGAGGACCCGGGCCCCGCAACAATCGTACTGCTAGTAGAGACTTGGAGGCAACCTCTGATGACGGCAAAAGAGATCGCCGCACAAACGGCTAAAGACAGACTTTTGGCGTGGGTTTTGAACTGGGTCTGGAAGGGCTGGCCCGTACAGGACACAGACCCAACAGCGCAATCTTTCATAAGCAGAAAGGCTGAACTGTCAGCCAGCAAGGGCTGTCTCCTATGGGGTGACAGGGTGGTGGTACCCGACAAACTACAGGAGGGGCACCTGGGAATAGTGCGCATGAAGGCACTAGCATGGAGCTACGTCTGGTGGCCCGGGATGGACAAGCAAATAGAGCAGTGGGTAGCGAAGTGCGAGCCCTGTCAGGAAAGCAGGCCGGTTCCTGCAGCTGCCACCCCCCTCCACTGGGAACAACCGGCTAATCCGTGGAGCAGACTCCACATCGACTTTGCAGGGCCGTTCCAAGGGCAAACATTTCTGGTAATGGTGGACCCCCACTCTAAATGGTTGGAGGTGGTGCTAATGCACAACACCACAACCGAGGCGACCACCTGGGCACTCAACCGGCTATTCGCAACCCACGGCCTACCAGACGTAATAGTATCAGACAATGGGCCCCAGTTCACGTCAACACAATTTGAGCGGTTCTTGACAGACAGGGGGATCCGCCATGCCCTGTCAGTGCCAGCACACCCACAAACGAATGGTCAGGCGAAAAGAATGGTCCGATTCATAAAGGACACATTGGGGAAAATGGGCCCGGGAAATTGGCAAGACAAGGTGGCCACATTATTATTGATCCAACACATCACACCCCATGCCACCACCGGCCAGAGCCCTGCAGAGCTCCTTATCGGGAGGTGCCTAAGGTCCACCTTAGACAGGCTACATCCCAACTTCCACGAAGTCAGCCCCCCAGAGGGGGAAGGGAAAGCCGCCACTTCACCGCAGGGGACCTAGTGTATGCAAAAAGTTTTACGGGGGGACCCACATGGATTCCTGCCAGGGTCATAAGAACCGTAGGACTCCGGTCGTATAGGGTCGAGACCAGGGACGGGCAACTCTGGAGCCGACACATTGATCAGCTCTGGAGAAGGGTAGGCCCAGGGAACACCAGCCTGGAGTTAGACGAAGAGCCTCCACAAAACCCAAGGAACTGGTCCCTACCCACAGACACAACAACACACACAACAACACAACTCACAACACACACCCAGGCACAGACCCCCCAGGCAGACAGAAAAGTAGCCTCAAACCCGAATAGTAGAGCAAGGGACTCACCGGGAGGGGAACAGGTCCCGCGGAGTACTTCTGAGGCCGTCAGCTCGACGGACTCAACCAACGCCCTGAGAACCTTCCAGGAGGTTCCTAGGGGGGAGTCCGGAGCAACGACAGGCCCGTCCGCACAGACCAACGCCGACGAATCAATTGAACCGCGCAGGTCCAGTCGCGCCCACCGAAGCCTCGCCTACTTGCGGGACTACGTCCGAAAGACGGCCGGGGATTGGGTAAGAACGAATCAATAGGGGAGGGGTGTTATGTACATAGTTAAAAGAGTGAGCCAATGAGC
>JAOYMU010000252.1:58211810-58228432 GCA_025802295.1 Psammodynastes pulverulentus | reverse complement strand
CGTCACGTGACGCGGACTCCGAAAAGGATCCGGAACGCCGTTCCGCCCCGTTCCCACAGAAAAAAAGCCCTGCCTTTAACTGATGTTGTTTGTAGGATTGAGCCTCAAATCTCACTATCTTTGTCAGTCTTTTCTGCACTCGGCATCAATGTCATATATTCACACACACAGAATAAAGTTAAAGCCCAATAAAATTTAGCCAAAAATCAAAGAGGAACTCTGATTAGTTCTTTTCTATTTTACTTTCATTCCTATAATATTTCTTATGGCTTGGGGTTCTTCTTCATCTTTGGATAGTGCTTCTTGCAATGTCATGTATTTCTCAAGATAAATTTATCTTCCTCTACCCTTTTGTCCTTTTGTCCTTAGATTATTTGCTATTTTCTAATTGTTCCTTGCCCTCTAGGCATGACAGCACTTTATCCAAATCCAAAACAGCATATTTATTGAAAAATAAGAAGATGCACGACTCACTTGCCATTTCTTTGTGCAGTAAAAAATTCCTCTATTTTGAGTTGCTTGCAGCATCCGTTGTTCATCTGAGACTCAGGCCTCTTCTTCCAATGCTGCTTTGACTTGTTCTTACTCTTGGCCTCAGCTTTGTTGTTATTTTTCATTATTGTTTACATTGTCCATTTTCATTCCAATATGTGATTACCTACTATGTAACTCATAGGAGAAAGAACATAGAATATAGAATATTACAATATAGAATTGGGAGGGACTTTAAGCTCTTCTAGTCCACACCCTATACTAGAGCAGGCACCTCTATACCATTTCAGATAAATGGTTATCCAATCTCTTGTTGAAAGCCTTTAGTAATGGAGCACCCACAACTTCTGAATGCAAGTTGTTCCATTGTTTGATTGTTCTCACAGTTAAGAAATTTTTCCTTAGTTCTAGGTTGCTTCTCTCCTTGGTTAGTTTCCATCTCAATTTGCCTTTTGGTGCTTTGGAAAATAATTTGACACTCTTGTCTTTGTAGGAGCCTTTCAAATATTGGCATTCTGCTTATCAAGTCTCCCCTAGTCCTTCTTTACATTAGACTACACATACCCAGTACAATTCCTGCAACTGTTCTTTGTATGTTTTAGCCTCCAGCCCCTAATCATTCTTGTTTGCTCTTCTCTGCAGAAAAATAAATAAACATTGATTTTCTTGCCACAAAATGCTCTGAAATCAGGCAGACATGGCAAAAAACATAAAAAGCTTAAAGTGGTACCCTTAAGTATCTCTTACCTGTCTGCCTTTTTTCTTATAATTTTGATAGATATTGGGTACAGGTTCATATATAATGAAATGCAGCTCCCATATCTTCACTGTTATCTTACAATATCTTTAACCATAAATGTTAGGACCCCATTCCCCATTTACTACTGCTGAATTTTTCTTGGTATCGATTTTTGTTAGGCATGGATTTTGTTTATAGGTGGGTATCTATTTCTTAAAATGTAAAATCAAAAAAGGCAAAATCTGTCCCACACACCTGATAACTACTCTTAGCACAGCATTTCTGGGGGCACAGATGGTGTTTATAGCCTTCTTGCTTTCCTGACTGGGAGTACCATAAATTGTGACTTTATTGAAAGGCTGGTGGGATGAAGTTGCAAGAGATTTTTCACTTGATGAATACTCCATGTTAGAATGACTAAATGGAGAGTCAAAGAGAGATCAGAGGCCTCAACTGAATATTGTTACTGACATATCCTTGTGAGCTGAGAAGGTTATTTAAGGTTGATTATGTGAAAGAAATTGTTCTTTGGTGTGAACTATCCTATTACGTAATTTAAATAGATATTTAAATATTGACTTGTTTAGACTGTGATTTTCTGCAAAAGAGTAATTATATTCTTCTAAACCAAAGTGTCAGTTACTTAATCCAAAGAATTTTAATCCAGTGACATACTCCTTACAGTCATTGCATTGGTTTAGTGGAATAAGCAAAAGGGCAAGCTTTATTTTTCATTGCTTATTCTACTCTCTGAAGTGTTGAAGAATATTTGGACGGGGTGGGCAATCATGACCTGTGGACTTCAACTACCAAAGTCATGAGATCCACAGGTCATAAAGTTGCCATAGTTGCCCACTCCTGGATTGAAGTGTTAAAGATATAAATACAGGCAAATTGATTCTTAGCCCCTGATGTCCCACTGACCACAGAGAGTCAAGGATTTACTTCTTCTTCCGCCTCCTCATCCTCTTCCTTCTCCTCTTCCTCCTCATCCATGTTCTTCCCACAACTGCAGGGTCTGCTTTTTTCATTTTAACCCAAAGGTTGCAACAGGATTTAACTGACTGGCTTGTCGACTATGCCTGAGTGAGAGAGAGAGTGACTGACATTATCCCAATGGCTTTTGTGCATAAGGCAGGACTAGAATGCATAATTTCCTGATTTCTAGCCTTCAGTTCAACCCAAAGGTTGCAACAGGAATTAGCTGACTGGCTTGTCAACTAGACCTGGCTGAGAGGGAGAGTAACTAGCATTATCCCAATGGCTTTTGTGCCTAAGGCAGGACTAGAATGTGTAATTTCCTGGTTTCTAGCTGGTGCTTTAACCACTACACCAAACTGGATCTCATCTTGCACAGTTACACATGTACCTTTCTAGGGATTGAAGGCTGCAAAAGACCAAAGGGATGATGAAAATTGAGCATACTGCCTTGCATGAATAGAAGTATTAATGAGGAAAGAAGGCAAACCTATCACTAGATAGAACCCACTTGTTCCCATCTGACTCTGATGTTTCATATTTCTTTTCTTGGACAATCAAATTAGAATCCTAAAGAAAACTCTATAGAGAGGATTTTTTTCTCTCAAATCAAACACAGTATACTGATAGATTCTATGTTTAGTGTTGATTAATTATGGATTTAATTAAAACCAAGGTTATTTACAAACCCACAATGGTTATAATACTGCAATTTCTCCATTTTTATACTACATATTATCATGCCTCTTAAAGTATGATTATAGATTGCTGAAAGGAGTCACTGAATAAAAAATGAGCCAATATTGCCTTTAGTTCCCCTATCTATAATGATAGCACTGATAGGTTCTGGTGTTTTGGTCAAAATTGTAAAACCAACATGTGCCACCATGATGCACACATATAAAAGGGGAAGTGCTTTAATCACAACAATGAAGCTTTTTTTTAATCATTTGTCCACGTCTCCTGAATTGTCTCTGTCCACAAGATATGCCTAATAAATAAAATAACAGTGCCTTAAATACAGTTGCCCTGACATTGGAGATGCATGTTCAGCAGCTTTGAATTCCCAACTACAGTAGGATAGTTGCAGACATCAGTCACTGCAAATTCTGAGACGTTTATACAAAATTTACTAGCTCCTTACTCTGAAGTTATTTATCTATCAAATCTTTGAGAAAAAAATGTATTTTGAATGTGTATTTAAGTTAATGCTTGGAGTTATTTCTGAAACATTTCAAAAGTAATGTGAATATGGACAAGAACTATGAATGAGGAAAAAAAAATCAAACCACAACTATAGATGAGAAATGGATTCATACCTCACATTAAAGTGAAATGAGACCCTAGAGAGATGATGGAATGCTTTCAGGATTCTACATGTATTTTTAAAGGATATTTTAAAAACCAAACCAACTTTTCAAGATGATTCAGTATCTGTTTGCCCATTTTCTTATACAGGTTCTGGTTAGCAGTAGAAGATCTGAAAAAGAGACCCATCCGCGAGGTTCCTGTCAGAGTACAGGAAATCTGGCAAGAATTCCTTGCCCCTGGAGCACCAAGTGCCATTAATCTAGACTCAAAAAGTTATGACAAAACCACACAGAATGTGAAGGAACCAGGGCGATATACATTTGGCGATGCTCAGGTTGGTAGACCTGTTTGTACAGATATGTACCAGTGTCTTGATGACTTGATGGAGAAATAGAGCTGTGAAAAACTGTTTCCGGCTTTACCATTCCTTTTCTAATATATTCCAGATCTGTATTTAACAAAGAGCACTCTATGCATGCAATATGCTAGAAATTCAGCTTAAATTCTGTTTTAATAACTTGCCCACTAATTAAAAATAGGCTTCTGCTAATAAAGCCTAGATATACTGTATTTTTCAGACTATAAGACTCTCTGGACTATAAGATGCACATTAGCTTTAGAGGAGGAAAACAAGAAAAAAAATCTGCATTTCAACCCACTTTTTGTGTGTGTGGGGGGGGGGGGGGTTGCATCTTATAGTTTGAAAAATACGGTAATTTCCCTGAATCAACAAAATGTTTGTCTAATAATAAAGTTTTTTAATAAGCATATAATTTGCTGTGATTTATAGGCTAACCAAGTTCATTTATATTCTAGAAATAACTATGTAAGTAATGGAAATATACTATAACTCCCCCGTCCCTTGCAGCTAGGTGCACATTGATCTTAAACAGCAAATCAACTCCTAAAGTTTTGGGAATGGCCACAGAACTACTCCAAACTGTAACTTTTAATGCAACAGAAGGTGAAAGTATGATGAAGGCAGACTAGTGTTGTAGTAATGGAAGCCATGCCTCTTTTGTACACATGATGAAGCTTGTGTCAAGATGCCACAGTGCTGTTTTTGTCACTTGCTTGCCTCATCTCCTCTGAGAATCCCTCTGGCTAGGGAAGAATTTGATTAAACTGAAATAATTCAATTTAATTTAAAATGAAACAACACTTCCTTTTATCTTGACAAATTCTCTCTTTCACTCAACATTATATATGTCAGACCTGCCCTAATCTGATGCCTTAGGAAAGAAAGACCCTTGACTTCATTTGGTTGAAGTGAAAGGTTATTTTACTAAAAAGATGTTAGTTACAGTAAAATCATGCTGGCTCTAGGTTTCCCACGCTCAAAGGATTCAGAAAGGTTTCCCTCATTCCAGCTCTCCCCCCATGACCAGTCCATCTTCAGCCAATCAGAACTTGCCAAAATGATTTGAGAAGGCTGAGATGTTTGGGAGCAATCAACATTCTTGGATTTCGATGCAAACTGGTTCTGAGCTTCTCTGGTCTTTATCACCTCCCATTCCCCCATCTCCGTTTCCCATCGTACACACATAGCTTTGTTGCCCATCTATCCTCCCACCTCCCCATTCTAGTCTTTGATGGCAGGATGCCTGTGAGGTGCATCCTGCCATCAGGATTAATGTGCATTGAAACAAATTTTCCACAAAAATTCAATTTCCATAGATGTTCTTTCATCCAAAATATTATATGTTAGTGAACTTTGCAATAGAAAATTGTTCTGTGAATTGTGATATATTGCTTTGGATTCGATATGTTTATTTGGAACTAGGATTACTCACATAGTTTCAAATACAAACTGAATAATTGTTTTATAGAAAGCAAGCTACTTAATTAATCCAAATCACCCTAAATCACTTTCACTAAAAATTATTTATTTCCTCAGATGAATTGGAGAATCATACCCAAATTCAGTCTTCTTCAAGCATATAAGCTAAATCAACTTACCGTAGTAGTGCATTTCCTAACTATAGTAGTTGAACGTTAGTCAGCTATCCAATGTCTTGAACTTTATCTTCAACTCAAATTATCAAATTGGCAGAGGCATTGGCTGCAGCTACCTGCATCTTACTGACAAGGCCCAGAAATGTAGGGTGACAGATTATTTTAAAATGCATCTGAACTTTTCTACTTGCTATATAGAAAATGCTAATAATTTTTCATGCCACTAGATGGCTGTCTATATACATATTTTCTATACCAGCTGCCTTGTTGGTCTCTGGTAGGTTTGCGTTAGTGGAAGTGATTGGAAAGTGCAGTGTTTCTCAAACCTGACAACTTTAAGATGTGTGAACTTCAACTCTTGGAATTCCTCAGCCAGCATGTCAAGTTGTCAACCTGTCAAGTTTGAGAAACACTGTTCTATTTTTGTTTTTCTGAGATACAGCTTTGTGTTTAAGACTGTGGGCTGATGTGAGCTGTGTGCTTGAGCACACTTGTTTTGGTAGCTGTGTTATATGAAAAATATCAGCCGGCAGCTGTCTAAACAGAAGTGCTACTGTTTAAAAATGAAGAGGTCTTTTATGTATTTTTTATTCTGTTGCACCTTTAAAAATTATAGAAGTCCTCAAATGTTAACTTAGTGGGTGACTACTTGGAAGCAAGACTTTTTGGTAGCCATTTCCAAATTACACTATCATTTGTTATCTTTTCAGCACCAGGGAAATACTTTAAAAAGAATCTCTTTTAATGCTTTGTATCTTTATCCTGCTGCTCAGTCTTTCCTTCCATTTTATTATATGATGTCTCTTTTAACCTCTGTTTCTGTTACTGGATTATTTATTTTATAATTATACAAAATTCTGTATGCTTACTCATTTCAGAGACTCCAAGAAATCTAAAATACAATGACATTAAAAAGAGACCCATGGAACTAGAAACCCAAATATGCCAGCATTCAAATCCTCCACAAAATAAAAATTTTTCATCCACTTGAAAAAGGCTAATTCTAGGTGGCTTACAATTATAAAGCTATACAAATTAAAACATAAATAAGCTAATATAAAGTCCAAAATGCTATTGTTGCTAGCCACATCCCTACCTTCCTGAGCAGTGAAAAGTTCCAGGAACAAAAACTCTTCACCTCTGTTAGAAGAGGCTTGTTTGTAATATTTGATTTATTGATAAGTGAAACACAGAAGATTGAAAGCCTCTAACAGCTCAATGTCTGCAACAGGGTTGCCCAAGAGAGGTTTCTGATTAGCCAACTTGCAATCAAACTTCTGCTTTGACTTGGTCTTCTGTGTCACATTGTGTTGTCTCTCAGTCTGCTTTCAAAAAGCACTCACTTCCCTCCTTTTCTTTGTGAAGGATTTATTTGCTCCTCCCATATAGTTGTTCCTGTAGACGTGACAAAGATTTCAACAAATTATTCAGCATTATTAACCTTTCGTTCACAATGCAATATGGCATCTGACCAAACTGATTGTGATGATCCCAAACTCAGTGATCTGACAAGAATGTCTTTTGTTTGTAGATTTTCTTTAAAGTCATTATTTTGTGAATATCACAGAGCCAAAGTTCTGGGTATCCTAACATTTTTACATGAAATGTTACACTGGTGTAAAATTGACTAATTCATGCAAATAAGATAAATGGCTATACAAAATCCTTGTAAACTAACTTGTGCAGAAACTGTCATAATGCTTGGATTGATGTTAATTCTTGCTAATTTCTTTAACTGAAATCCTAAAGTTTGCAACTTTATTAGAAATCATTTAGTAAGCACTGTATTAACAGAACCAGATTTCTATGCTGCCCTAGGAATGAATTTCACATGTACATAATAATCTGCATTATTTTTTTTGTATCCTCTTTTTTTCTTTAAAAAAACCTACTTTCAAAAGATCAGATTTTAAAAGTGAAAAACTTTTCTATATTCTTTTACTTTAGGAGCACATCTACAAGTTGATGAAAAGTGATTCATATCCACGTTTTATACGATCCAGTGCCTATCAGGAATTACTGCAGGCCAAGAAGAAGGTATTATTCCATCTTCTCTATGTATTTCCATTCTTTCAGCAGTGGTTCCCATCTATCGTACTTTCTCTCTTGGGATAAATGACTGTATATCTGGTAGGTGAAGAATTTACTTCAATCTGAGCATCCCATAATGATGGTGGGATTCATGCCTATATTTATTTTGCATCTTTGCATGAGCAAATTAATTTCATGTTGACATTTACTTTGTATCACTCTAAAAGGAATTGTAGGACTATAACTTAGGAAAACAGGTAAGAGCAGGTCAAAACGTTTTAGAAAGATATATAAATATAGTCAATGTAGTATGATTCTTACTTTGCAGCAGATATAATTTGATTGTATAAAGTAGTGTTTCTCAATCTTAGCCATTTTAAATTGTGTGGACTTCAACTCCCAGAATTTGTCAGCCCACATGTTGACTTGGGAATTCTGGGAGTTGAAATCCACACATCTTAAAAGTAGCCAAGGTTGAGAAACACTGGTATAAAGCTACACACACTGAGTTTCTTTCATCTAAGATTTTTGCGGTCAAAGATAAGTCCCACTAAGTTCAATCAGGACTCAATCCATCTCTAATAATTGCACAAAACTTTAGAACGATAAATCCTTGGATAGTGGAAATTATGTTTTCTGAGTCTTGTTCAGGATCTGTGTCTGAAAAAAAAAGTTCCAGTAAGATGCCCACTAAAACATTCTCAGAAAGGCAAACAGTGACAGTAAGGAATGAGAAAACAATGAAAGAACAGACAGTGAGCTTAATGCTCCCAAAATATAGCAATAACAAATAATTTTAAATGTGTACTTATCAGACTTATTTAGACTCTACATACTCTTACCCATACACATTTGTCTCTAACACTCTCAGTACTTGCTTTGTTTTCTCCATCCTCTCCTCTCCCTGTTCATTCTTGGTGGGAGTTTTGTCCACCAAAAGAAAGAAGAAAGAGTTGCCTTAATACTCAGCCATTTTCTTTGGCTTACCAACCTTTGCCTTGATTGGACTATTCTGCCTCACCAATGCAAAGACTTTTAGAGACAACCAAATCAGTCTCATGCCTGAGACTTATACTCTTACTGCCTCTATCTCACATCCTGTTAGACATCTGGAGAATAGGGCCAGCAGATATAGACTGCAGAAACACAGACCAATAGGTGGCAGAGAGAAACCCTAAGGTTTTGCTGCCATCTAGAAATTGTCTGGATTTTTGCAGTTCAGATAAATAGCCCTGCCAGAAAGGTTACAGAAGCAAAATCAAACACAAAAGAATCATCCAGAGAGCAAACTTCAAAACCCCCAGATTATTCTGCATAAGTCTAGATAAATGGCAACCCTAATTAAAGTAATATAGTAAGGGTGGGTAATCTGAGCCATCTGAACCATCATTCCCACTCTACCTTTGAGCTTCCTTTTTTGAGAAGAAAACTCTGAAAATAGACTATGTAGTTTAGAAGAATCTGGGATTAGATTCTCTATCTTAAAGTTCCTGGTCAAGGACAGTTTCTGAACACAGTCAAACAAGCTGAGGGCTCCTTCCAATCTTCCCACAATATATGTTAATGGAGAACCAAGACCTTCCGTGGTTGAGAAGTTTGATGTTGGGAATGTTTTGACTTTTTATATTTCTTCAAAATATGTATTATTACTATCGCTATTAATTTTGGAAGTCCACTGATGTCTTCTAGGGTGTTATGGGCACCATAGCACATATAGGTAAAACTTTGTTATTAATTATTACTTTTACTACTACTAGATGATCTAAACCCATCTACTGGGACACTCCTTTGTGTAGCCCCCTAAGTAAGTAGTGCAATGACATGGATGCACAGAGAGAACTTCCTTGGGATGTGGAGAATGGGTATGCATGGATAGCCCTGCTTCCACTGATCTTGCACATCCGTCCACACTACATGGAGATCTTAAAAAGAGGTTCAGTTACTCTGATGATTTAGAGCTCATAATCATCAAATTTCTGGACTCAACATAATGTACTTATGTAGCTTGTTTCTTGTGTTGAATGTAAAAAGATCCAGTAGGAAAAAATTAGTGCAGAAACAATAGAGAGCAGGTTTGCCAGCTATATGTAGAATTTAAGGAATAATGCTTGCATAGGAATGAGTTGTTGTGTCAGCCTGTAAAATTAGAAAGACAGAAGACTAGGAAACCAATAGTGCAAATTCATAATCCAATTTTGTAGTTAGTTCATGTTCCTCCCCTTTAAAAGTTAAAAGCAATAGGAAGCCAAGAAAAAAATTAAACCATCCAAACAGCAAGTGTGAGAAGGCATCATCTAGAACAAGGGTATCTTGGAGGGCCAGATCAGTATTGTAGTTGTCTTCTTTGGGCTGGCGGAGGGGGGGGGAGAGATGAGACAGATAGCAGACAGGATGGATGACTTCTGCAGTACTCTGCCAGCCAAAATGGGGCATGAGGGGGTCGTGGGCGGTCCCCACGTCCTGTTTTCAGTCTGGATGACTTCCTGCAGCACCCTTCTGGCCAAAATGGGGCACAGGGGGGCTGTCCTTTGTTATTTCCAGGCTGGTCCTGCGGGACGGATCTAAGCAGTCCATGGGATGGATGCGGCCCACGGGCCTTGAGTTTGACACTCCTGACCTAGGCATTCAATAAAAATAATTTCCCTTCCAAAGCTTGTCTTGACTCTGTGGACTAATGGCAATATGGTGGGGCATCTTATTGGGCCTGTGGCAGCAGAGAAAAGAGTTAACCAACTCCCTGTACACCAAGGATCTGATCTGTGCTATTTAGCATTTAAAAGTTACAAGGAACTTAAGGAAATGTGTTGCCCTAACATTTAATGGCATGTGTGCCATTATTTAAAATCAACACTCCTCTTCACTGTTGAGATATAGTAATTCAGTAAATAAATGGAAATCTTCCTTAAACAGAAGAGGGCTAGCCTTTTTTTTTTTTTAAAGATAGTTTATGTTCTTAGATTGCGTAAGTGGTCACGTAATTGGCAGAATGTTCAGGGCTCCTTGTCCTGTTTTAATTTCATGTTTTGTTTTGTATTATCCCAGTTTGATCGGCTTGGCAGTTAATTCTAAGCAAACCTTTGATCTTGTACGTCAATGCTGTTTTCCACCCAGTGAATCAGCACTGTCAAAGCTGACCCAGGCAGACATCCATGTAAGGGGGGGGGAGGATGGATGAAGCATGGGACAACTTCTCTAGTTGCCAAGTGTGATTCTCTCTGCCCTGCCCCTTCCAGCTACTCTGTGCTCCTCTGCATGCCTAAAACTACATTCAGGTGGGCAACCTATACACCTCTGTGCAATTGGACCTCTCTGTATCAGGGGAAAATTGTGGGGGGGAAATATATTTCCCTTCTATTTCTATAAGCATTTCATCTTCTGCACTTGCTTTTGTGTTGTGGGTTTCTTTTTATGACTTTTGTGTTTTAGCAACCCATTGCTTCATTGTGCTTTTATTTTATGGTCTTTTTTTTTTTTTGCTTCTTTTGCTTTTGTTTCCCCTTTATGTTTTTTTCCTTTCACAAGTTGGAAAATACACTGGATCGCCGAACATCATTTGAGAAATTCACACGGAGTGTGGTAAGTTTATAACCTCGTGAGCCTTGCGATTGACAGATTGCCCTCTGACATTATGTGGGTTTTATTGATGCTGACCTCAAGTTACAAGGCGATGTTACAATTCAGGCCCTGCTGGGAATAATTTAAACAGCAGGAGCAAAGAAGCTGCTTAACAATGTCACCTCAGTGCTGTCCCAGAAACCTTTTCTTTTAAGAATATGACAAATAGAATATTATTAGACTGGATCCATTTCACCCTACATTTTCTTATCAAAGCCACGTTTAAAAAAAAATAGTCTCGGGTCTTTGGGTTTGTTTAACAATGTATGTGCCAATGCCTTTGGATTCACACTTTTCAACTTTTGCACTGGTTCAAACTAAAGCATTCAACACATTTATTTTTGTAGGGCAGAAACATCCCAATTTTCCCCTGCCATAAAAACTGTACACCAACACTGAGGGCGAGCACTAACCTGTTATGAAAAGAGGTAGAAAGATCTTGGCTTCTACTCCAGTTTGTTGACCTTGTCCTCTGAGTGGTGTGCGTTTCCTGTGCGCACGTGCGTGCGTGTGAGTGTGTATAAGTGTGCCGTACTGTGGCTTTTGCTGTTGCAGTCAGTTAACAAAGCTGTGTGTACTGAAGTGATCATTTATGAAGACCATCAGCAAAGATCATGGTTTTTGTTTTCTGTGTCTTCATAAACCAATTCCCTTAAAAAATTTTCTTAATAAGCAAGGTTTTAAATGTTTTTAATATAATGATAAGAACCCCATAGCAGGCATAGTATATCTCTATCATGAGCAGTATGATCTGGAATACTTTGAATGTTTGCAAGGAAAATTAGGTATTCGGAGAATGGGATTTAAAAATTAGATATTTAGGGGGAAAGAGTCAAATCTAATAGTAATCGAAAGAAACATAAATTTAAGAATTTACTGCATTTGGGGCTTCATAATCCTCTCGTCCAGATCCTGTTACTTTTAAATAACCTTGGACACTAAGAATTGTTTGAGAATTGCATCCCTGCTTGTTGGCCAAATAAATAACAAAAAAAAAATAATAGTGGAGAGTTTGAAACAAAAACCCCTATTTTTGCATGGTGGTTTTACCACAGCATGTTATATTGTGAATTCTGTTTTTGTGTGGGAGCTAAAAGGACCTAGAAAAGCAGCACATTTATAGATGTGTAATTGAACTCTCTATTATAACTATAAAATGATCTCCTTCAGGTCAAATTCAACCCCGGGGGATATTGGCAGTAGTGCAGAAGTAACTTGCCATGGGCTATTTTAGGGATTTTTTTGTTTGTTTGTTTCAATCCCCAATGTAGCCTAGAGAAGGCAGACTGTAATGGAACTTTGTGTTGTCTGAAGATCTCTAAATACTAAGGTAAAGGTAAAGGTTCCCCTTGCAAATATGTGGTAGTCATTCCCAACTCTAGGGGGCAGTGCTCATCTCCATTTCAAAGCCGAAGAGCCAGCGCTGTCTGAAGATGTCTCCGTGGTCATGTGGCCGGCATGACTAAATGCCAAAGATGCACAGAACGCTGTTACCTTCCCGCCAAAGGTGGTCCCTATTTTTCTACTTGCATTTTTTACGAGCTTTCGAACTGGTAGGTTGGCAGAAGCTGGGACAAGTAACTGGAGCTCACCCCATTATGTGGCACTAGGGATTCGAACCACTGAATTTCGATCAACAAGCTCAGCATCTTAGTCACTGAGCCACCGTGTCCTTTTTCTAAATACTAACCAGGTACAATTCTGTTTTAGCTTCTGAATCCCCGAGAAGTACAGATGCTACCATCTGCTGAGAATTTCTAACTCATGAAATCATTAAGCCCAAGTCTCAAATAGAAGATTATCACCTCTGAACTCCTAAAAATATCCTGTCTGGCAATAGCTATGAGAGTTTTCAAAGCCATAACCACACATCCGCTGCGCTATTGTAACAAAACTTCCTCTATTTTTCCTTTCTTGCTAGCATAGATGATCAAGTTTCAACAAACTCCAGGCATGGCTTCAGTCCATCTAAAATCTGCAAAATAGTTATTAATTCAGTTGAGACTTACTGGAACTACTAAGAACAGGGTTTGGATGTCCAGTTTCCTCAGCAGAAGTATAATTGGGATTTGATGAGATATGACAGTAAGGATAGAAGAAGGGGTAGCTTGCTGGGAGTTTTATATTAGCCAGTTACATTGTTTGTCAGAATGTGAGAACCAAATATAAATTATGTATCTTTATGCTAGTGGAAGAACTAACACAATGAGAAATTCTAAAATGGTAACTCCATCCACTTATTAAAATGTATCAAATGCATATGCTCCAGCAAGTTTTCCTTACAGAATGTTTCCAGCAATGGATCAACAGCAGACGTTCACTGACAGAGAAAGTATTGTGTATAAAAGATGTTGGTAATGATCATTCTAATACTATGTATGTCAGTAGGAATTGTGTCCTTTTTAATTAACACAATGTTTTCTTCTTTTAATCAATCTATTGATCATGAAGTGCTAAGAAACATGAAGACCTCAAATAACTAACTAGGTTTATAAAATCCATCTCAATGAAATTAATGCCATTTTCATCTAATTATCCTTCTATTGTTTACTTTCCTTTGCATATATATTTGCATTGTATATATACTGATGCCCATTCTCTGATTACTGGGCTTCTGTACCAATTGGCTACTATTATAACATCCAGACACAACTTTATCTGGTGAGGCAGTTTGATAGATATCATTACCAGCTGACATGATATACTAACAGCAAAGGAATCTCCCTAGGGTTACCCTTTGGCATCACAAGATAATTTGAGTGTGGACATGGTTTATTTCTGAATTTGTGAAATGAGTATGGTAGCTTCAAATATTTCACTTGTCCTGTGTCAAGAAAGTATAGTTTACTGTAATGTATGCACCTAGAGCAGAAATTAGAAAAAATAGAAATTACTTGGATAATTTCCATTAAGGGCTCTGAAACTTGATTTTTAGAACTGCAAAACCTCTGTGGTTTTGTAGAAATATATAGATTGGTGCTCTCAGCTCTACATTCTACATCATATGAGAAATTCAAATTATTTTGTTTTTCTCCTCATAACAATCATTTGCTATATCATTGAGATGTCATTAATACATGGCCTCTTACCATTACTGCTAATATGTACAAGTGATAATCATCAAAAGAAAGGAAAGATCAGATCTGATGATTTTATAATAATGCAGAATTGATGTTGGAGGGATTATATGCATTTAATTATCATCAGCAATATAAATGCTGGTTTGAATTTAAAATGTAAGCCATCTCAGCAATAGTGCATAATGAATTAGCTATTTGACTGTTTCAACTCATTGCGTTAAAATTCAGGGTTTCATAATGAAGCTTAGATCTCCATTGCTTTCTTCAGAACATTGAACCTGACATTTGGACATTAACATCAGAGAATGAGAAATCTGAAAATGTGCAGGTGAAATGGGATGTTTTTTGGAATGTAATTTTAATGGCTTCCACCAGATAAAATATGAGAGTTTTAAGAGAGTGGCACTTTTTCAATCACTGGACTTGGATTTGCTTAGAGCAGGGGTGTCAAACTTATGATGACACATTGTCATCATGTGACATATCACAACTTTTCCCCCCTTCTCTAAAATGGGGTGGGCGTGGACAGCATGTGATGCCTCTGGTCCATGGGCCAGGAGTTTGACATCCCTGGCTTAGAGTGATCAAGCCCGTATTGATCAAAACAGGACTATCTCCCCTGAGTTCTTTGCATTTGGTTCTGATTCCCTTGATGATAATTGGAAGCTGGTTTGGTGAACCAAGTCCAATGGCTGCTCCCATTATTTCAGTTGTGCCTGAAATAACATGAATGTGTTGCTGGATGATGCAGCCACCAAGTGATAAAGCTGTTCATATCTGAAAGCACCCAAGGACAGGCATCCCATATTTAAGGTCGCCGTGTGAAAAATGTTAGCCGGACAAGTAGGTGCTTGGTAATGAACTGGGTTTTCAGTGAACATGCCTCTGTCTTCTGTTTTCTTTTGTTTGTTTGTTTCTATCTTTTCCTCAGGGGAAATCGCTCACGTCAAAGAGATTAACCAGTCTAGTGCAGTCCTACTAAAAAGATCATCTTGTAGCATGGAAGCAGACTCAGTCATTATACTTCGTAGCTCACTAATTGCCTGAAATCAGAGGACAATAGAACAAGATGTTGCATGAGCAAGGACCTGACTTGTTTTCTTTTGTGTATATCAAGGCATTACAGACTCCAAGGAACTCACTGCTGTAACCTTTTGATGCCTCCATTTTGAAAACTCTCTGCTCACTTTCGCCTTCATATCAAGCTGGATCTGTGTCTATTTATTTTCTGCAATTTCCAGTACAGTTTTTTTTAAAGCTTCTGTTAGGCACAGTTTATTTACAGTGCTGTTATTCACAAACTGGAAGACATGTTAAAAAAAAAGAGAATATATTAATAAATATACCTAATACGGCATCACAGCTATTGCACAATAAATTAGCACAGAAGGTTCTGTCTCACAGATGTATTCACATCAAGAAAGAAAGTCTGTGTCTTTGTCAGTTGTCTGTAAATTCTGTTAATGTTTCTTGCATTTATTTTTATACCATATTTTAAGGGGGAAAAAGAAATCCTTTTATTCCAAATGTATTAAAACTGATCCTTTCTCTGTAAATTTGTGTATGTTTATATTGTTGTTTTATCTTTCATTAAAATATGCAGAATCTCTTCTGTTTTGGTAGACTTAAGCTTCTTGACTTGATAGAAACACAAAATTCATTTATTTCAGTGATGTTTAAAATGCATGAATTACAAGAGGGGCGTGAAGAACATATTTTGATTACAAGCAGGGGAAGAGGAGAGTGAGATTGATAAATTACATTAAAAAGCCTTCCCCTTCCCCATTATTCAAATATTATTGGACCTCTATTTTCATCGGAATTCCAGTGTAATGTTCATTGTAAGGATTTTTTCATCCATTCCAATGAGGTTAAATATTGTAATGAACAGAAAAATGCTTAGATTCAGGATTTAGATATAGATGCTGTAGGATCACCTTGATGTAAAACATTGCTCAAGTCTTGGAAGTCTGAGATCCAAATGTTTTATTTAAGGATCCTCAAAGTTATCCAGTTAGTGTTCTTCAAAGTCTAAATCTAAGCAAATTTATGCTTTCAGGTAAGACTTAATGGGACCTTTGATTTTCAACAATTATTAAATTTTTCAGGGGACACCTTAGATGCATCACACTAAACATTGTGGCAACCCCTAAACTAGAAGAAGTACAGGCCATTTCTTTCTCTTCTTCTTTTGAAGTCTCTTCATGTATTGTTCAAACTATGTATCTTGTGTTTATTTTTATTTTTCCTCTTGGGCCCAAGTTACCTTGTACTGTATAGATTACAGTGTTCCTACTCTTATCCTTCCACTTTATTTATTTATTTCTGTATGCAGATGACACCCAATTATACATCTCTACACCAAACCACCCCAATGATGCTGTGAAAGTGATGTCCCAGTGCCTCGAGACCGTTCGGGC
>JAOYMU010000252.1:58189294-58199476 GCA_025802295.1 Psammodynastes pulverulentus | reverse complement strand
AAACCCTACATCTAAAAGCAACCGTAAAACCCTGGGGACTGGACCGGAAAAAGCTCAGGCTAAACCGAGAACAGTATTTAATTTATGAAAACCACAAATAAAACATTGATTTATTCCAAATGTGCCAGAAAAAAACTCTTGCTTTGATTCTCCAAAATATTCAATAAGTATTCAAGCAACTAGAGACAGTAGTTGAAATTGTGAACCGCGGAGACTGCAGCCCATGAAAGGTGTTGCCGGACAAGCCTGCCGATCTAAGAGAGGCCAAATTGTTCAGAAAATAATAGCAAAATTAACGCCCACAACCATGGGAAAAAATCTCATGAAGCACAGTAAAAAAAACTAGTGGCATGAAAGATAAAAAAAAAATCATCAGCATAGCTATCTAGAAGGGCAGCAAAGGTATTAGAAGAATTTAAACATTCATAATTGAGATGAAGCTGCAGTCATATAAAATATTTATGAGAAGTATAAGGGTTACAAGAACTGTGTGTATATATATGTAGACACACAAACATATGTCCTAGAGCAGCATTATTTATAAGAGAACTGGTGATCATATATCTCTTCAGGAGAGTGGCAAGATACAAGAATCCTGTCTTATACAATGTCTTGGTGATAACAGCTACCTTACCTATTTTACACTTCAAGGTGCATTGTTTGGAGCCATCACACTATGCTTTCATTGCATATTTTAGTTATTTGTAGAAGAATAGCTGGAAGCTTTTAAGGCTGCATTCTCCAACCCATAGCCCTCCAAGGAAGTCCAATCCCTGAAATGATCAGTTACATTGGCTCAGAGTTCTGAGTTCTATACTCTCAACCTATCTGGAGGGCTCCAGATTAAATATTTGGCTAACATAACATGAAATACAGGTTGTACAATGAGGTAGCACAACCTAGTTTCAAGAAAGTTTCAAGAAAGTTCTTTTAAAGTTATAGATTTTCACAAGAGGAGCAGGCAAATGACAACCCATCATATCATGGTACAAATTATACAAATGACAAAACTTGTGTCATTGATGCACTTATCTCGGTATGCATACAATATCATCTACTACACTCCTATGGCAGTGGTGAAATTCAGCCGGTTCTCGCCTACTCGCACGAGTCGGTAGCGCTGCGGAACGGCAACTCCGGCGCTCCGCTTTTTGGGGTGCTGGGTTGCCCTGCCACCCGCCCCCGCTCTTTCACGATGTTCATCCGCTCAGCCAGATGACGCGCTGAGCGGATGTCCATATGAGAATGCCCAGGAGGCATTTTGGAGGGGACTTGGCTCAGCTGCGCATGCACGCGCGCTGTCACAGAACCGGTGGCAGCGCTATTCGGATTTCACCGCTGTCCTATGGTTAAGGTAGTGTCTGTTACAATGAAAGTAAAATATGACATATCGCACATACCAACATATCAACTCCTATCCCATGCAAGAAAAGGTTAAGAAGATCAGCAGTGATTTTAATTTGACATCTGTATTATTTCTTTTCAGAATCTTCTCTCAGCTCTTCTTTTCATAACTATCTATGGTACTCCATCACTAAGGAGATCCATATCTACTGTGAAACATCAAATGTGGTTAGCCTTTTGTCTTTCACTAAATATGAATATCCTTTCTCCACCCTTGTGCTGTTTTGTCAGGCACAAATATAGCGCAAGTTGAAAGCCCTGAGCTGCTTGTTGCATTCAAGAGAAGCAGAGGAAAAAGGATTTGTGTGTGTGTGTGACCACTAGATGGCAAGATAAGCAGAAACTGATTTTATAACACAATCTTACCCAACTTGCTGTCTTTCTGAGGTCTTGGACTAAAACTCTTAAAATTCCCAGGCAGTAATAAAATGGCTTAGAAGTCAAAAAGATAGTCCACCATCTCTAGAAAGCACCAGGTTGGGAAATTTTACCAAAATATAATACTGCAGTAATTATATTCACAAGTTATTATGATAAAATTAAATCCACTGAAATGCGTAAACTTTATTTCTTCCTCTTTAATTCTTCTGGCAAGTTGTTTGTTAAACCAATCAATTCATTGGTGGTGAAAACAATAAATAAAGCAATACTCTAAGGCCTAATAAAAACAACAATCATTGTTCTTTTCTGTGATTTTACCTAGGCTATAAGATTGTAAGAGCCTTTCATTAATATTAAATCTTATTTATGTATACAGTTATTTTCCTTATATTTTGCTGATTTTCTTTAAAGTTCTTTATTAGATGACATAATTAGTATGCTTTATTATTCTAGAGCTTCCCTCATGAGTATTAGCATTTGTTGTTGTGTTGGATGTATACAATGACTCTCATCTTGTTCTTCAATTAGTGTAATTAATGATATTCTTTATACAAAAAAAAATATCCAGCCAAAGTAATAATTAATTCCCACTGAATGCAATATGTTTTCAGGAACTCCAATAGGCTTCAGTTGTCTGAGTCACAGCAGTCCCATCAATTTCAAGTCCTAGATGTTCTCCATATTAAAGCAGAATGGAAGCAGGAAATGACATCCGCTGTAATAATGATATTGTTATATTATGATGATTATGATTATATTATTGTAATCCTCAATGGATTCTGTAAGTGGATGTTTTGATGGTAGCAGCTCTTCTATTATTCTGTAAGCCCAAAATTAGGTCTATTTCCCAGGCCTAACTGAATAATTAATAAAATTTGTAGATGGATGTACAGTCTAAAACATCAGCAGAAACATATATCCATAGGCAAATGCATCTCTGAAAAAGGGCAAGAAGTGGCAAGTGGTCCATCAAACTCAGTAGTAAAACTTTGACCAAACTCTCAATTTAGGACAGCAAATCAAAACGTTTTGATTCTATACCCTGATGTTGATTCTTTTCCACACAGAAATCCAAGGCAACAGTTTACCCACAGTTGGACCAAATATGACCTCCAGGCCAAATTTAGCTCAGCGATCCTGCTGATTTATCCCTGTCATACAAACGTTGACCCATTAGGAATCGGGGTCACAATCTCAGTATTATTTTAATGAATAGCTCAGAGAACCACCTATTGCAGAAAACAGAATGAGTCACAACTCCACAGACGTGAAAATAGGGATGAAAGCAAGGAGCACAAATTCTTGCCAGAGGATGGGTCCTTTTCATGAACTCCTCTGTTTGTAATGTTTTTTTTGTGACTCATCATTCAATCATTATCTGCAGATGTAGGCCTTGAGCTCCACATGCTGTCCATTTTGGGCACAATCCAGAAAAGCCTAATGCAGAGGTTCCAGACGAGCCAATGTCAAAATGAGAGTTAAGCATGCTCAATTCCCTCCACCAAACATTCTTAACTGTGGCTAAATTATAACTTTAATGTTTAATTAGATGAGCCATCTGATGTACATCATCTGTGATATTAATACTTCACCATATTTTTAGAACTTTGATATACACATTAAAGAACCACCACATGGAACCCAGATTTCATAAAGCTGCCATTGGAGTGACGTATGAACATTACTGTGCAGTTCCAGTAAATAATACCGTGTTTATAATTTGTTAAATTTTGTCTTCTCTCCCTAGCTACTTTTTTCCTCTTGTTTTGCCAGACTCATTTCCTTGCATTCTCCTTGATACATCCTCATCTGCACATTTCACCAATGAGAATACATTCTGCTTGTCCTCCAGATGTGTAGATTGGGACTACAAGTGCAGTACTTCCCTGGAAGCATATTAGCAGGAAATTCTGGAAACTGTAATTCCACCGTGTTTGGGAAGCACCATACTGAGGAAGGATGAACTAGAGTTTAACAAAATATCTGATTAAACTTTCTTTGGGTAATGCAGGAGCAATTTACAGAGAAGTGCATGTCATGGTAGTTTGGCATTTTTATTTCAAAACATTGTCTAGGTTGGGATGGGCTAATAGCTAATTCCAACAACCTGGATAGCACATGCCTAGTGGCTAGCATCTCCTGATGCTAGGGGTTTTCTCTTGAGGAACATATGCTGCTTTAGAAAAATAAGTATCTTGATGGGACAAAAAAAAAACCCCCCCAGAGCTTAAAACTAGTAACATTGGATCCACAGCTAGAGTTGAGTAGTGATTCTGGTGCTGGATTGGAGACCAAGGTTCAAGTTCTGGCTAAGCACAGAAGTCATTGAATGACACCTGTCCCATTATTCTCTCCCAGCCCAACCAGCCTCACAGAATTGTGATTGTAGAAATAAAAGGGAATGTTCTCTATCTCCCATATAAGCAACTTTGAGTTCTTAGGGAGTAAAAAAAAAAACAGGATGTAAATGCAATCAATCAATCAATAATCAATCAATCAGCCCCCAGGAATCAGTGGGACTCCTGCTTGTTTCAATGGGTCTGCTCAAAGCAAACCAGTGTCTGGAGCAGCCTGTAGTGCCTGATGTGAAAGAAAATGGGTAGAATCTTTCCTGTAAGGTCATTATAGGACAAGGGCCCATTCTCCGACCTTGCCTGCTAGAATAATTACAACTAGCATGTGTCTGTTGAAAGCAGTTCTGGAGCAGTTGTTTTAATATTATCCCATGTCCTTAGCAAACATTACTGAAAGACTATCTGGCAGTCAAGTAGCTATTCTCTTTATCTGTGTGGGCTTTCTGCTAAAGTTTGACTAGAGCCAAAACCCAGACACAAACTTCTTTATAGCTTGGATTATGGAAGGAATTCGGTTCTCTTTATGTCCTAATCCTGCTCGTCCTGAAATACAAATTTTCAATTAGTATTAGGTGATCTTTGGAACAGTTGAAGACTGATGTCAGTAAAATGTCTTTGCATCATTGTCTCTTATGGATAAGCATATAATCAAATATATCTGACAGATAATTTTTGACTTAATATGCGGCCAGAAAGCAAACTTCAATGGTGTTAACATTAAACGTATTTACATATAATATCTCATTCAGCAGGGGCATTTCGGGCTTATTGTGAATGAAAAGGGCGGGGGAGGAGGGGAATCCATGGACCAGCTAATGAGCAATTCACACTGAAGTGGTACTCTTGAAGTTAAGTGGATTGCACTACACAAGTGGTTCATAAATAACTCTTAGAAGTAATCGCACTTTCATGAGGCTCTTCTCATGATTATGAAAGTTCTTGTGGATCCTAAGGAGCAGAACAGCAATGGAGACAACCACCGATCTTCCCTAAAGGCCCATTCAGAAGTTTACAATGCTAGGCTAGATAGGCTTCCAGAATATTCTCATGCTATGTATACACTGTATGAGCAGAACACTTCAGCATGTTTATTTAGAAATAAGGCCTATGAACTCCATGAACTTGCTCTCCAATAAACATGTTTAGGTCTACAGTCGTAGTTTCACTTGCTCGTGCAATGCTTGAGCACAAGGGGTAAAAGAGCTCTTCTACACTTTCTCCAGACAGAACATAATCTTAGGGTCACCATGTAATTGTTTTTTGTGTGTGTTAAAAATCCATTATTAAAAATAAATTCTTAACAAAAAACTGGCAAATGCCTGGTCTTTAAAAACCCATCAAACCACAAAGAGGTGGAGAAAAATGGAAACAGAATGTATCATGAAGTTCATTTATCATTCTCCCTTCCTTCCTACCCTTGACAATTTTCTCCTAAGAGTTTCCCCTCTTTCCTTTGGAACACATTTGAGAAGTGCACAAAATGGGGATCTTAAGAATCCAATGGCAGAAGGTGCACATGCCAGTAAAATGAACCACTGAATGAAAGTTATAACCAGGCAGGGAGCACACAGCCACATAACAAAAGCAATCAAAGACAATCCTTTCCCTTATCAGTATTACCTTGGGAACCCAAGCACTGACTGGTTACAGCTTCTGTTTAGTTAGTTTCTGTTTTTTCGTTCTAAAAGCTGGCAAGGCAGGCAGGAAAGGATTTCTTCAATATTTCTTTTTTGGTTACACAGAGATCAAAGAAGCTTCCGTTTCCATGGTACTGCAGCAACAGCCTCTTTTTCATTAAGTTCATACTTTTCATTTTAGGTGTGCATTGGTAATAAATGAATGTTATATCTAAATGTATATATGCCTAAAATGCTCATCTAAACTTGACAGTGCAATCTGAATGAAATCACATATGCACAGATAAGGGAAACAAAACATTATGAAGATTGTACAGCACTCTCATTATGGAGGCACAATGCTTCTCGTGCAGCATAAGAGAATGGTTAGATAGAGAGCTAAATTAGACATTAATTTTGGCTTCTTATTTATTTGGCGTCTTGGCCTGGTAGTTATCTTTTAAGCACTGGGACAAAATTCTAAGTTTAATTGATATAATCCTGAGCCTAAGCAACACAATATGCAAACACACACTGACAGTAATTGTGTGCCTAGCACACTCACTGGTTTTCAACATCTGCCATTTTATTCTACCTATATGGACTAAAATCCTAATGGACTATAAATAGAGATGTGTCAATCATGTAGCCTGCAAGGCAGATCCGGCCCACAATAGGCCATGGAGTTGGCCACATGGTCATCCTGGTCCCGATGAGGGACAGGCCCCTGCTGCCCCAGACCTGGCCACACCCATCCAGTCTGCCGTGATGACCAGGCCACACCCTCCCCAGTGGCCCATGGCGGGATTGAGTTTGACACCCCTACAGTAGAAGAATCAAAGCCACAAGAGCCCTCAAGTTAGCTTTCTTTCAATTCCTCCACTGATCAATAGGGCTAAGCTACAAGAAAGGACTAATCTATCAATTGGATTGAGATGATATCAATTCCAGTATCTTTAAGCCTGACCAGATGAGCAACTTTGCTGTTTGCTTCTTTCACACTAACTAGAATTAAGCACCTAATACCCAATATGGTGTTCCAAATCAGATTCAGTCAGCTCTTAGCTAACATTGATGATGGCAGTAAACAATTGGAGTTAACAGAGCAGTCTGTAAAACTAGCAATTAAAAATATGTCCCATTGAAAGATATCTTGGGGGATTCCAGGGGTCATAAAAATCAGCTGAGGGCTGCATGTGATCGGTGTATTATCTACCATTGTTCTAGTCCAACTCCATTCTCAAGGCAACTTCTGTGATGCTGAATGCTGCTACTCTATGTCTACGAGATGTTTTCTAGGCCTTCATTCAATCAAAAGGCTGCCCACAGCTTTCACTCCCACATAGATTCACTAGCTTAGTCAGCTGGAATCTGCTTTTTTTATTTTTTGGTCTTTCCTGCTCATTGATCCACTCCTGCTCTCTGGAAAAGAGTGAATATCTCTGCTCCCCTGTCTGCCTTTGTCAATCTTTCAGCTATTTGAAGCCTGCTATCATGTCTCCCTTGTCCAAGCTAAACATTTCTAGCAGCTCTTTAACAGTTCTTCATACCACTTTGCATTCATTTCCCCACAACTGACTGTCAAACTTGTTTTCCAGGTATCTTGCAAGACACTGGCTAGATTTTTACCATTTGGTAAAGCCATCTCCATTGCAACAGATCAAATTACATGGAACATAAAACAATAACTGTGATGAAGCTTATCTGTATTTTATTCTTCTTTATACCTTATTTTATTTAAAATGGATGCAAATGGTTCAGAATCGGAGAAATGGCTGAGTACAAGAGGACATTTAACCCTTTCCTATGCATTATATTCCTGGCCAAAAATAAAATAAAATACCCCAACTTCAAATTTGAGAGGGTAACATGATTTAGACTGGCAAAACTGGATCAGGAAGAAAATCTGAATGACTCGCTTAATAGCATCATTAATGTGTGTATGGATGTGTATCTGTGTATATATACATTGCAGAATGAAAATCTTTTTGTTGAAGATTATGTTTTATAATTCACCATGCTGGTCCAATGCAAGTTGGTAATTTTTTAAAAATTTCCCAGTCTAGGACTAAGCAACTGGTTCAAAATCATACACCAGGCTTTCATGCTTAAGGGAGACGTAGAACTTGAATGTCTTCACTCTTTGTCCAAGACCTTAACTACTATACCCATACTTGCTCTCTCCTAAAGACAGATATATAAAACAGTTGAAAATTTAATGCTGGAAAATAATTATTTAGCTTAGGAATGCTGGCTGGAAATGGCGGAAGGTATGTCCAGCATATATGGAAGACACTAGCTTAAAGAAAGCTACCAGACATCATTGTGTCTACATTTATAGAACAACTTGTTTTCTGACTCAAGATATCAAAGGCCCATTCTTTCATTTAATGTGTTGCCCAGTTAGAATGAAAAAACTACCATTTCTTTTGCTAGGATTGGGGAATGGGGTGGGGATTCTTCATCCCTGCTTGCCCCCCCAAAATAAGCCACATAATTGAGCAAATACAAATATTTGCAAAGTCAAGTGACTTTGAAATACCCATGTTCCTAATAGGATTACAATAACTTGTGGAAGGTCATTATAATTCTAAATGAAAAGATTAAATATGCAATAAGGTGGGCACAAATTAAACAGACTCATGTAAAACAAGTAAAATAAAAAAGCAGACAAAAATGAAAAAGTAAGATTTGGGAAGGAACTTAATGATGGTTTATTTAGGATAATGCATGGAATATATTGAGAAGAAATTATGCTACTTGTATTTTGTTCAATGTATTTTAATGGATTACTCTGTGTATTTAAATACATTCTAAGAATTTTAACCAGGGCTTTTTTTGAGCCGGAGCTCGGTGGAACGCCGTTCCGGCACCTTTTCGGAGCACGTGTCACGTGCTTCATCCCCACCAATCGCGCGCTACCACTTCCAGGTTTTTTTAGCGCGATGGGGGGGGGCACGTTCTGGCACCTTTCGGCGCCGAAAAAAAGCCCTGGTTTTAACCAATATTTTGTAAAATCCACCAATTTTTTTCCAAAACACTTTAACCACTAAATATATAAATAGGTAGTATCCACTAAATATATAAATATGTAGCATCCTGACATTCACATCTCCAACATTTTTGTTATACATTCAGATACATACAAGATAATTTTTTAAGTCTAAATACCATCTATAAAGCATTTTATAAAAGTTCTCCTTTAAATTTTTGCTTATGTAAATTTTTCATTTCTTATCAATATATTATACAATCTTTTTATATACATTAAACTTTTGTCTCTAATTTGTTTTATTAAATTTTCATCACTTTATATAATACCAATTTTCTGATCTTTTCTCCATCTGACTTGTAATTATAGATAATAAAACCAAGTTTATGTTGTTTTCTCCTCTTTCAGCACATTTAAATATTTTAATTTTAATATACCTCCCTCCATGCAAAAATATCAATATGTATAATCACATCCTGTCTTCTTTCTATACCCGTGTTCTCTATTGTGTGCCTGGATACCATCCATATATATATATCTTTTTATTTAGCTTATATTAATATTTCTTCCAGACACACAATAAAGCATTTCACGATATGTAATTCTTAAGCGCTCTATCCACCTTTTTGTCATACACAAATAAGCATGCCCAACAATCTTGCTGCTGTATTTTTTCCCATATTCAAAATAAATTACAACATCTCTTGGTAAGTTCCTTTGTCTGGCAATCCATAATTTAACACAATAAATCTGATCAATTTGCCATTCAAAATTTATTCTGGATTCCCCTGTAAACTGTGCCAGGTTTTCTTTGGGATCTTGTGATAAATCTCTTATTCTCACAGCAAATTCCATCAACTTGCATTGTATAACATCACTTCAACTTCCATTTTTTCAATTTTAATTTGTGTCTCCTCAGTTTTGCCATCCAGAATCTCATTAACTTGAACAACCTCTTCAACTCTATCCTCCACATAGTTACCATGCTTAACCAGTCCCTGGAGCGCCAAAGATGCATCCTTCCTTATATGTTTATTGCTCGTCTTAATTATATCTTTCATTTCCTTCATTTGATCTGAGACTTCTTTAAATCCTTGTATAATTTCCTTCACGGCTTCTTGGAACATTTCAGGTGTGGTTATTTGTAGTTGTAATCGTGAAGCCATTTTAAAAATCTTCCAGTCTCAGAGTCAGTTCTTATAGTCCGTAAAAAAAAAAGCCCCAAAAAAGAGAAAAAAAACATTTGTTTTAAATCCAAAAGTCTGGTATACAAAATTAAGTCCAAGAAATTTTGAGTGGGGCTAATAGTTACAAAGTGCTAATAAATCAACAAATCAGTAACAACTTTCTTGTTACTGCGCATTGCGACAGGATGGATGGGGTGGTTGTTCCAGAGGGGAATTGTATTAACATCATTAGTGGGAGGGGCAGATAC
>JAOYMU010000252.1:58146991-58169240 GCA_025802295.1 Psammodynastes pulverulentus | reverse complement strand
GTGCACTTATGCATGTCCCTTACAAACCTCTTAAGAAAGGGGTGAGGTCAATAGTAGACAGTCTAAGGTTAAAGGTTTTGGGGTTTGGGGAGGAAACCCCAAAACTGTAGTCAGCCTGCAAGAAAGTAATATGCTGTAGCCTAATTATATAGGAATACATGAGGTTACAGTAGGGGAAAATGTGTTCAGAAGCAGAACAAAGTGTGCCATGATACTGCTTTGAAGATACCCTTCAGAAACTATCCTGGCTATGGGGCAAATGGGGAGTGTACGTAAACCCTAATGCAAGGCAAATTCTTGTGATATATCCTGGAATACTTCAGCTGGGAAATGTGCACTGTTCCTGGGGAAGTAAGTAAGAGAAATTGAAATACAGTCTTATAGAAAATTTCCAGAGCTATAGGAAGGTGCACTTGGATTCACCTATGATAACTCTCATAAAGCTCCCATTGTCCTCCTGTAAAGTTTGCCAACGGTTTATATAAAAAAATAAATCAAGTAGTTTTAGTTATTTTTTTAAAATTTGATTTTTAGTGCACTCTTGAATTGTTAACAAAAAATCAGCCCCTTTGTTATGCTTTTGACTCACACGCTCTTTCGTTTTAACCAAAATCTAATAATAGATCTATAGCTCATAATAGATTAGCCGTAATTACTGCCCAGTGGTACCATTTCTAAATTCTTCATTTGTACAGGGGGTTGCATTGCACCAAGGAAGATTAGGGTCAGCTCTGCATTGCTTAAACAATTTGCCTGGTACGGCATTTGCTAAGATGAATGGGGGAAAAAAATAAAACAAAAACTCACAGGCATTGCAGTGAAAGGGGAAAGCAGTAATCAATACACAGACTTTTGTTACATGAGATCAGAAGGAAGGGTTTAGCATTCAAGCGAAGGTGGTTTTATTTGAGTCTTATTCTGATAAACACCTCTTTTTATGCTTATATTAAACATGGATATTAAAAAAAAAGCCATGCCTGACTCGAAGAGGACTTTTGAATGATTCAGTACCCTTTAGCTAACTAGCTGTGTCCTCATCCTGTTGTTCTCCCCTCTCTTCTCAGAATATCGTAACATGCCAGGAAATTTTCAATTAAACATTCTCTTACATCCAAATTAGGAAAATGTGGTTTAAGAGTTTCAGAATGAGATGGCATGTCAAACCATGTTTTGAAATTGGTTTCAGATTTTGTCATTTTTCCAACTATTAGGAAAGTATGGTGAATGGAAAACTTTGAGGTTATAGTAATTGCAATGAATGGAGTGTGGAAGAGACAGAATGCCATGACACAAAGTTTGTAAGAGCCCGTTAAGTCAAGGTGTTAATATTTTAATTGATTTTGATTTCTACATTCAGAAATTTAAATGAGGGCTTTTGTGTGGCATATTAAAGTTGCTCTTTGAGATTGGCTAGAAATACAACAGAAATTTTTATTTTTAAATGTGCATTCCTGTAAGTTGGGTGATTCATAAAAATACATTGGTACATGAAATAAAGCCTATCCCCCACACGCTTTCCCAGTTATCACTCAGGATTCTCTGGTGAGGAAATTCATTCTCCCTTCCATGCTTAAGTCCTGCAGGGCTTTTTTTTTTTAAAAAAAAACAGGATAATAAACAGTGATTTAGGAAAGGTGGAACAAACCTCTGGGATTTTTTTCCCCTTCAGAGCAGGAACAGTAACTAAAATACTGACCTTAGTTTGCCAAGAAGTAAAGTCAGTACAGGAACAACGCATTCATGTTTTTACTGTTAAACGGAGCATAAATAACAAAAACAAATGTACGTGTTGCTTTCCTTCTCTCTAGCCCTATAAGTGGTAACTGTTCTTTGCCAAATTATTTAATTTAATGTAAAGGGCTGCATTTCTCTGTAAGAAGATAACTATAGATCTATAGATAGATCTAAGGTATTTGGGAAGTCTTTGTAAGTGTAGTCATATCAAATCATGTTGATGCTAACAAATTCTTCTCTGTATTGTTGTCATCCAGAAGTTCAGTGTCATAATCCCCATTCTCCAGATGTCTGTTTAGCTTCACCTGATTGTTAAAACTTTATGCTGATGCGCAAGCAAAGCTGTCTCCTGTTGGGCAACGTTTGTTTTTTTAAAAATCAGTCTATTCTTTATTTTGAATGAAATCTTTTTTTTCCCCTTTTCTACTTGAAGTACTCCTAAAACATATTAAACAATTACTCTTCTTTTAAAATATCAGGGATTTCATCACAGCAAATCTGAATGGCTTCATTTGCTTCCAAAAGAGTAGATCTCTCTGAACGTGAGTGCTCTTTCATTTAATAAAGGATAAGCTGAGCAAACCAGTTTTCTTCTTAGCAAAAGAAATTGCTTACTCCGAAGAGCTGCAGCCAACAGACTGTCTGGTGGCTAAGTTAAAAATTCTTAATATTTAATCAGGGATGTTCTTGTGCCCCTTCCCTGCTTTTCCTTTAAGAATTAATCCACCTCTGAGGTATTTAAAGTTGTATGAGTGAAAAGAAGGACAAGGAAGGAGAGATTATAAGTGAAAAGGATAGTGCTGCATTTTTGATAGATGAAATGTTACTTTAGGATAAGAGGTAAAAAAACAGCTAGAAAATTTAAAGAACATCAAAAACCAACTATCTGACAACAGAATGTGTAAATGGAAAGGAAGGCTCAGGATGGGTAGTTAGAGAAGGAATAGTCAGATATATTTTCTCATTGGCTTATCTTTTCTGCTTATGTATCCACAGGAGGAGATGTCTGCCATATGATTCTTTAACTTCCTAAATCATTGTAAGGAAAGGAACTGTGTATCTGAAGACATTTTCTAAACTAATATTTTCCAAACTTTCCCCCTCTGGATGTGTAGGGCTATCACTCCTGTTGTCCACAGGGGACACCCAGGAGATCTGGAAGGGGATCTCAAACCCATTTAATCCAGTGTAATAAACACGCGTAATCAGAAATAGCTTGTTTTTCCTTTCTTAGACATTTTCTATTTCTCTCCTACAAAACTGGAGAAACGTGCTCATTATGGTATAACATTTTATTGCTGCTTACTTGGCCAATTTTTTCAAATGTGCCAATAAAAACTTCATGGTACTCTGTATCACTACATATTGTTTATCTTGCTTATTTTTGCTTTTGACCTTGGTTCACATCTCTTTCCTCCTCCTCCTGAAATCATAGTTTCTATGGAAACTAATTAAGATTCAGTGCTGTGTCTGTATCTTTGGCAGTTAGAGATCTGTTGCGTGGAGCTCTGAATCGGAGAGGCTAGAAGGCGTGTGACATGCATCCATTGGTCAGTCTTCCAATTATCAACCACAGTTATAGCACTCATCTTCCAAAGTGCTATTTTGATGGCCCTTTCTGAAAGCTCTGCTTGTAACTAAGATTCAAAACATTACAGGAATATTCGCCAAGCCATTTTTACTTGATACCTCTTTGGTCTGGTTTCTCCCTTTTGGGAAAAGAGTTCTGTAGCACATGCCTGCTTGCACAAGAAAAAAAAAAGGTTTTGGGTTTAAGAGCTAAGAAAGTATAGATGAGTTTCAAATTACAGACTGGGACCTCATATTATACTGAACCCCAATATAATTTGTTTGATTTTTGCTTTAATGTGTGGTATGAAGCCAGATATTATGACGTTATTAATTTATGGTTTAGTGAATTCTGTTAAATTTCTCTAGCTAAATAAATAATGGTTTGTGCCATGTGTGAATCCACTTAAAATGATCTCATGCCTCTAGACAGATCAGATGATGTTTAAATTAATACATTGTCCTATCAGGAGACCTATGGTGAGAACAAAAGCTCAGCACCAGTGGAATAGTTGACTCGGCTTTTCTGGATATAATGCAGCTTCCTCCAACAGGCAGTTATGCTGGGATTACGGAGGCCAGATTCCCAACCACCATTGGCGCAGTTGAGGAAGGCTGTCAGGGAAAGGCTGTTTTAAATCAAAATTGTGATTGAAACAGAAACCGATAATACTAGCCATTATCTTAAGGTTGAAAAAGAATAATGCATGATCAGCGGAAGGCATCCCCTCCCTACAAATTGTGGAGTAAATAAAGAGTGCGTGCATTTGTTTCATAACTCAGCTAGATGGGAACATTTTCTACTTTGGCCTTCCGAAGTTGATATTCTCAGAATTTGTTGGAACTACATCATCCATAATTCCTAGTCATTTGAATTGATGGCTGTGGGAATTGTAGTCTTAACAGGTTTGGAAAGGTTGATTTACACAACAGAACTCTGGCAGTTGTTGTCATATTACATAATACATAACCTAGGCATTATGTAAATGTTAAGGCAACATTCTTCAGCATTTTAATTATTATTAGAATCCATGTCATACTATGGCCAATAGATTTTTATTTTATTTTAGCAAGTAAGGACATGATGGACTATGGCGCTGTGTGGAGCCAGAGCGCTATATTATAAAACCTGTTTAATCTTCAGTTCACCACATTTAAAATGTTATTGTGTTGGCTGAACATTGTGTGTGAAGCGACTGTTTTAAATCCTTAAAAGTTCAGGCAAACAGTATTGGAAGACTTGACCTGTAACTTGGACAGCAGCCAATAATGAGACTTAAAGGAAAGCCTGAGGTATTCTTGAAGTGTAATACTGTGTTTTGAATAACAACAGGGTAAAGAGATGTTTGTCAGCCTTACCTAGTAATTGTAACGCTTTAGGAAGCTGTGCTGCCAATGCAGTCTGCCAGGTCTGTTTAACTCTTCTAATATTTGGACAGTAGTTCTCAGGAGTTGCTAATTATCCCTGTGTTGTCTAGTCATTAGGGCTGGCGGTGGGAGCAAATACTGCTTCTCAGGCTGGATCCAAGTTCATTGATCTCACCCATGTCAGTTCCTTTCTAAAAGGCTGATGTTCATCGATTCTGAAACTGAGACTTTAGTGTAGTATCCTGAGATTTGGCAAAAGTTAAGACTAAGCAAGAATCTCAAATTTTAATATTAAAATTTCCAAGACTGTCTTACTTTTTAGTTTGAATGATGAGTCACTGGACTTGATAGATATGACTGGTGCATCTTCCTGAGTATTACTTATACTTTACTTGGTTTTTTGTTCACCTTCCAAACAAAATGTAAAGCAAAGTCTGAAATATCCCCAACTCTTCAATTCTACAAAATCAAAACGGAATTAAGCTAGGCTTGCTTTCAGAAGTTGCAGGTGCTTCATTACTGGAGGGTTTTAAGAAGAGGCTGGTCAGCCATTTTTCTGAAATGATAGAAGGTCTCCTGCTTGAGCAGGGGGTTAGACTAGAAGATCTCCAAGGTCTTCCAACTGTTATTCTGTGTTCTGCATAATCTGAATATTGAATCACAGTTGTTGTTAGTCGTGAAGTCGTGTCCAACCTTAAATTTTATATAAGAGTGCTTGCTGTTTATGCAGAATCTTCTAAATTTGTTTTTGGACAAGCACAGGTAACAGAGAGAAATCTTTGCCAAAGACACATACAAAGACAACCCCTACTGTTTTCTTCTTGACTATTACATTATTATTTCATATTGCATTTCCATGAGATACTCCCGTGGGCTCTGCTTTCTAATTTCTACCAATCAGTGTGCCACTTTTCCTCTGTTAGAGGCTAGAATAAATTTGAGGTCCCTTCCCATTTAATGCTAATTGTGAGTATGTGGAATTTCTGCACAATCTCTACTGCTTCCAGTTGTTGATCGTTAATGTAAGGAAAGCAATGATAGTAGTAGGACCGGACCCAAGACTTGTCTGATATGTGTACCGATTGTAGCTATCAGCAACTAGATGCCTGTGGAAAACGTGCAGGTAGAATGTGAACATAGCAAAAATCTCCCATTTATGTTCTCCAGCAACAGATAATCACAGGCCTACTGCTTCTGATATTGAAGGTAATCTGGAGTCATCATGACTGGTAGCCAGTGATAATCTAATCCTCCTAATCCTTTTAAAGCTATCCAAGTGGGAGGCATCACTACATTTTTGTCTTGGCAAATTGACTTCCTTTTATATATTAGGAGTTTTTCATCATTGGATGAGCTAGGGCCCTAGAAAAACAAATAGATGCTTTCCCCCACATTCTGCATAATTTTGTACACTTCTATCATGTTAACTTTATTTTTAAGTGGGTTATAATATGGGTGGTTTTAAAAATATTTCTTCCTAAATATTTTTCCCTATTTTTTTCCTTTAAAAAAAACCCCAGAGCAGCATACTGTACTGATTTCTTCATTGGTTTCTCATTCACAAGACACTTTTTCTAATCAGATAGTTTTAGAGCAGTCATTACTTTCACCTTAGAATTCAAGAATTCTTGTGCGCAAAGATGTTTGTTCTTTCAATTTCTGATAGAATAATATTTTCATAAAGATTGTATTAACTGATTAATTGTATTGATTCTGTTTTCAAACTATATTGGCAAACTCTTGTTTTTGACGGTACCTTTCCTGATTTTCAATACTCTTTCATTATAGCCAGAATTTCTAATATTTTTCATCCAAAAGTTCTAGGAGGATTTGATCCTCTCGATTTCACCATTAAAATTTATAATATATTCATATATTTCACATATTTTTTGTTATTGCATTTATTTTAAACATTTATATAGCTGCCCATCTTTCAATCAACTATGGGTGTCTCCCAATCATTTTCTTTTGAAGTCAACCTAAGATAAATCATTAACTTACTTTTGAGATCTGGCACTGTTGTCCACAGTGGCTTGGGGACACTGAGTGATATTCACCAATAGGGATGAAAAAGAGTAAAAGCAGATTGATCAGTACAAAGAAAAGACACCCTGCCAAGATGGGTAGCTAGTCCTCATATCAAATGAATAGCCACATCTCTGGGGCCATTTTAAAGTCCAGCAATAATGGGATGGTCCAGACATGTGGGGGCAAAATATTTCACAGTTCCATCAGTATTGAGAAGGCTTGATGGGATTCTTCAACAAGCTTTCTCTCTCTAGTCTTATCATATGGATAGTTTTAGTTTGGAGAAGGCAGTCATAATGACATCTGGATCCTCAGCCATATAGAATTTTAAAAGAAATAACCAATATCTTGAATTTGGGGATCAATATAGATTCCAGAGGAATGCAGTGCGGCTGGTTCGGTTACCAAAGAAAATGCATCGTGTGGGGGAACTTTGGAATAACTATCCAGGCTGCCTCATGTACTACACCAGTTGAAGCTTCCTAATGGTCTTCCGGGGAAATCCTAAGTTGACTGAATTGCAGTAGCCCAGTTTTTTGTTAGACAAAACTCTTAACAAAGATGAGAAAAAGGGAAAAAGGCAGAATTCTTGTGAACTTTTAGACTCTGATGTAGAATGGGGAAAATGAATATAATACTTTTAAAAAAAATTCTGCTCTGTCATTAGAAAGAAAAAGGAGGGAAGGATTATTTCATTACAAGAATCTATACAATGGAATTAGGTTTTGGATTCATATGAATAAGTTGGAAAACCCAGTATCCAAACCAATTATGTATATCTGTTTTCCAATCACTTGAATTTAGACTAATTAAATAAGCTTTGATTCAGATGAAGTTCTGACTCACTGTTTGTATATTTTTGGGTCTGGCAACAAGGAGGGAAAGGAATAATACTAGATTCAGTTGCATCTCCAGAGAAGGCTGTGATTAGCTGATTGGAAAGGAATTTGGCCTCTGCATATCCAGTTGAGATCCAATGGTTTTGGCCACAATAACTGAATGTTAGTCAAGTAGAGTGCTATGACTCCTCTGAAGACTGGCTGGAGTCTTTTGATGGAGATAATCATTTTACATTTTGGCTGCGCTCCTGAGCACACTTATTTACAAGAGAAGCTCATCGATTTCTGCTGGATTTTGATTCTACAACAGCTAGCATTAAACATCTTCAAGATTTAAGATCATTGAACAAGCGTAATTCAGGCTAAGTCAAACTTAATGTATAAATTGTTTAAATTGTGCAGAAACTTGTGTTGGTAAAATAGCTGTGTTCACTATCTTTTTTTAATATTTTTTTTTGCAGGATACTAAGACAAATAGTCCCTTCTACTTCCAGAAGGTCAAGTGAATGGCTCAAGATTTTGGCATCAATTTTTTGCTTAGGTAAGTGGCTTCAAAATGTTCACATCCTAAGTTAAACTTGGGTTCTCTTTTGTGTATCAACCAGTTTATACACTTAACTCCATATGTAAAATACCCCCCTTCCCAAATATATAGTAACTTTGCTGTATCTAAGGCAGGTTTGTGCTTGTGCTGCTGAATTCTGTGACTATGCAAATCAGTGACCAATCTCGGTTTTATGCTGGAGAATCATTTTCTTCCACTCTCTCTGCATAGTACATGGCCAGAAGGAAAGCTTGAGGGCAGATACTTGTCTGATTCCATCTCAGGTGACTCTAACTAATATAGAGTCTGCTTGAAGCATCTGGATATATTTGTTATATAAGCATCATTGTTATTGTATTTGGCCTTATGCTTAGGAAGAATGGTGTGGACCGATTTTATTGTATTGAGCCCTGGTGACTTAATTATGTTCATTTCAAAATTGGGCTAGGACAGACACCTGGCAAGGCAGTTCTAGGCTCTATCAAACCTCTTACGTTTTGCATCCTGTCCCTCTTTACACTGGGCACAATCAGTCTCTTCCCTGCTCCACAATATTTTTATGGAATTGAATCCTATTGTTTGCCTCCAGGATGAAAAGAAATCATACTGAATGCCTTTTAATATCTCTGCAGGTGCCAGCAGATGGTTAACTTTGTGTGGGCCAACTTAATACTTAGAAGGGAAATCACTAGAGAACATAGAGAAATATAAAAAAATATTGTAGAAAAAGGCCGTGGCATACCTCTTTTGTAATGTTACCAAGGGCATGGATATGGACCTGAGCAGTGATGGGATTCAATTTTTTTTACTACCGGTTCTGTGGGCGTGGCTTGGTGGGCGTGGCAGAGGAAGGATACTGTAAAATCTCCATTCTCACTGGTTCTCCAGACTACTCAAAATTTCCGCTACCGGTTCCCCAGAACTGGTCAGAACCTGCTGAATCCCACCTCTGGACCTGAGGCATCTTTACTTTTTAAAAAAACATTTGACCAATTTATAAACAATTTCATAGGCACTAATATTTATTCCATTCTCTCATTCCTTCTTTTACTATTAGTCGAATTATAATTAGTCCTGTGTAACCCTTCTGTTTGGAAAGGGTGGAGCCTTGCTGATTACAATCTCTTATAAGACAACTATACAGTATAATGGTACTACCTTATATTTGTGATATCTTATGAGAACATTTGTCACAAGTTGGTTTAACTGCAAAGTAATTTTACTGCCAGGTATATGATCTATTATAATTAGGAATGTGCAATTGACATTTTCAAAAGTTTAATTCCAGAACTGAAGTGGATTATTAAGAGTTATTCTGTGGTAAGATAGGAGATCAATAAATTTAATAAAATACAATAAAATTTTTGGATTGAAGCAAGAGTCCTCTAAAGCAGACAGATTCTGAGCCCCCCAAAAGATAGATTAGTGATGCTGTTAATGAAGTCAAGTCAGTTTTTTATTTTTTTAAAAAAGTCTTAAAGGTATACTATTTTGCCCTTCCATTTTCAATTACTTATTTATTTCAGAATTATTTCCCAACTCTCCTAAAAACCCTTTGAGAATGCAGAATAAGACTCACAGAATTAGAATGCTTAGAACGATGCATTTTGAAATGATGTCTTGACTGTTTCCTAGAGGGATAACATCTATCCTTGTATTGGTATCTTATTGCAGGATGATCTGGAAACTTGCTTTATCGTTGTTTCTCATGTCCACTCTGGTTCAAGTGATAGAACCCAGGAAAAATCGTCCTGCGGGAGCCATCCCTTCCCCTTATAAAGGCAGCAGAAGTAATAACTCTGACCGGCGGCCGCATCTGAACAAAGAAGTGCTGGCCTCCAGCCAGGAGGCTTTGGTGGTTACAGAGAGGAAATATCTGAAAAGCGATTGGTGTAAAACCCAGCCCTTACGGCAGACTGTCAGTGAGGAGGGCTGCCTTAGCCGCACCATTATAAACCGCTTCTGCTACGGCCAGTGCAACTCCTTCTATATTCCCCGGCATGTAAAAAAAGAGGAGGAATCCTTCCAATCGTGTGCCTTTTGCAAGCCTCAGAAGGTCACCTCCTTCACAGTGGAGCTAGAGTGCCCTGAACTGGACCCACCTTTTCGACTTAAGAAGATCCAGAAAGTCAAGCAATGCCGATGTATGTCGGTGACCCTGAGCAGTACAGGCAAACAATAAAAGTGAGAATTGGCAGCTGACTCTGCCTCAAACCCTTTCTTCAGACACAAAACTGGTTGACTGTTTTTTCCTTGACTCATTTTGGAAACATTTCTACTGCAGCGTCCTTTGCTTTGTTTGCTTACTGGAAATAAAGGCTGCTATCAGCTGATCGAACCATGTCATCCTTATTACCCAAACAGCTTTTAGACCACTGGGCTTGCCACTAAGTGAAACATCATTGTCTGATGTGAAAGTGAACATTTTGGGGGCCAGTGATATAAATTCAGTAATTGACTCTTCCTTCCACTGTGTGGAAATTGTTTTGGCTTTCACTTCACGCTTTTGGATGAATAATGGCTGGATGAAGTATTTGTCATTTTCCTATCTCATTCTTGGTTAATATTTTGGTTTATGTCTGACTACTTAATCCTGTCTTCCGTGGGATGGATATAGCTAGGAACAGCAAAGGGAAGCAGTGATTGTCTTGATTGATAAGACTTGTGTGCCTTTTAAACAGCCTTATCTTCCATGGATATATCAGCTTGCACTTTCCAATAAAAAGGCTGAAGTGGATTTATAGCTATTTTCAGCTAAATTGTCTCAAGTACAAGTGCTTCAGCAATATCTCATTTGTCATGTTACCGCAAACAATTGTTAAACTTTTTAATGTAGACATAAGCGTGTATAATTTGTGAGATGACTCAATATTTGAAGGGTTGAGATAAATCTTAAATATGAGAGCAGATTATCCCTCACAGCCCACAGGATTTTGCTAGTGTTAATTTTCCTTCTCTAGACTCACTTCTGTGAATTTATCTCCATCTATTTTGAGTGGCTACATTTGCGAAGGAAAGCAATTTTGTGTTTGATCTATAGCAATACCCTAGCACAAAGCAAGCAACATAGTGTATTTTTCTTTAAATTATCTCCCGTTTCCTTTATACAAAATTGCATCTATGTAGGATAAAATTTAATGTATGAAAACTTGATAAACCCAATTAATACAAGGCTGCATGTCAGGGTTTTGCATGTTCCAGAAGTTATCATTTAGATTCCTTCGAAAATTTCTGGGTAACACTGATGGTGACCCCACTGCATGGCTTGAAGTTTGCATTTGTGATAAGTATAGCCAAAGTATTCAAATGTTTAAATACGTTTTTTGCTACTAGTTTCCTCCTGATGTGATCAGAAAGGTTTGAACAAAGCAGCAAATTTATGCCACCTCAATGGCATAGTTCTCTTTTTATGCTGGACAAGTTATTTTGAGAGGTTTTGAGTGATTGAGCTACATTAGGCTTGTCAATTATGGGAATTGGCACAGGAAAGGGGGATTGGGTAGGTATTGGGCCTTAAAATTCAATCCCTTGATGTTACACAAGAACAATATCATGCGTAGAAAAATATAGTAAAGAAGAAGGGGGCTTGCTTTGGTGGTTTTAATGATCATAACTTATGATTTCTATCAAAGATATTAGGGAAGAACTAGTTAGGATAGCTGTATTTTTATGTACAAGCTTGCTGCCCAAGAACGCTGCTTCTTGGTGAAAGAGGACATTTGGTTCTTATTGTTAGGACATGGTAAAAAAATTGTTCAAGCAATAATGTAGGATAACTATTTAGAGGGAGCTCTTTACCAGCCTGTTACAAACAAACCAGATCTGTTATGATAGGGGAATGCTTTTCAGGTTGTTTTATAAGAGTTGAGTTAATATTGTAATAGTTCATACTATTTAAATTTTGTTTTATAAATGAAAATGAAGTGGAATAAATATTATAAATATAACAATTATTTTTAGGCGTATTATTGTTAAATTATAGAAAAAAGCTACTCTAGAGATATATGGAATTCATGTATATTTGTTTCATGTATATATTCATAGAGCTTAAGTTTCACCTTTGTTAGGGAGTTTTCTTCATTTAATTTAAATATGAAATAATTAAAATATCATAGAGCCATTATAGAATATTTCAGTTAAAAGCAGCATACATGTAGCTGAAAATAACCAGTGAAAACTATCACTCTGATATTGTATGTATGGAAACTCTGAATGTAATAGACACACATTAATTTCCAATTTTCTGTTATATCACAGACAGAGAACTTTTAATTCTCCAGTTTTATTGCATGTCATCAACCCCAAGGATATGGTTGTAGTTGAACAGTATATCAGAAATTGAAGGTCCCATGTCAATGCAATGTATGTTATGTATAATATATATAAAACCTCAATTCTTAAATAAACTGGCTTTATTGATTAATGTTTTGGAAAGGATGAAAGTGAATTTAAGGGTATCATGATTGTTCTACTCCAAAGGAATAGTTGTAAGTACACAAACTTCAACATAACATTATCATATAACACCTAGTTAACATTACTGTACTCTTTTGATAAGCAGTTGGAGGTGTTGTCATCTGAAAGTATTAGTTTAAGGGAAATAAATGACGGAAACCTTTCATTACAACTGTACTAAAATTGGGCTACTGAATTTTCTTTCTAATGTCTCAACTATGTTCCTCCTTGCAACTTTCTATATTCTTTTTAGAGAAAGGTGCAGGACTAAGTGCAGTATTACCCTAAACATGACATCGAACAATAAATAGGTGACCATTGGAACAGATTTCTGTTTTGGGATCAAAATTAAACTTGTCCCCCAAAATATGAACAAGGATATTCTATCAATATCCGTAAAACAGGGGTGGTCTAATTCAGGAAATCAATAATGTTCAGCTCCATACAAAGGAGTCTTCCAAGGTATTCTTACATGAAGGTATAGACACACACACACAAAACTTTTCTTTTATAGGAGGGGCATTGAACTGGATCCAGTTTTAGTTCTATGGTCCACTGAAATCAGAATGGTTTACTTTAGCTATAACAGAGTCATCAGCCAAATTAAGCAACAGCCAGTCCTGATCCCAACAGCTTTTTTCCTTTTAGCTCTTCCGCCTTTGCTTGGCAGAGGTGCTGAATCTTGCCCAGTAAGGAACTGGATTAGCCAAATTCCTGAGTTCTAATGGATTATTGTCAATAGTAGCCATGACTATAGACAAGGCAGCAAATGGGGTTATAAACAGACCAACCTATGCCTAGTGTTGGGAATCATGTTCTCCACTCAACCTACAAGAGCTAGACTGGCAAGACACATTCCTAAGCATAACCCAAGTTCATTGATTAAATTAGTTTGGTTCAATCTGAATCAAAGCCACTTTATGTTCTTCCCAAACCACTACAAAGCCCTGTATTCTTGTTGCATGGTATTCTTATTTAAGTTTTATAGCAAAAAAATATCTTGCATTGAATTATTAAGGAACTACTATTGCCACTTTCTCCAACCCCACCTCTTTTCCAGTTGTGTTACAATAGCTGCTATGGTTCCAAATAACACAGCCTTTGGAATTGGAATGATGGGGACCACAAAAATTAATGCAGAAAGATGAAGAAGTTGAGCTACTGACTGTAATGTTGTTCAGTATGATATAAAGCTTACAGATAGATAAACAATTTTTCTTGCTAATTCAAAGCTTCTAATACTTTTAAGACATTAGTCTGCCATCTGGTGGTAGGTAGATTAATCCATCAGTTATAAATTGTCATATTCACAATACACAATATACAAAGATAACTCTTGGATAGGCTTTCAATTGCCAATCGTGTACTATAAGATATTCTTACAATAACCATATTTTGAATCTTCAGTAGACAGTAATGATTTGGAATAAAAATCTGGAAACTAAGAATTATTTGCAAACAGGAATATATTGTAAGTTGCACATCCCAAACTAGTGGCATAATCTCTAATTGTCTATGAGGATTCTCCATCATCCAAGTCATGATTGTCCCAAAGGTGCATTTTCAAGAGGCAACTGGATTTTGTTTTCCTTGAAGATGTTTGCTTCTCATCCAAGAAGCTTTTTCAGTTTTGCCAGTCCTTCATTCAGAACTGAAGAAGCTTCTTGGAGGAGAAGTGAAATGTCTTCAAGCAAAACAAAGTCCAGTTACCTTTTGAAAAAAAAAATCACCTTTGGAATGATAATCTAATTAATTCTTACCCGCAACCTATTGTTCTAGGCTGCTTTTCCTGACACCATACATAGCTGCGGGGAGATAAGAAAGCAATATGATACAGTTAGCCTTTAAAGTCAGTAGAAACCAACTAACAAACCCAAAGCATGAATTGCATTCATTTGAAGAAAGGACACATGAATGTCATATCATGGCACTTTTTAAAAATAAGCCACGTTACACAGATTACTTGTGCACTGTAATGCTTGTTTAGAGGTTAGAAATGGGATTCCTTTTTCTGGTAAGGTCCAAAGTACCTTAGTTAAATGAGTAGGACTACATTACATTAATGGGTGGGACTAAAGCCAAAATGGATGCAATTCTTACATCTGTCCAAAACCAACAATAACAATATTTCTCCAGGCATTCTGCTAACAACAACAATTTATACCAGTTTCAGTCTAGGAAATGGGATTAAGTAGATTTCAATAATCCAGAGCAGGATGCATTTCCTGAATGGGGCATGCCTGACAGAAAAGAGGTATGGTCAGTAATCTAGAGTAAGAGACCTAGAGGTGCGGTGGTTAAAGTGTAGTATTGCAGACAAATTGTGCCCACAGCTTGGAGTTCGATCCCAAAAAGGGTCAAGTTTGACTCAACTTTCCATCCTTCTGAGCTTGTTAAAATGAGGAGCCAGATTGTTGGGGGAAATATGGAAATAATGCGTCTATACTGTAAATTGTAAAGAGTGCTATAAAGCACTGTGGGGCGGCATATAAGTATAAATGCTATTATTGCTTGAGAAACTTCCTCTCATTTAGATCTGAATAGGTTGAGAACAATTTTATATTGGGGTTTTAGTATTAGGGTCTCTTAATTTTTAATTCTGATTTTATAGTACTTATCTCAGTTTGTCTTGATATGGGTATATGTTTTATTGGTGTTTGTTACCCGCCCCGAGTCCCTTGTGGAGATGGGGCGGGATAGAAATCTAAAATAAATAAAATAAATAAAACACAGCCTTGGTGGCACAGCGGTTAGAATGCAGCATTGCAAGCTAACTCTGCTGACTGCCAGCAGTTTAATCCTGACCGGCTCAAGGTTGATTCAGCCTTCCATCCTTAGTAAAATGATGACCTGGATTGTTGGGGGCAATAAGCTGACTCTGTAAACTGCTTAGAGAAGGCTGTAAATATTCTATAAAGCAGTATATTGCTAAATGCTAAACTGAGCCATAAAGCCTACCTCAGCTTGTATATCTCTTTTCTGATTCTTTTCTTGGCGTTAACTTTTGTTTTAGATTATATTGTACATTTCTCAAAAGAGGAAGTTTTAATTTTGTTTAATAAAATATTCAATTTTATTTTACAATCAGAGTGATTGTTAATCATCTCAAGGCAACAAATACTGAAGTACTATATGCATAATACAACATTGATCTCATTATTTCTTTTATTTTTCATATAAATTAACATTCTAAAAAAAATTGGAATAGAAACACTAAATACAATATTGCACATAGCGATCTTTGTTAAGTGTAGCATTATTCAGTTTAGAATGGCAATATACACACAGTAGATACTGAAGGGAACAGGAAATCTACAAAACAGAAACATGCTTCAGTGTTTTTAAATGCATTTAAATGAAAAAAATGCAGAACAGCAAAAGACTATAAATTACATAAATACAAACATGAGTTTTAATCAGTGCTATTAAAATATGTTTTACTTCTTTAATTGCTTTTGATAGATCTTTTTGTAACAATCTTCTCTTTTCCCTTTCCCAAAGAAATAATCTTTATTCCTGATGCTATTGGATCATATAACACAGTTTTGGGGCTATCCTGAAAGATGATAAAGTTTCAAGCTGATTATGTAACAGGAAATCATTTCCCAGTGGAGGAAAAATATATTTTTTAGTGATTGGTATTTTAAAAATTCAATTCCTGAGGTCATATTTTATGCAGCCCTTATGATTCCTGGAATCACATATTAATCTCTGGACAACCAGGTATCATATAGTGGGTTACATGGAGAAAAATAAATATTTCAAAACTTAGAAATTGCATCACTCTAGCACCTTCTATGCTAAGAGGCATTGAGATATATACATTGTTTCCCTACTTTTGGCTTTTTTAAATCTTTTAAAAAGTTGCTCTTAGAAAGTGTGGAGAAAATGTGGTAAACTAGAACTGCCCAATCATTAAATTGTTTTTAGCAGTTGAGACAGAAGTATTGCAAAACAATTGCATCTGCTGTACTTTTTGTAATACAAGTACTTAATAAACTGTGAGATCAAACAGAAGTAATAATTTTTGCTTTATCACCAGAAAAACCAAGGCTCTTAATAATCCTTCAGAATTTAGAATGAGAAAAGGGAAAGATCTTTAGTTCTTTAATTTTTTTTAAACTCAAAAGTTTGATAGAAAGTCTACCACAAGTTTCCTGTTACTCTGCAGACAGTTTCTTCAATTACTATAATATTGAAATACCCGAGGTTGTTTGGTATCTACCAAGTGAGTCCTGTGCTTAACTGTAATTGGGTTCCCCCCCCTTTTTGTTTTCGTTCCATTCATCAATATCGGCAAATCACGATCAACTTTGTCAATTATAACAATAGCTGGGCTGAATGTCATATTTATGACATAATTTTGTCAGGAGGCAATGAAGTAACTTTGGAGATCATGGCTTAGAGTGTAAAGGAACCACTTTTACCAATTCAGATTACACTTACAAGGTCAATAGGAAATAGATACAAACAGTTCTAGAGAAGTAACATTCTTCCTAATCTAAATGCAATGTTGTAATGTATTTGCTTTGGAAAAAAATTCCTGCAGGAATGGAACATCTATATGAAGTTAGATGTTTATAAAGTTTTCAGTATGTTTAGGACATACTGAAACACTGCTGCTTACATAGACTACTTTAGTCTTTATTAGTATTTTACCGTATAAATTGCAAAAGAATGTTTGGATGGAAAGAATGTAGTGTATGGTGTGCCTGTAAGAGAGAGATATCAAACAGCTTCCATTATTGGGTATCCATCGTGCAAATCTGTTTATCGGTGAACGTTCATAGTAGTCAGTGTAAACAGGAAACAAAATGCAAGAAAACCAAGAAAACAAATGGGCTGAATGGTAATATTTCCTTTCCCCTACTTCCCAAGGCATGATCAATTTATTGAATCTGGGCACAAAGACATAAGTCTTTCTTCTTTCATATTTTCATGCTTATCTTTGCTTTCTGAAAATGAAGGACACAGAACAGAGTGAGCAAGAAAAGATTCAGTATTTCATAGCATATTCATAAACACTGAGAAAATCTGTTATATCAGCCAAAGGTTACTCCTGCATCTGTTCAGTAACTTTGATACTGTACAGTATTACTCTAACTCTGCTTCCTGAAAAATAACTCTGCTACCTTATAGGATCAAAAGTCTTCTATGCATGCATGAAACACAGTTGAAACATTTATCTCTCAATGGAAAACATTAAAAAGCCCTGCACATCAAAATGGTTATGATCCACATCCTTAGAGAATGCGTGTCTGACAATGTACAGTTAAAAAAGTAATTACCAGAGAAATGTTACAGAGGAAGATTTGCTGTTAATAGCCCAAAACAAGGCAAACAACCACAGGAAACAATTTTTCGATAACTCAAAGATCAAAATTCAATTAAATCAGACTATTTGTATGTGAAGTTGAGTTTTCCCAAGATATAATTTCCAGATGCTTAAAACAAACCATTTATCTTGCATTATGGTTAAGTGACTACAACAGATCAGTTAGAGCTATTTGGTGCATAGTCTACTGCCATCACCATCACTACTGCCTAAATCTAGTGATCTGCTTAGTTTTATTTTAAGACCTTGCATTCATTTTTTACATCTTGGTTTAACATTTTTATAAATAGTAAGAATAATTATACTTACAATTCCAGAATCATGCTTTTGTTTTATATTGTAAAGTGATTTTCCTTTTTTCTGTCTACATACTTCTTCAGCCTCTTTAAGTCTGCAATGCATTAAATTAATTCATCAAGTCAATAATCCTTGCAAAATACAAGACTGTTGTAGGACAAGTGCAATATACAATCATCCAGATCATATGCAAAATATAAATTATCAACAAATACCATCAAGGAAATCCTATCGGGCACCAAAACCCCCCCAAACAAACCAGTGGTTACTGTAGCTGCTCTATGTTATTGTAAAATTAATAGCTTTAGGATCATCCTAAATAGAAAGAGAGCAGCTACCCAGAAATTGCTTGTTGAAAACTGCAGATATATTGTACAATATGTAATTTCTATAGTTTAAATAAGTAATACTGTAATAATTGGTTAAATGTGGAAGTTGGCTCAAGAAGAATCTAGAATGTTCCCAAACAAATATACTTTAGACTCTTAGAAAATTGGAGAGCAAAAATGAAGAGCATTCTACTGATATCCTGCTGAGCTTTGTTAGATTTATATCCTGCTTTCCTCCAGGAATTTAAACTGTCCCAAAGCAGTCCCTTCTCCAATTTCTCCTGCAACCACTACTACATGAGTAGGAAGAGATGGTGAGTTGTCAGCATGCTTGAAGATGGATTTTAAGCTGCATTTTCCTGGCCCTAAATCCAAGATATTTGCAGTTATATCAAAACTACAAATAGGTCTTTGTACTGTATGAGTGCATCTCTATGTCTCTATAAAAACTCCCCGATTATGTACCAATCCTTAAATCATTTTGGTCTTGAGATAGTAAAACAAATATATAACACTTATGCTACTTATTTCATATTTTTTTACTTGTCCTTTTTTCCTTGTTCCTACATTTTCAAGCTGAACATTGCTAGAAGAATGAACTTGTACAGTATGCGACAAATAAACCAACAACTCAAAAGATTTTTGAAAGAGCCTCAACAGTGTCTTATGCCATCCATTGAGTTGTAAATTCCCAACTCTTGAGTGAAACATTTTATTATCACAAACTCAGAATCTGAGAGTTAATGTTTTCATGAAAGGGAGGGTCTTTGCTCTGGCAAGGCCTTACCATTTTTCTCATACAGTGATTTTGACTTATAAGCTCATTCCTTCCGATATGCAGGCAATTTGTTAGCAGTTGTAGGGAAAGAACAGAGCATTTCAGGAGACAGTGTGGCTACATGCTAGCATTTCTGGAAGCTGTCTGAGTCTTGTTTAGATGGAAAAATCTACAGTCCAATCCAACACATACACACAAAGAAACTACTAAAACTGCAGCAAGAGAAGTTATTTCTCTGATTTTTGTTCAGAGCAGATGGCGATGGTGAAATTGGCTATCTGAATAAAAGCATTCATTTGCAAGAGTATTTTCCCTCAGACTAAAATGTTGACAGAGTCCAAAGCCACAAACAATAAAATCAATGAAAATAATCATTATAGGCTGTGTTGGGAGAGATAACTTAGATGATGGTTTCCCAGGACCAAACAAGATGCCTGTGGCATGGATGCAAACAAAACTTCAATAAACTATGCATATTTTGATTGTGTTTGCTTTCACCGCAGCACAACCCAGTAGTTAAACCACATTCCTTTTTTTTAATATAAAAAACCTCTAATCTATATTGGCTGCAGCAATGGCTGAGGAAAACAGCCAGGGACATAAAAGCTTGAAGGAGATGCAAGCTTTAGGAGACCTAGTTGATGAATCCTCTTAGCCATAGCAACAACATGTTTGTTCATCTGAAGCCAAGGGAAGCTGATCTGCAAAGGCGAACAGAGGCATAACAGAGTCCTGCCTGGGGCCCTCAGGATTCTAGTAGAGACATCCCACTCCCAAGATGGCAATACTTCTGTTTTTATGGAACATGATGGTCTTGGGAAGGAATCCATCACACACAGGAAGAAGGAAATGTTCCTTAGAAATAACATTAGGCAGGGTCTAAATGTAATTCAACCTTCCAATTTTTTGAAGGGTAGCAAAAGGCTATTTGGTGATGATCTCAGAAAGGCTGTGGCCCCTTTATTACTAATGGTAAACTTTAATAACATTGATATAAAATAATCTCTAATCTGAGGTTTTTAAAGTCATGAGTGGTACAATCAATATTTCAATATTGTTTTCTTTTATGTGCGACATACAAACTATGAAATGTAGGCATAAACTATAACTGATTAAAAAGAAGGCAGTAATAATTGTCATGCTGGTGCTAAATAAAAAATTAAATTCCAGAATTTCCAAGATGACTTCCTTGGAAGTGCTAGGCATTAGTCCAAGTGAATAGTTCTGTTGTGAGGACAAGATTCCAAGAGTTAGGATTTGGGCTGGCTAAGCATTGTTTTGGGACAATCCAATTGTGCACAAGCAGGGAAAGAATCTCTTAATCAAAAAAATAAAGCCAGACCATTGATACTTAATATAAATAACACAGAGAGCATTGAATTGACCCAAGGAGAAAAGCCAAGAGGTGATTCAAAGTGAATCATACTGGGGGCATCTGAATGAAAATATTTCTGGTCAAAATTGGGACAAGTAATATTAATGAATGAATGAATGTGCACTTGGAAATGTTCGCTAGTCCAAAGATTTAATTGTTTACAACACCTACACACATACACAAATAGAACTCATATATTTTTCCCCTTATATTAATGTTAGGCATAACTTCTTCAAGATGAGCAGCTGGACATGATTATTGTAAAATAAAAACATAAAAATAACAGAAGACTACTGGAATCAAGGGGACCCCCAAATAAGCTGTATCTGGGTATAAATAAAACAGACCTACTGGACAGAGAGAAGAGAGCTGTTCTGTGTGTCAAAGAGAGGTGTGTGTTAAACTAGAAACTTGAAAAAGTGATAGGTTCCACTTCAGAATCACTGTGGATTACAGAAATAACTGAATTCAGGAGACTGTGCTACTGCTTCCTAGACCAGGGGTCTCCAACCTTGGCAACTTTAAGCCTGGAGGACTTCAAATCCCAGAATTCCACAGCCAGATGGAAGGCTGCGTCAACCTTGAGCCATTCAGAATCAAACTCTTGGAAAAGGGCAGAATTAGCCTGCAATACTGCATTTTAACCACTGCACCACCACAGCTCTTAAAACTGCTTACAAAGCCCTTTATCCACAATATTTTCAAATTCTGACTTGAATAAATTCAGACAGATAGCAGAGGATTAACCTGAACAAATAGAACAGTTCCTTGTTTCCATCACAATGAAGTTGTTGGGTTTCTTTTCTTTTTTCCCCTCTCTTCATCCCTCTTGTTTATTGTCAGTTTATACAAAATGCTGGTTGTGATTAAGCCTGAAAACAGCACGCAAGATGAGCAAGATAAAAAAAAAAGGGAAAAGAAGCCAGACTTCTCTGAAGCAACATTTTATCTTTTTTTCTCCAACAAACACCAGCTGATCATGGGCTTATTCTGGTAGAAGTTCTCCCATCCTTCAACCCAGCCAGAAAAAAAAAAAGTAAGACACTTCTCATGCGACTAAGCATTAATAATTTTGTCTGAAGAAATATCTCTGGGAGACAGATTCATTTCCGACTGGCTCCAAGTAGGCCTGGAGCAGATATCTTTACACTTTGCCCGAGTCTAGTCATACATGACTAATTTAAACAGACTGGCAAGCCTGGAATGTTTGTGTGCTTGAGAGACGAAGGTGTCAGAGCAACAAGTCCTCTCAGGATGACTTTAAGGAATAGCTCCCATTCTTTCTAAAACACACACACACAGAGTGTGTGAGTCTGAGTGTGTGTGTGTGTGACAGAGAGAGAGAGAGAGAGAGAATATAAATAAAACACTTTAACTTTTTATGCACTCAAATGGAATAATTCAAAAATGAATGACATATTCCTACACACATACTTCATTTGTGTGTACCCATGTACAGTGGGGCAAAAAAGTATTTAGTCAGCCACCAATTGTGCACATTCTCCCACTTGAAAAGATGAGAGAGGCCTGTAATTGGCATCATAGGTAGACCTCAACTATGAGACAAAATGAGAAAAAAAAATCCAGACAATCACATT
>JAOYMU010000252.1:58129294-58139369 GCA_025802295.1 Psammodynastes pulverulentus | reverse complement strand
GACTTGTGGACTTCAAGTCCCAGAATTCTAGAAGTTGAAGTCCACAAGTCTTAAAGTTGCCAAGTTTGGGGACCCCCTGATTGATATCTTCATCTTTGGTATAAGTAACATTTCATTGTTGCAGTTGTAAAAGCCACAAGAAACTTTTATAAACCATAAGGTGGAATATTGTAGAAAAACAGAAGATAAAAAACATTGAAATGAATGTTATTGTACTGAGGATTCTACTTTCTTCTGAGTTTAAAATAGCACCCTCAATGAAAATAATACACAAACACCTTATGTTGAAATAATACGACTGCATGTCTTGAGACAAATAATTAAGAGCTACAACAGTAATATGAACATGAACCTCTTTCATATCTATTGCTTTGAATTATTATGTTGGAGTAGCAGAAAATAAAGTGTGATAGACTGGGAGATCTGAGTAATTTGCAATAGATTAGCAAAGGTTTTCAGTTCCTAATTATTTTAATAACAATGACTGGCCTCCCTCCCCCAAACTTTTCTACTTAAATGATAAAAGTTTTGGTGGGAGCAACTGGAATTGAATTTGGACGCACAGCAACTAGAAGCTTTATTTTAGTTTTGCTAATTCGAAATATATTTTGGACTCGGAATTTGGTAAATCTGAGAGCATGTCTTTTGCTAAGCCAGGGGCACAATGCACCCCAAGATTCTTAGTATAAAAACAAAATAATTATCATACGCTTACTTATGTTTTATGCTGTTCAGGAAATGAACTGAGCAACAGCTGCAAATCACCTAGAGTGCTGTCCGGGAATGGTTGGTGCTGATACATTCGGGCAGCAGAACTGATGCTTCATATTTTTTGCCTGATCTGTTCCCACTGTTCAAAATTAGAAAGAGGAGGCTGCTCCCTTTGATAGCGAATTAAGAAAACATTTAGTAATAGGCTCGTAGGCAGGCTTATTCCACCTTTTCTTTCTACAAAAAAGGTTACTCTTTCTGTTAAAAAAAAAAGATCAAACAGAAATCTGTATCCAAGTATTCATTTTTAAATGTTGATGAACTAGGTCTTTTCAACTTAACAAAAAATATTCCTGGCCATTTAAAGAGTATTTTGAATCACTTAGGGAGAGCATGGCTGACTTTTAAGTCTCATCAATGAGTACAGGAACACTGAGATAACTGTAGGCTTTGGTAGTTTAGTACAATACTTGAGTTGCTTTTTCTGTCTACATACTTGATCAAGTCTTCAGGGAGTTGCAGACTTTAATTATCAAAAAGGCATCAATCACTTCAGTGAAAAAACAACAATCCACTATCAGATAAACTAATGCAAAATGCACAGGCTTCAGTAATGTGACTTTATTCAAGACACAGACTTGGCCATTCTATATCTGGTGGTCTGCAATACAAACTAGACGGTGTAGCAAATATTGTCCACAGACCCTGCTTAAGAGGAGAAAGTGGAGACCATATGTGCCCCTGGAGTGTTGATATGATTTCCAGCCACCACCACCACCTCCTTCTCCTCCTCCTCCTCCTGCTCAACCTTCACTAATTATAAGTTTAAAATAAATATAATAGTTTTAAGATGTATGGCACAGTGTGATAAACTTAGAAAATCTTGGAGAAGACATAGCAAAGAGAGATTTTAAAATAGACAAATTTGCTCTGGTATGTTCCAGGTATAAACAGTGATGTTTTGGAATCTTATCTCAGGGTAAAATCTTGCCAGGATTTTTAGCAATATTATGCTGTTGTAAGAAGAAGTACAACATGTTCTGTGGCAGCGTAACAGAGAGCATATAAATTATAGCATGTGTTTTACCAGACAAAGATTCCGCTATAATCTTTGATGGAGATTCTAACATAAAAATAATTAGATTGTAGTAAATTTGCTAGAATTTGAAATGCTCGGGTACACTTTACTATTTTCATAATGACAGAATCTAAAGGGCAGTAAGCCTATGATTTATTCATTTATTTTTATTTTCAGATTTATCTATTGCTTTCTTGAGTTACAACCAAGATTGTCTGTCTGTAAACAATCACAATACAGGTAGTCCTTGACTTACAACAATTCATTTAGTGACAATTCAAAATGAAAACAACACTGAAAAAAGTAACTTATGACCATTTTTCACACAAACGTTGCATCATCTCCATGGTCATACGTTCAAAATTCAAACCCTTGGCAATTGACTCCTATTTTTGATGGTAAGCAGTGTCCTGAGGTCCTGGGATCACGTTTTGTAACTAGTTCATATTTATGACTGCCGCAGTGTCCATGGGTCATGTGATCAACTTTTTGTGACCTTCTCATAAGCAAAGTCAATGGGGAAGTCAGATTCACTTAAGGAACTGTATTACCAACTTAATAACTGCAGTGATTGTAACAATTGTAGCAAAAAAGGTTGTAAAATGGGGCAAAATTGAATTAACAACTGCCTCACTTAGCAACCTAAATTTTGGGCTCAGTTGTGGTTGTAAGTTGAGGACTACATGCATAAGAAATACATGAAAAAAAGGAAAAAAATACCTTCCCCTCAGTCAGAATATCCAGCCTAAACTTCCCAAAATGTTGTAACAAATTTAAGTGGATTAGATGTTACTTACCTTTCTTGCAAAATAAGTTTATTTTCTTTTTTCCAAAATTCTTTAAAATCAGAACTGAATTCATGCCATATGCTGAAGAAAGCATTCAAGGAAACCTCTTTTTCACCCATTTTTGGTTTCATACAGAAATATGCTGCAGTCTCCAAAAAGCTATCAAAGAAAACAAAGATGACAATTATTTATTTAGCATTATTTTATCTGCTTCTGTCATATGAAGATAATACTTTTTACAAATTACTTGATATTTATCTAGAATACATTCATGATTCCTTCATCATCTTAATCAGCTTTAGGAAAGGTTAAAAACTGGTATTTAGTATCTGCAAGGGATTGTGAAAGCAAAATTGCATTGAAAAAATTTAAAACCAAGAAAACCAAGATTGCTATTATCATTCACACATCACTTTTTCATAGCAAATCAATCCTTTTACAATGTATGTCATGCTTGCTGTTGTGATTTTTAGGGAAATTTTAATTCATGGCTAGTACAATAAAGACACCATGTATGCTTTTATCTGGCTGCTTGTTCCAACTGATGTTTTTTTTTTTTAAATAAAAAAAAAAAAATAAACTGTCACACCAGATAGCAAAGCATCACTGACCAACAAAGTTAGCAATCATTTGTGGGGAAAATATTATCTATGCATGGCAAGCTACATTTTGTGACTATATGCAATATTTGTTGTCTATATAGAATATAATTTTTTATTGGCCAAGTGTGATTGGACACACAAGTGTATTTTTTAAATTGTTATTTTTTTTGTTCATATATTTGTATATTTATTGCCTGTGCAAACATGTTTTTTTCTCTATGAAAATATTATTTTGCTAGTGTTGTGGATATGAACATGAGAAAATCTCAGATCCCATCTTTACTTTCTACTTTTATTCTTGAGCAACCTACTGTTAACTTTTTAGTGTTACCCATTTGTCTTCTAGTCAATGAATTCTTCATCGGTGACAAAGTCACCATAACAGCCACTGCTGAGAATGAGCTAGACTCCTTCTTTATGTTAGCTATTTTATGAATGAATGCACAACATGCCCTTGGCATTCCAAATATGGCCACCAGCCTTAAAAATTGAGGATTGTTGAACAGTCATCTCCTACTTACAAAATAAAGATATGCCACAGTGGTGGGCAAAAAGTCCTGCAATCAAATCAAATCAAGCCATCCCCCAAACAATTATGTAACAGCCTTTGTTCTAGAAAATTGTATTAAAGGAAGACATTTTTCTTTGTTCTTTTTGTTGTAATCTGATAGGTAGCAGATTTACACAGAATAAAACTTGGTCAAAGAGGGATTTATGGCAGGTGAAAACAATCCTCTCTTCCAGACTGAGTCAAACTCATGGGAATGGACAATATTCTAGGTCTTCACTGCAATGAAGTCCCAAAGGTGCTTTTTTCAAGAGGCAACTGGACTTTCTGTTTTTTCTTTGAAGATGTTTTGCTTCAGCTACAGCTGAAGAAGCTTCTTGGATGAGAAGTGAAACATCTTAAAATAAAAACCAGAAAGTCCAATTGCCTCTTGTTTAAGCACCTTTGGGACAACTATGACCTGGATGACTTAGAATCTCCATAGACAATCAGAAGGCAGCTTATTCAGAAAGAGGAAGTGCTAAATATCACCAAATTCTCCCACAAATACCTTATGTTTCTCCAGACTTCACATATTTGCTATGCACCACTGTATATGTAGCAACTGGAACTACCTAGGAATGATATGCTAGGGCCACAGAACAACACTGCATTTACCCAAGGATATATAAGATTAAAAGCACCACATTCAAAGCAGTCCCTCCAAGCTCTACATTTAAATATAACAGTAAACCATAATTCTCCATCTCAAGCCTTTTCAACAATTGGGAAGCCAGAGTAGATTGAAATTCTCACAAATAAATGCTTGATGAGTTTGATAAATAGCACTAACATTTACTGGAGACATGAAAGCTTTTGTTAAGAATACTATGTGATCAAAGAGAGTAAAAGGCAGGCTTTTGCACAGATCACTGCTAATCTTGCTGGGAACCAAGAGAAAGCTGATTCAGACACACGGAGACATTTAACTGCCAACGGAATTCCTTTATCTAAACAGCTACGAGAAATAATCAAGTCCTCAGCTGGGTCACTTCTGCAAAAGTGAGCTTGTTTGTAAGATGCAAAACATCAGACACTGGAACGCTGTCAAAAATAATACACAAATATCATTTATATACAAATATGGAGACTGGGGATTGGAATACAAGGAGGCTTAGAAGCAGGGTTCCTGAGGAATTAAGTTGTTTATCAAGTGAGCGCAGGCAACTTGCATTTAAAGTAATCACCTCCATTTGTTCTGAGAAAGTTTCCCATATATGGTGATTAAACCAACTCCACAGCATTCATTTATTAAAAAGAAAGAAAAAGAAAACAGAGAAGTGAAGGCAAGGTTTGCTATACTATCACCACCCCTGTCTTCGCAACAACTAGTTCTGATATATATATAGAGTGCAAATATATGAACACTGAATTTGAAGGGAAATATATCTGTTTTTTTATAAGTGCTAATATTTAAAGTAAATTTTTATAGTTAGAGAAGAATTCTGCACCTTTACGAACAACATTTTAATTCATAATCTATGCATTTTGAGCAAGAATCTTACCAATGTTAATAACTTAAAGATAATAAAGTTTCTATTGCTAACTAGATTAAGAATGCTAATTTTCCCATGTAAATTTACATGTATAGTAAGGGGGTATCTTTTAGCAAACAATTCAGGATTAGTTTTAGGCAGAGCTGCAAATGAACTGTGATCAATTCCAAAGGCTAGTAACAAATCTTCAGAAAAACATATGTATTTAAAATGAGTTTTGTTACAGTTATATCAAGCTATTTCTCCAAGTTTGACGCAGAAACAACTGGCAGCTGTAAGATTTTTTTTACTTTGACTTTTGCTATGATCTAACTTATTTCTTTCTTCTGTCTCTATCTCTGTCTGTCTTTACCTCAGGTTTAATTTTGTTTAGTTTTGGAAAATTGGAAAATGATTTTACTTAATAGTTCATTTTACTGTTTTGCTGTTTTGGAAGGCTTTTTTAAAGGTTAAAAAGCAGGGTAGAAATATATATTTAACAAATACAGGATGTAGAATAAGACACAACTTTTTTAATGAGCTATTTACAGATGGTTTCAAATGCTATGTTATTATCCTCCTGCTTGTACAATAAGGTGTTTCTTTCTCACTTACAGTTCTATAAAACCCCAAACCTATTTTAAAGGATCCTCTTTTTCCTAGGCATGTCTTCCTATGAGTCTTGCAGTGACTAAAAGAATCTGTCTTGTGAATTCCTGGATGCTGTACTCCTGACAAGTGGGAAAACTGGAAGCAACTGAAAGTTTAGAAACTCATTAAACTAGGAATGTATTGAGGAGCAATCGATCAAAGGAAGTCCACTTAAACAAAGAGATTTTTGACAATAATACAAGTGTTAAGGGGGGGGGAATCTTAAAGTAAGGCAAACTAAAAAAAATGGCAATATTTTATTGCTATCCCATTTCTTATAATAAACTAGGCTTGCAAAGGTTATAAGATGAAAATGGAAACAGAGCATCTCCTATTTATTGACTGCCTCAAATGCTCAATAAATAAATCCTTAAAAGGCAAAGAGGAGGACAAACCCAGGGTCAATGATTTCCCAAGTACAAGGGCTGGACATAGAAAACTGCTGAAGTGTAAGCTACGAGGGTGTCGAAGTGGTGTAATTAGAGGAAAAACCTGCCAGCCAAACTCCCCGGTTCTCGTCATGGGTTTGCTAATTACATTCTTGTCCCTTCGGTGAGGACACTTCCTAATGAAGAGCAGTCTTTGCAAAACCAGTGCAGGAGGTTGAAAGCTCTCCGCTTAGATGCTTATCTTGAGGGTTAGAACGCTGTACCTATGTTTCCACCACTAACACAGAAGGTGGGGGAGGTCGCTGTTGGGGATTAATAGAGGCAGCAAAGGTCAGGGGCTTTGCTTCAGCTAGCATGACTTTTCAATCCTGCTTAGAAAAATGAGCCTTTGGTTGTTCACACCGCTATTTTGTTTATGGAGGGCAGAGGCTAAATATCTCCTGCCAGGATTTCCAAGCAGCTCAGATCCCCCATATTCAAGACTGAGATAGTCCCTAATAAAGATAGTGCCTCGATATTTGCTTTTTATGGCTTCAATTTTGGAATAATTAGTGGAACGAAATCCAGCAGAATCAAACAGGATGATTTTTTTTCTCCCCCCCAGGAAAACCAGGGTGGAAAAGATTCTACTAGCAACACTTCAGGTATATAAGTGCCAGAAGGTTATTTTGTGCCAAAATAGATCAAAAGACAAGGCTAAGGGAATATCTTGGCTTGTAATCATCTTTTTCCCCTCCCCAGGTTCTGGATCCTCGCCTGCAGAATTTTAAATATAAAAAAACACCAAATTCTCATGTAAAGGTGGCAATTTCTTACTGAAATGTTGTTAAATATCACTTGAGAATGCTGCACTCCTAGCGAAACATCTGCATCCCACACTGTATTTTAAGGTATATGGGATATCCAGTACCTAAAAGCACTCTGTATTGATCCCTGGTCTTTGAGAAGTGCATTTCATTACTTGGTTACCATCACAGGAAGACCCTATATTGATCTGCCTAATCCATGAAGACATGGGACATCTTAAGCAAGGTCTAAAAGTATAATTTTTTTAAAAATACAAATGATTCATTTTTTTATGCACAATCTTTGCTGAGGTTAAGCAGAGATTTTAGATTTGAACTTTTTATCACTATAGAGAGCATGGCAACATCCCTTGTAATGCTATTTCTGTTCCTCATGGAAGGGCATTCACAGTGGCCAGATCTGATACCCTAGTCCTTGAAAGGTTATGAATAACATCCCTTACCAGGAATGCTTATCAGTGTGCTTGGAAGCAGAGGTTGAGACAGCTGTGCATGTTCTATTGAGTTGCCCTTTATACCTTACCTTGCAAAGCAGAGCTAATTTCTCCCCTTATTAGCAGATGCTTGGGCTGGCAGCAATCAGAGATTGTAAGTATTTTATTAAGGGATCAGTCTAGTGAAATCTCCAGGAAAGTTGCAAAATTCTGCACCACCGCAATTGCTATTGGAAGGCGTTGGGTCTGATCTATGCATAGACAAGAATAGATTTTGATAAACATACTGGATTATGAGGCTTTTAAAAAATATTTTTGCTTCTTTGTAAAGTTGCTTTCAAGTAACTTTTTTCCCCTAATCTGATGTCGAACTATGGTATGTGTATGCAACTGCATGTCTAATATCTATACATCTCTGTGTATGGAAAGAGCTATTATAAAGTATTGGAAATTTCTGTCCATGAAAACAAATGCTGATGTATAAATCAGAAGTACACAGTGCAGGTTAGAGTGCATCTTTGTGACCAGTAGGAGGAGGGTATTTTACAAGAGAGCAATTGTATTGAGACCAGCATTTCTTAGATCACTATATGGTAGATTCCAAGGCAAGGTCGCACCCTGAAAAGAGATTTCCTGCTAAATCTTAGTTAATGGGGATACATAAATAAAAGGGCATACTAGCATTTCTTCAATTCCTAAGCAGTGTGGGGCTTTGTATGTTATTATCTCTGCTACGGATTTAGAAAGCTGGCAATGAATGCAACATTTTCAGAATAGTTTAGTAACTATTCTAACTATTTAATAACCTAGCTGTGGCATTCTGCACTAGTTACAGTCTCTGGGCCAACTACTTGGGTAGGCCCACATGCAGTATATTTTACTAATCTAAGATTGAGATTATTTTCTAGATTCATACGACACTTGTACAGAAATCATCCTGAGTGATATACAAAAAATGCAAATATTAAAAGCACAGAGTTCTCAGTATTAAAAAAATCCTCGAATGTTCTAAAAAATAGGAGAAAAATACATGCTTTCAGCCATCTTCTAAACCTTTCTGACTTCATGGGGTGGCAGCAGTGGCAGCATTGGAAGGGGAAGGGGTGGTTTTGCATGCACAACCTAGATTCTGTGCATGTGCAAATGAAGCTTTGTGTGCTCACCCACTGCTTGTGTGGCCCAATTCTCAACAGCCTATGGACCAATACTATGGCACAGCCTGAGTGTTGGAGACCCCCTGTGCTAAAGTATAACAAGGAAGAGACAGGCTTCAATTTTATGGGACTATGTTATGCAGCACGTAATCTGGACTGAAGCCTCCCAAAGGTGCTTTTTCAAGAGGCAACTGGAGAGAAGCTGTAGAGGCTTCTTAGATGAGAAATGAAACTTCTTCAAAGAAAAACCAGTTGCCTCTTGAAAAAGCACCTTTGGGACAACTATGACTTGAATGACTGAGAATTTCCATAGACATTTAGCTACGCACTTTGGCTGGACTGAAGCAATGTAAGCTTATACTATACTAGAGCTACGTTTGTTTCGTGCTGTAGAAGTCACTTGTACTTCCAACAATACCATGCACAGCATATAACATTTCCAATTCCTGAACAGAGTAACTACGTTTTCAAAATGCCTTCATCTTCTTGAACTCACTAGTCTCCTCCAGTGAATACCACTTCCAGATTCTGGTCTTGCACAGATTCTCTTGATACAGATAAAACAAAAAGGTCAGGGAAACAAAGTTGGATAGCAGTGGCTTAAATCCATATTTCCCAATGTTCTTGAGATATCATCGCTTAACTGCCATGAGAAAGAGGTATGATTATCCCATGCTATACTCTGAGTGCGGCAATAGTACCATAATGTTCTGAATTACAGAAGAACAGCATGGTGCCTAGAGGTCTAAGAGAATAACTAAAGTTGTTCTCTAATGGAATAGCTGATTTTAGTTTCAAGTCAAGACAAAAAGGTACTTCAACAAGGCATTCAATGGTATTTCCAGTTTGTGGAGATAAATTATTATTATTTTGCAGACCTCTAGAAACTGTCAACAATCAAAGGATCAGAGCACATTTTCTGAAGAACACATACCTCCTTCAAGATATCTGGCATTATAGGCCAGATCCATCCTGTCAGTCTCCTATAGTTAGATCAAATTGGCCATAACAGGCAGAAATAGAAGCTGGGAAGACATGGAGCTGAATGTACAATTGCTCACACACTTGGGTTTCTAGAGCTGAAATTACTCCTATGAAATGGAAGTGGATGGGACCTTGAATGCCCCTTTGCACTTGCATCAACTGAGGCAAACCACATCAGCACAAAACTGAGTGATTTTATTACAGTAGTGCCTTGCAAATGAGACAGAGCAGATGTCTGTGGGTTCCACAAAGTTCACTGGGTAGCAGCAGATGTTAAAAGCCCCCAAACCAACTACATGAAGCAACTTTCCTGGATGCTGCAATGTTAAAAAAAAAAGAAAAAGAAAAAAAGAGGACATTTTTCCTTAAATAAACCTTCTTCTAGTTCAGGGGTGGGCAAACTTGTCAACTTTAAGACTTGTGGACTTCAACTCCCAGAGTTCCCCAGCCAGCATA
>JAOYMU010000252.1:58107541-58117886 GCA_025802295.1 Psammodynastes pulverulentus | reverse complement strand
ATCACCCAGCCACGCCTACCCAGCTGGTCATTAGGGCAGAGAACCGGTTGTTAAATTATTTGAATCCCACCACTGGTCTCATTTATATCGTCTTTACTTTTTCTCTAAAGTCCCCGAAAATCCAAGGTTGGAAGAATACTGATAGAATATGTGTTAAGAATTTCACCGTATACCACTACTAAAGACACTAGAAAGACACTTTCTCATTTAGTTCCAAAGTAGAGGTTCTTTTTTCCCCTTAAATAATTTGAGTGTGTATATTTGTGCATATGTTTATGTGGGCATGATATTGTGCCTGCACAAAAAAACATGATAAAGATCCATCGCTGAAAAAAATGTAATGACGATGAAAAAGTAACTATGTCCTACAAACCCACATTTCTTTTTATATTTCCTGAACGTGACCTGGACATTTTTAGAAAATTCTTTAGATTTTGTTTCCAAAACATATAACTGTCCAGAGGCAATCTGCAAATGAAATAACCCAGAAGTTTACAGGCCCTTTGAACAATTTCACCATGTATCTGGACACAAGTCAAAGCACCAGTTTATGAAACTGTCAAGAAACAAATGTTGGAAAATTGCTTCCTACACAGAATAAGAACTCAGAAAACTTTTTTAGTGAACAATGGCCACTAATAACATTCAGAAAGGGAGCACAGAACAGGTAAGCTATTTTGAAATAAGAAACCATCTGATTAAGCTAATCTGCACATTTCTATGGCTCCAAAATAAATAGACACGTCATTCACCATGTCTAAATATTGTTTCTACAACATTCTTGTGATAAAGCTTGGAAAGGTTAAATTACTAGTCATTATTTACCTTGACTAATGAATTTGTCCATGTTGTCTTTAAAGGGCTGGATGTGTTCTTCTAATGAAAACTGGCAAACCTTGCCTGCTTCTGTCTCACATGCTGAAAATTAAAGTAACATAAGAATTTGAAATAAAGTGTTGCTTTATAATATTCATTATAAAGAAAAGTAGACTTTCATTTATAGTTTCCCTGTGTTGGATCCAAACAGACATTTAGGATGAGTTGCAAAGACTGCTTTCTCACTAAAAACGTACATGTTTTTGTTGGGTTGCTGCCACTTAGTCTGTCTAAAGTTTATTACTGACATGATTGGTCATGGAAATCTATATAAATGTCATTTTTAATGTACAGGAATACAACTTCAATAGTTACAATTGCAATGCTGCATATTTAGAATAAAAATGTATCTCACTAGGAAAAAAATCAGCATGCAATATCACAGTAGCAATATCCTATCTGCCATATAAAAGGCTCAACTGTTTGCTTTTCTGATGCAAGCCAAAATTTGCCTCCTTATGGATGCATACACATGCGGAATCCAGTAGCAAATCTGAAAGTCATTTAAGTATATTGGCCAAAGAACAGCTCTTTAACATGCAAAATCAGTACATCTATATGTTACGATTGCTTCCATTCTCAATACAAACGAACAAAAAGTATTGAATTCCATTGACTATTTCCAAACCCAGGTGAAATGTGCTCAATAATTTATCTTTTATGATTACAGATTTAATACTTATTGTTAGATTTATAGCTTTTTCTTCAGAACTCAAAGCTACATACATAGTAATCTAACTCCATTTTTTCTCCAGTAAGCCCTCACATGGAGAAGTTGTGGTAAGTGATAATAATAACTGGTTCAAAGTCATCAGTGTGTTTCATGATCACCAAAGTACTTCAACCTGGTCTTCTCAGTATAGATCCAACACCTTAAACATTCTTACCTTGATAAACCCATAAAATTATCTTGCGAACAGTAACTAACATTTACCATTTAAGAGAAGAGCAGAATAAAATTATGAAAGACCTTTAAAATGTTGAATGGTCTGCAAAGTTGTGGGTAACCTTAACCATTTATTTCGAATTCTATCTGAAAAGAACCACTGCTTAGGCACATGCTAAGATATTGAACTGAACGATGTATTTATTGGATTAGGTTATCGAACTCAGAGAATTTAATGGTTATGCTTATTTGTAAATTTCAAATGTTAAACACAGAAAAAATCTAGAGAAGTGATCTTAACTATTAAGGGTACACAGTTGTGGGTTTTCTTTTGCATGTGGCCCTAAAATTTGGCAGAATGGAAATTAAAGTTTCAAATTTATAATAACTGAAATTAGAAAAAAATGATATTTTGTGATAAAACCCAATTTTTTAAAATGTAGAAAGCTACAAAAGGTATTAAGGTAGCTTTTCTCATCTTGGCACCTTCCAGAAATAACTAGACAGTCTATAAGAAATACTTCCAATAAAAATTAAAGAAGATTGAGTCTGCAGCTATTTGTTCATTTAATTCCTTAACATTGCTTTTACATGAATATAAAATCAATGACGTGGCTTTGAAAATAAAATAGTTTTTGAATCAGACCTAGAGAAGATGCATTAAAATTACATTGGGAAATGAATATTCATTTAAAGCAAAACTATCGAAAGTCTTAATGAAAGTAAGACTTGTTTAATAGGTGAACCTGTTTTGATTTTTAAATTAACTAATATTTGCTGCTTGAAGAGATTAAAAAAAAACAATACTGGATCTGCCTTACAAGGATAAGCTTTTAAAACTTATCCACAAGGGCAAATCAGATAGCCAAAACTATTTTTAAACTCTGTGGAATCCTTTACTTAGTTACAATAATTTACCAAGGCTCAGATCATACACGCTTGTAAACATGTTTAACAACCCTACCACGTAAATTCTATTGACCTCAATGAGACCATTCATGGTTACCAAGTTTAGTGTTTATAGGCTCTGTGTCTAAACAAATGTGATGTTGGGCCAATTACACAGTAAGTGCGGGAGCTGCGGTGCAATATAAGCTTGTTTTGATCGCTTATGTGGTTTCACTGACTTCTGTTGTCTCTTTAGGGAAAACCAGTCTGGTTTCTGACTTCAAGAGCCGAAAGTAGAAAACAAAATGTACATGTTTAGAGTGAGGAATGAACCATTGACAGTTGAAAATGGAGTGATTTTATTCTCTTTACAATGCTCAAAGCCTTGGATACAGCAAACAGTGATCCTCATCTAGAATTTGCACATAAGAGATTCAAGATTGTGTGTGTGTGTGTGTGTGTGTATGAGAGAGAGAAAGAGAGCTGACACATTTTGGCTACTGAGGTATAGGAGGAAATATTGATGTTATTATCAACAACAATTAATTAGAATCAGTATTTTGTATTATATCAATCGCCCATCATCTCTTTTGCCCAACTGAAGACAAAATAAGTAGATTCAATTTAAATTCATGGCATCACAAGGATGTGACAACTCACAGACACATACAAATATGTATCTGAATTCTAAATTTGCTGCTGCTTCTGGTAACAATATGCTATTGACAAAATAGCATGAGATGTCCATAAAAGGACATGTCTCTTTCTCCAAATACAACAGTTCATTTCCAAGCTTCTGGGTACATGTGAAAAGTCCAGTATGCATTGAATTTATTTGTCAAACCATAGCAAAAACAAAGCAAGCAAACAACAACAACAAATCATTGTCAATTAGAATGTAAGTGGTATTAATACTGAAGAGTGAAAATGTTGTGAAAGTTCAGCCAAACTTGTTTAGAGCATAGATGAGGCACTTTCTTGTCTGCTTCATCTTAGTTTGGTGCACCTGGAGGAGAAGAAAACTCATGTGCAAATGCTGTTTGTTGATTTTGGTTTGGCAAATCATTCCCTAGCATTTTGTGAACAAACTGGGCTTATTAGGTTTTAATACTTTTTTATGTAACTGGATACTTGATTTCCTTATTGACAGGCCCCAGTTTGTGTGAGTTGGAAGAAAAGTTTCCAATTCCATCTCCTTGAATACGGGTTCCCCACAAGGCTGTGTCTTGAGTCTGTTACTGTTCACCTTGATAATCCATGAGTGCTGTGCCAAGCCTGCTACGAATCATATTGGGATGACATGGCAGTGGTGGGGCTTATCCGGGATGACCGTGAAGATTCTTATAGGGAAGGGATGAAGGCTTTGGTGGACTGGTGCAATAAAAGTAACCTGGTCTTGAATGTTAACAAAACAAAGGAGACCATTGTTAATTTTAGAAAGAACTGGTATAAGTTATACTCCACTTTGTATCAAGGCTGCAGCTGTGGAGGTGGTCAACAGTATTAAGTATCTGGGGATGCAGATAACTAACCACCTGACTTGGTCTCTTCATATGTTATCTTTAGTGAAGTGTGCAGTGTTTGCATTTCCTGCATTGGATGAGGAGAGCACATCTTTCTCCTTCTATCCTGGCCACTTTTTACACAGGCACGATTGAGAGCATTTTAACAAACTGCATCACTGTTTGGTTTGATGGTAGCAGTGCCTCAACTAGGAAATCCCTACAGAGCGGGGTAAGGACAGCCGAGAAGATGATAGGAAGCTGATTTTTCATTATTCAGGATAATGCTTATGAGCACTATGTGCTTAGAGCCTGAAGTATTGTTAGAGACCCCACATACCCACTTCACAGTTTGTTTCTGTTGCTCCCCTCGGGAGAAGATTTTGAAGTATCTGTAGAAGTATCTGTAATAGCCTTGTTCTTTATGCTATCTGTCTTGTAAACTCGCAGGATTCTTTTAATTTTTTTGCCATATATACGTATACATCCGAACGAGAGTGTGATGTTTCTCTGTGTCATATATGTGTGGGTATGTGGGTAGATACATAATGGTTATCTTTTGAGAGCTGAATGCAACAAAATTTTATTTTAATGTATTCTGATTAGAGTATATTTAAAGTTACAATAAAGTTTTTATTCTATTCTATTCTATTTTAACCTGAAATTGGAGGAGAGGATATTATAATGCTAAATCTCAGTTACTACACATCTGGAAACTACACCTCTGGAGTGTATTAAAAATACACTCAAAGTTTACAAATTCAATACATGAATTGTCCCTATAATTTAAAAATGGAGAGATATGTGCATCATGAATGCATCTTATTTCCTGCTCTAAACCTTCTTCCAAACATTTTTTATTAATATATAATAGACATATGCATTTAAAAATATTCACTGCAAGATCCTCATCTGATCTGACTACCCCACAGCCATACAGAAGCGGTAAAAGTCAGGAACTTTGAAGATATTTTTGAATGTCACATCACAAGGGGAAATCACATTTAACTGTGGGTATACACCTTCTCCTTTTAGTTACTTGTTCTGGGAAAGGATTGTTCTGACTTAACCCAATGACTGGTTGGGGGCTTCATAACCCTCTCCAAGGAGAGCCTTGTTTGGAGCTTTAAGGATTGTAAGATATGACTCAGAGACTGAATGCAATCTTGCCTTTCATTTACATATGGTTTCAGTTTAGAAGTTTGGATACAGCAATGTTTCAGTCAATTAACCCTTTCAGCCATATTTCCAAAGACTACTGCTGTCTGTGGATGCGGCAAGGACTATGAGCTGGCCACAAGAACCTTCTCTGAGATGGGTCAGCAGCAGTCAAGCAAACCACTGAGAACTTGAATAGCCTCACTACCTTAAACTGAATCACATCCAAAGAGGCAGCTCTTGTGTGCTGCTGCTCCTCATTCTACAGGAGAATAGCCTTGGAGTGTTTTTATATGTCACTCTGCAACTTAGGTCTATCTAAGTGGTTTAGGATTAGCATGGCATGGAGGTTCCTAAGAGTGATTCTGCACTGCCCTCTATTGGGGTTACTGACCTTGGTTAGCCAGAAAGTTTGTTTTGTATTCCTATATAGCTGATAATCACCTGACATGCCACTTCTCAGATGTATAATTTTCCCATTAAACTATGTTTCCCAACTTGGGCAATTTAAGATGTGCAGACTTTATCTTCCATATATCTTAAAGTTGTTGAGGTAGAGAAACAGTGTCTTAAAACCTACACACTTACATGTACATACATTAATCATACAAACACCCATTCAGAGCAAAATATAAGTTAGACATATTTATAGCATAACTGTAGAAAGCATACCAAGAAAAACAAAAACCTTAGATGGCAGAAAATTAAAAATAAAGCTTCAAATAAAATTATGGAATTTCTATAGGGAATTATGTTATGTTTTAACCTACTTATAACCTACATATTTCAATGGTAAGGTGTTTCCTAATGTTGACTGAATCATATAGTACATTGTGAAGTAAATCTGAATAATTCAACTAATAATATGGCATGGTCTCAATATAGTTATGTAATTATACATTATCACTGAATAAGACAAAATGCTTAAAACATATTAAGATTATGACTTTTTCCACATTTTTTTTGAGTTCATATTTACTGATCTTGTATTTTCAAAGTTACGTATAATGACGTAGATGTCTGAAAGTAAAATCTCTGTAGATTCAAATTTGGATTTTGACACAGTTGGAATTTCATTTACTGAATTGTGGCTAAACTGAGCTGGTTTGTTTCACTTAGTTCTTATAATCTAGAGCAGGGAGTGGCTTTCCCCAGCAATGGATATCATAACACCATGCCTCAAGAGAATACCTCTTCCTAGCAACATTGTAAGATTACAAGTTATTTTAAAAAAATCATTTTGTATGTGAGCTGATTACAGAAGATTTAGCAGGTGTTTAGCACCAAGGGTGGCATGCTGCAGATGCCTGATCTAAAGATTCCACCACTGTCTGCTAGGATTTAAATAGTGCAATGAACACTTTTCCACAACATACATTAAGTTCTAACTAGTAAGTCCTTTATTGATATTGATGTTTTTACTGATGGCAGCGGGGTAGTGGTGGGATTCAATTTTTTTTACTACCGGTTCTGTGGGCGTGGCTTGGTGGGCATGGCTTGGTGGGCATGGCAGGGAAAGGATACTGCAAAATCTCCATTCCCACTCCACTCCTGGGGGAAGGTTACTGCAAAATCCCATTCCCTCCCCATCCCACTGACCTGTTTTCCAGCTCCATTCTCCTGTGCAAGGCAACAAAAGAAGACCCTGCCAATCAGCTGGGACTCGGGAGACAAAAAATAGATGGGGGCGGGGCCAGTCAGGGGTGGTATTTGCCGGTTCTCTGAACTGCTCAAAATTTCTGCTACCAGTTCTCCAGAACTGGTCAGTACCTGCTGAATACCTGCGGTGGGGGTAGGGGGGTATCCCCTTCAACTCAGTGTTGACTCCTAGTAACTGCCAGTACTAACCATGCAGTTTTCTTGGCAAGATTTAGGAAGTGATTAGGCATTGACTGTTTCCTAGAACTAAGGGAGTGATGGTCCTGAAGTCACCCAGCTGGCTTTGTGCCTAAAGCGGGACTAGAACTCATGGCTTCTCCATTAGCTCATTACCTTCACTGCTACACCAAACTGCCTTTTATTTATTTGCTTTTTTTAAAAAAAGCAGAAAAAGCTTTGCTTTTTAGGTTAATTAATAGAAGTACATAAAATGTCTTGATGTAGATACCAAGAGTTCCTCTGTGTACATTTTCTTCTTTAGAGGCCTTTCCTGTTCCTTTCATATATATGTAAGATAAGAGGTCATTCCTGTAGGTGTCCAAGGTTTCACCCTTTGGAATGGCTTCTCTGTATGTATGTATTTAGTATGAACATAACATATAAATATATAAGTATAAACAAGTATGAGTAAAAAGGACAGTAGGACAGGAATGGTAGGCACATTGGTGGGCTTATGTACGCCTCTTACAGACCTCTTAGAAATGGGGTGTGGTCAACAGTAGACAATCTAATGTTAAAGTTTTTGGGGTTAGGGGAAGAGACCACAGAGTCAGGTAGTGCATTCCAGGCATTTATAACTCTATTGCTGAAGTTGTATTTCCTGCAATCAAGTTTGGATCAGTTTACCTTGAGTTTAATCTATTGTATCCTCGTGTATTGTTGTGGTTGAAGCTGAAGAAATCATTGACAGGTAGGACATTATAGTAGATAATTTTGTGTGCTATGCTTAGGTCAGACTGAAGATGGCATAGTTCTAAGTTGTATAAGCCCAAAATTTCAAGTCTGGTGGTATAAGGTATTTTGCTGCGAACAGAAGAGTGGCGAACTCTTCTTGTGAAATATCTCTGAACTCTCTCAATTTTTATTAATGTCCGATATGTGGTATGGGTTCCAGACAGAGGAGCTGTATTCGAGGATTGGTCTAGCAAATGATTTGTATTGCTCTAGTTAGTAGTTCAATATTACCAGAGAAGAAGCTACACAGGATTAAGTTTACAACTCTTTATGCCTTTTTGGCAATGTTGTTACAGTGGGCTCTGGCATTTAGATGTCTTACTAAAGAACCTAAGAACCAATATATAAGTCAGTCAGAGTCACTTTGAATTGCAAGATGGGTGGCAAATAAATTTGATAATACTGTAATCATCATCATCATCATCATCATCATCATCATCATCATCATCATCACCATCACCATCACCATCACCATCACCATTATCGTCATTGCATGGCCATGATTATTTCCAAGCTATTTGTTAAAATATCTAATAAAATATTATGATCAAGCAAAGAAAGACTTTCAGAGTACCCAAAATTAAATTTCCCAAACTAGGATTATGCTGCAGCAATTTTTGAAAGAAGTTTGTCTAGTACTGTGTCCTGACATAAGTTGGGAATAAGTTTATCTCATAACTTAAAAGAGGTTTACTTCTGGGTAGATGTGCCTATTTGCAAACCTTTTTTTCCTAACTAGAACTGAAGTGTCTTGAAAATGTACATGTTAAAGTCCTATTTTCAGTTAGTTCTAAAATGTGTGTATGCGTGTGATTGGGGTGGGAGGGATAAAGCTTTTCAGAAATCAGTATTAATATTACATGTAAAATAGTCCTGTATTGTTTCAGTGGATCCAGCTATTCAATGAGCTTTAAAACAGCAAGGTGATTTAGGTCTTGTAACAAGTACTAACATTTTGAGTGTGGAATGACTGAATTACAGAAAGTCATAGCTTGACACAACTAGATCAAGAAACTCTGGTGACAGTCAGGAGAGATCAAAAGCAGATCAGATTGCTTAACAAACTCTGTGTCAAGGAACTGAGAAAGGCACAATTGAGGATCCTGGAGAGCTGTGAAATTGAAGGGCAATTAATGGAGCCAAACTGGTAGATATATTAATAAAATCCTGAGCTGTCTCAGACTCTTTGTTTATTAGAATGTCTGTCTGGTACTTAACAGATTAATGTCCTGCCACATAAAGCTTTAAAACAAATGGAAAAGAAACTAGTGGCAGCTGAAGAAGAAATATTATAGAAATTGTTACTTCAGCTTCAAAAAAAATATAACTCATATTCTAAAGTACAAGAAAGCAACCCACATCCTGAAAATAATCTAAAATTAATGCTTTTTTATCTAATATTCCTTATGTCTTTTTCCTCCTGAATTAACAAAGTTCAACACATAGAGTACGTCTCATAAAACAAGCAAACAAATAAGGTGTGGAATCTGTGCAGTCACTATTTTAAAAATAATGTAAAAACAATTCTTCCTTTTAAAAAATTCAGTTTAATTCTCCTTTTTAGCCCTATGTATACTAAAGGTATCACCCTGATTATGTTCCCTAAAATAAATATTGTAATTCCAAAAATAGTAGAGGTTTGTTTGAGAGCCAGTTTTGTGTAGCAGTTAAGGTATCAAGCTAGAAACCAGGAGACTGTGAATTCTAGTCCCACTTTAGGCACAAGTGACCTTGAATCTGTCACTTTCTCTCAGTCCCAGAAAGGAAGCAATGACACTTATTTCTGAAAAACTTTCCTAAGAAAACTGCGGGGACTAGTCTAGGCAGTGTCTGAGAACTGAACCGAATTGAACTGAAAACTACCCACAGAGCAAATATGAGCATCAGATATGGCTAATTGTACCAATTAAGTGTTTCCTCCTTTTTTGACACAAGTTATTGATACTTTTAGATACAGGAAGAAGCTCCTCATGAAAGGAACTGTGTTTCATCCATACATGTATTTAATTTGGGAGGGCAGAAATAAATGCTTTATATCTGGCAGGCATTTAAAATATGCATCAACTCCAACACTCCTGATCACATCCACATCTTGAGTTCCTAGTAGTCATGATGTTTTTGATACCGTGCCTGCCTTATGGTTATAGCCTTTCGATGGGAGCCAGCTGGCCCCAACTCCATGGGCTTTTTACAAGGTGCTAAAGATTTGGATGTTCCATAGGATTTGGGTTGGGAGAAGGTTCTGACTAGTTCTGGAGAACTGGTAGCAAAAATTTTGAGTAGTTCGGAGAATTGACAAATACCACCTCTGATTGGCCCTGCCCCCATCTATTCTCTGCCTCCTGGGTCCCAGCTGATCGGCTGGGTCTTCTTTTGTTGCCCTGCACAGGAGAACGGAGCTGGAAAGCAGGTTAGTGGGGTG
>JAOYMU010000252.1:58059134-58069719 GCA_025802295.1 Psammodynastes pulverulentus | reverse complement strand
CTCCCCTTCCATCTTCCTTCTCTTACTTTCAGTCTTTTCCTTCCTTCCTGCCTGCCTGCCTGCCTGCCTGCCTGCCTGCCTGCCTGCCTCCCCTACATCCGTCCCCAGGTGGGTGGCCAAGGATACTGTTGGGGCGGCAGGGCTTGCAGAGCCCTGATGCCAGTGGGGTGAGGCGGCGGAGGCACCGCAGCGGGGCAGCAGCAGGAGGAGTCCCGGCTGCTGCTGGTGGCGACGAAGGCATGGCTGCAATGGCAGGAGGCGCCCCGCTCGCCGCCACCGGGTGAGATGGGGAAGGGGATGCTCTGGCCGCCGCCGCCACGGGAGGAAGAGGTGGTGAAGGCGGAGGTGGCCCACCCGGCCCGGCTTCCACACCACTCCCTGAGCGCCTGAGCATCTTGCGCAGGCACTTTTCGGGCACTTCCGAAAGCCGGAGCCGGAGCCAAACGTCTCCGGAGCTTCCAGAGCGTCCGCCGTCATCTCCGCTGCCGCCGCCGCCACTCCCCCCGCTGCCACCGCCGCCGCCGCGCCAGGCTTGAGGGCTGCCTTTTGCAGCAAACTCATGGCCAACCACCAGGCCTCCTCTCCTCTTCTTCTCCCACCTCCTCATCAGGCCGGGGCAAGCGGGGTGATGATGATGGCGGCGGCAGCAGCGGCAGTGGAGACGACAGCAGATGCTCCAGAAGCTCCGGAGACGTTCAGCTCCGGCTCCGGCTCTGGCTCCGGCTTTTGGAATGGCCCGAAAGGCGCCTGCGCAAGACGCTCAGGCTGGGGTTCGGGGCGAGCTCAGAGAAAAGGTGCCGGAATGCCGTTCTGGCACGTTCCGGCAGAAAAAAAGCCCTGGTTTTAATTAGGTGAAAACTGTAGAAGCCTTTAGTGTTGGTTTTCACTAGTTTGTGCCAATATGATATATCCAATAAACCTGTTCTTTGAGGAACCTACCTGCCTCAGAGTTTTTGCTTGCAAAAGGTGTATTACTTGGAACCCTGACATTATGTGCCAGTAAGGAAAAAAAAGGTAGAAACACAGAGCTGGCTCATAACACATCAGATTTAATTTGGTTGTAAAGAAGAAAAAAATAAAACTTGGGTGGCAGTACCTGCACATAGAAAAAAAATAATTTGACAATTACAAAAACCCTTGCTGCTTAGATCTACATAAAAACTCACTGATGTATTATGACACCTTAAGCTTTTGAGAAGAAGTTGATGCTTATGAAGGCCCACATCAATAACTGGCAGCTGTAGCTTCACATTTTTATGTGTGTAATATAAAATTCAGTCCTTTGCGGTAGGTCAGGGCAAGAAACACTCACCACAAAGATTCCAGGAAAGGTGCTTTATTATTGAAGAATAAATTAACACAATCTCAAAAGGTTGTCACCAACTATTTCTACCTCCTTTTCAAGGACAACAAGATCAAGGTGGGAATATTAGTTAGGAGATTTTAGTTGGGGTTTTTAGATATGGTTTTAGAGAATTTTAGTTGAATTAGGGTTTTAGTTGAAATTGTTATGCTGTGTTGCTTTTTTATCGTGCTGTGAACTGCCCCGAGTCTCCAGAGATGGGGCGGTATAAAAATTAGAATAAATAAATAAATAAATATTAAATAATAATAAAATATTCTTTTTCTCATGCTTTTTATTTTCCCAGGAATTGGCTTACCTTTCCATTTCCTTCTCTAGGCCAGAACTATAGTATTTGACAGTGTATATTTGCAGAGAGATTTATCTGTCTGTCCCATTCCCCATCCTATTCCATCCCATGTTGGGAAAAGCATACAGAACATGGCTTCTTTACGAATAGTGGTCACAGGTACCATTTTCTTTTGTGAAACAAAGAAATGTGATCTCTCTCAGTGTGTTTCATGTGACCCAGAGGGAGTAGCCTTAAAATAGAGCAGTTGCCAACAATCCAAAATGATGCTCTATTGTCTTTCCCTGGGGAAATATGGAGGGTTTTCCCCTGCCACAACACACTTCAGCCTGATCACATTGATTTATGAAGTCAAACTTTTGTTTTTGCTGTCTTTTTTTCATATACACAAACATACCCAAATTTGTTCTGTTCAATTTGGAGCGTTGGTTTTACTGACAGTAACACAGAGTTCCAACCCTCTATATAATGTATTTTCAACATTCTGTTGGGTTGGAAAGAACCATGACCTTAAACAACTTAAGCTAATCAGCAAAATAATAATGTTAGCATTAGCATTTAGTTTTTCCTAGTGTTTCAAGTGTAAATGTATGGATTTGAAGGAGGGAGATTTTGATTCCATGTGCAATTTTATGCATGTGACTTATGCATAGTTCTTAAGTATTCACTTCTCACAAAGGACAGTATATATAAGTGGGAAAAGGTTCTATAAAGTATTGTGTCATGACCATTATGTTCTAGTCCAGAGCAATAATGTTATGCTGATATAGGTTTGAAAGAAAATGCTATAAAATAAAAGGTATTTTTAGTATAAACATTTCCAGTGCAGGCATCTTGAGTAAACAAGCTTATATAAATTCAAAGACATAAGTTACTGATTAAATCAGCCAAAACTTCATACACCTATACAGTTTGTTTATAAAATTTGTGGAAGTTAAATTCGTAGAGAACAAATACATTTTGTTTAAGTCAGTGTGTCGCCTTCTTGTCTGGGGGAAAAAGAAAAAAAAAGACCCCTGTGCACTAATTCTTTCAGAATAAAATGTTTAAATGCAAACATGATTAGTATTGTAGACTGTTTAATCTAGGGAGATTATGTTGCATTTCTATTTTTTTTTAGAGTTTTATTGATATGGGCCATACTGATTTCTTCAGTGCTTATCTTAATTATTTAGGCATATTTATTTAAATTTGTAAAGTAATAAAGACAAGCTGAATAAAATATGAGGGCCTTAGATGGATGGGCAAATATATTTTTAAAGGAAAGAATCCAGAAAAAACCAAATCTATCAAATCTGTCCCTTAATAGATTATAGCAGTCGACACTGATAATATATAGTAGTTCTCTATGAGTAAAAACAGAACTGCAGTGTGTTTCATAAAAAGTAGAAAGGATGCTTTGGAGTTCATTGGAATGTGAATGTAGCACCTGTGTGAACTTCTTTAAACCAAAACCATCTTTCTTGTCCTGGTGAGCTAGTGGAGTGTTTCATTAAGTCTGTGGTCCCAAACTGTCGACCGTGGTGCCCAAGATCACTGTAGAATCATAAGTTACTATCTCGAGGTAGTTCACAGTTTTTGTCTAAGGAAGCTACTAAAAAACTGCAGGACACTCTGAACTAAAAAAGTTTGGGAAGCTCTGCATTGAGCAATGTGAAATGTGTTTCCCATGAAAAAAATATAGTTAATTCAACCAAAAAGATTGCACTTTCCTAAAAATGCTGAACATCTCAGCGAATGTTCAGAAGATATTAAAATTACCTTGCAGTTCTAAATATAACTTGGGAGTTGAAACTCACATGGCTTGTTCTCTTCAATTAAAGTTGGAGATGAAATCAAAAGTGAGTGGACTGACGTATGTTTTCCTTAGCTATATTTCTAGTATTTGAAAGATATTAAGACAAGCAAGGATTGCAGATTTTTTCGGGTATGAATGTTGGTCAAAACAATTACTATAATATAAGAGTACATCGAAGGAGAAATCTTATTTTTGAATTGCAGCAATAGAATAAATCAGTGTTTGGGGAGTTGTTTTGTTGATAACATAATTTCCGGGTCTTTTAACATTTGTGCTTTTGTGCAAATTGCTAAAGCTTTGTGGTTGTGCTGATCCTTCAGTATTGTTATTATATCTGTGTTTTCTTTTGTTGATTAGTTTAGTCTGTGTTTTCAAATTGTTGAGAGTGCCTGTGCTTTCAAATTGTTAGATTTACTATAGAGAAGTTAAAATTAGTAACAAATTATGTAGGAAACTGCCTTATGAAATATGAGACTGGGTCAGCTAATACTGATTAGCTGCTATACATGAGGATTCTCTACCTTTTCCTGATAAGCTGGAGTCACCAGCTGGGAAGTTGTGTATACTTTGTGCAAAGTATAAGTTATCTCATTCTAATGTTAAAAAAACATTATAATTTATAACAGAATGGAAAATATCATTTTCCAGTCAACTTTTAATTCTTTCAAATTTCATTGGTGTATAAACAATGATGGAGCAAAAATGCAGTTTAACAAAAAAAATATTAATAACTGAAACATACTCTTTAAATCAATTGTTGTCAAGGGTTTGAAAATCTTTTAAATATTTATTCATTTATTTTTATTTGTCAAGCATGTATTAGATAACAGATATAATTAGAAACATGATTATGAGTACGTGATATGGGTATGAATAAAAGGGGACATTAGGACAGGGACGGTAGGCACGTTGGTGCACTTATGCACGCCCCTTACAGACCTGTTAGGAATATTAAAAGAAATATTTTAAAAATTAAAAGAAATTGAATGCATGTTCTTGATGCTGTTACAAAACAAATGACAACACTGTCAGGAACTATATTTTGGAGCATCTTAAACCATTAAATCAAATTTCTCAGAGAGAATCTTGACAAATCTATTAAAATCCCAATAAACGTATGGAATCAAAACTAATTTAACTGCCTACAAATTACTGCTAGCATAATCTGCTCTACATTATAGTCATTAAAAATTAAAGTGCAAAGATATTTTATATAACCTTTTTTTATGACATTCACATAAATAGTCTCTCAGCTCAAAAGGAAATCATGTTTTCAAAATGAAACTCTATCCCCAGTATTTCAATACAACCAATGTACTAAATTATTGTCATCATTACTTTTCAAGAATAAGTGAGAATAGCCTTGTTGTGTTGAGGGGTATAGTTTTAATTACTGCTGGGCTCATCTATTTGAAAAATTCAAATGTTTGGTTTTTTTTTTTCCTATTTGTAGGAAGTAAAATTTTTAAAAAGAAAAAGAAGCAGCCAGATTTGGGGAGGGAGAGAATAATTTATGGGCAAATAGGATTTGTCCATTGTCTTTTCCTCATCCCCAAATGAAAGCTCACATAGGCAGGGTGAATCATACAATTTTCATGGCAATCATACAGCAGTGAATTGTCCTTATTATCTTACAAGCTCCTCTTCTACAGTATTTGCAGAAATCTATGAAACTCTTCTTTCTGAATGTTAGACTGGATATCTGTACATATTTATTACTGCAAATTTAATCATACCCTGATACAAAGACAAAGAACTATTTCTCCCCTCCCCAAATTTAACAATAATTAGAAAAATATAATATGGAAAGTTTCTGACTTGGAAGGCATTGCCTCTCATGCAGTTCTAGCTCACCTATAAATGCTAACCAATTCTGCTGAGAAACCAAAGTGTTCCATTTTTGAACCATGCTAGTCTACAAAGGAACAGTTCTTTATTTTTATGAATGATGTGGTATATCTGGGTATCTAGTTGGATCAATGCAACTCCTATGTTGGCCTAGAATGAGCCATGGTGGTGCAGTAGTTAGAATGCAGGCAAACTCTGCCCACAGCCAGGAGTTTGATCCTAATTAACTCAAGGTTAATTCATCCTTTCAAGGTCAGTAAAATGAGGGCTCAGGTTGTTGGGGGCGATATGCTGATTCTGTAAACCACTTAGAGTGTGGTAAAGCACTATGAAACAGTATATAAATCTAAGTGCTATTGCTAGAATGAGCTATTCCCAGGTAGACTCCTTATGTTGAGTCCGGCATCTTGCATCATCTTAAAACCTTCAAAATGTTTATAGCAAATAGAAAAAAAGAATCTTAAAAATACCTAATAGAAGTATACCAAAATCTACTTATACAAAATATTTCAGTTTTAATATTGTTGGTTAGAAATGAATAGACAAGCTCGCTTCAATATAAGCATAAAATGTCTTTTAATCATAATGTCAAAAGTTTAACCAAAAAGCGTCTGCACTTTATATTCCCACAAAAGAATGGGTGTCAAACCAATAGTCGTAATGAAGACGCCATAATGATATTGTCCAGATGTAACAGCGATGATAATAGTAACATTTTACTAAGGAAATAATCTTTCTTAAATTATCTTAAGACATGCTTGTTTGGAAAATGCAGTAACCTTGATCCAGTCACAGCATAAATAGTAGAAGCAAAGAGAAAAAAAAGCTATCCAAAATTTAAAAGTTAACAAAGTATTTAATACCCTCCCTTCTTTCTCTGCTTCTTTTCATAAGAGATCATTTTGAACTGACACTATTTCCATATGGGAGAGAGAGACAGTGTGTCCAATGCTAGTAGGAGAATAAGCATGATCCTCATTATTATTTTTATTTATCTACGGGAGAGAGACTTTTCAATTATATGTGGCTTCTAAAAAATGTTCCTGCTACTATGCCCTTCAATGGGATGGATCAATTGAAGGATGGTCAGAACTTTGTTCTGAAGAAACCTAGTATTTTGAAAATGGTGGCTATACCTTAAGGAGTACTTTTGCCGCAATACACAATACATGAAACTATTTTCACAGCAGAACGATTGCAGATAAAGCCCTATTCAGTAATTCCAAAGAAGCTGCACCACTTATTGCACAGATCACTTGTAACGTAATTGAAAAAAATGTCAATTTGAGTATCCTGCACTATTAGGGGTCTACCTCCCATGGCAGCCTTTGCCTGTAAAGCATTAGATGCTATGATTACTTGACGTAGACAATCATGCTCTTCAGGGAATCACTCTTATATGGAATATACAATAAAAATCAGTAAGTCCGATCCTCTTCCTCCAACCCAATTCTTGCAGCTGATGAAATGACTAATGGTGATATAACAATGAAATTATGCAATAAGCTAAATGTGCAACAATGAAGGCAAACACATTACATTGATTAGATTTGCTGTGGACAAGAGTATCAATTAACGGCTTTTTGTAGCAAATAATCACCAGAGAGCTAATTATAGCGGGATGTAAAGTTAATGATAGCTTCCTGGGGCTCAAGCTGGAGGACAGTTTTACCATTTTATCAGTCATATGCTAAAGAGGCACATTCTTTTTTCTCCCTTTGCAGTCATGACACGATGTAGCAAGTGAAAATTATCAATAAAATACAGTACATTTACCATGGTTTAAAAAAAAAATTTCAAAGGGATAATTCATTTTGGAGGAAGATTTGATCAAATGATCAAACAAATCACCACTGCTCTTCAAACTATCCATTCAAAATAGGTAAATTCCATTGTTTTAAAAAGATTCAAAGGAAGTTTGGAAATTTGATGGACTTTTGAAAAGTCAGTGGCGAATGACTTTCTTCATTTCAGCCAACACTGCACAAAAAGATATTTAGGGGAGTGATTGTACTGATCTACTTGTTATATCTCATTAATCTGTTAGATAGGTTTACATGAAATAGAGGGGATCATACTGTATTCTGTTATCCTTTTCTATAACTCCTTTTAGCTCTGTGACCAGTCAGTAGCTTTTCAGCTTTTAAATTCTATTCTCATTCTTCCAATTTCATCAAAACAAAATTTTAAAAAATCTTATTTTGGTCTTTGCTGATTTATAGCCGTTCATATTATCAGTCCCCAAACTGGTATTTCAGTATAGTTTGAAAATGCAAGTCTAATAATTTTCAGCCAATAAAGCCAAATTTTAAAGTTCAGACCTGGAAAAGTCTGATTTACATAAAAGTACTTATTGAATTAGATCTTGCATGTAGAACAGCATGCGAAGAATAGCAAATAATGCTTTAATCTCAGAAAATGGACAATGAGCTGTGTCAATTAATTATTAGCTTAATAGTTTAAAGAAATTATTAGCTTATTAGCTTTAAAAAATGTCAGGCGCCTGAAGACGGTGGTCTTTTCAGTCTTTCGCAAGAACTTACTTTTACAATAATTTTTTGAAAATATTATTTTTAGTTGAAATCAGACACTCTCAGCATTGGTCCAATGAGCCTGAAAAAAAACTGTGGTTTCTTCAACTATGATTATCCCAAAGGTGCTTTTTCAAAAGGCAACTGGACTTTCTTTGTTTCGCTTGAAGACGTTTCGCTTCTCATCCAAGAAGCTTCTTCAGTTCTGCTGAAGAACTAAAAAAACCTTCTTGGATGAGAAGTGAAACCACTTCAAGCAAAACAAAGAAAATCCAGTTGCCTTTTGAAAAAATACCTTTGGGATGACTACTTAAAGCAGATGGACCCTCCCCCTTATATGATGGGATAGGGAGAGTTATTTTAATGAATAATAGAGAGAAGCCATGTTTGCTCAAGGTTCAAAAGGTTTCTCCTGAATCATTTTTGAAATTTACACAGTTTTCTACAGACTATTACTGAGCAAAGTTGCTACACTCTCCTTTCTGTATCATTTCTGCTTATTTATTTCATTATTTGGATATTATTTGCACCTTAAAGGAAATGCAGGGAAAATTATTTAGAAATTTATTGTAGCAAAATCCTTGAAGCTATCTAGCTGAAACTAAACAGGATTAAAGTCTTCTAAAACATCTACCATTTTTGTCCTATTTTGCCAAAAACTAAAGCAGCTGCAGGCATTTTGATGCTTCCTTATTAAATGCTGTGATTGAAACTTTGTCAAATCACATCTTGCACCAATTGAAATAAAGCCTTGGTGCTTTTGAAATTCAAATTCAAATCAGAATTTGCCAGCTTTGACCCATGAATGAGTCTTCACTGATTTGCACACATCTATTAGATGGATCTCAAATTTACATCTGAAACTGCATTAATTTATATTAGTTTCTCCAAGCTAGAATGGTATACTTTGCCCATCATTTACATATATAATACTATGATTGGTTTTCACAGGTGGACCAGCCAAATGAGAAATAAAGAAGACTCACATTTTTAAAAAAAAATGTCTTTTTGATTTTTAAAATGGTAATGAACAAGAATGATTTTTTGTTATTAGGAAATACAATAATAAAGAAACATAATCCATATGGCTTACAAAGTAATATATTTATATGAAGTTTTCATATAGCACAATGTCCCATTCAATCCACATTTTAAAATAATCCAGCCAATGTCTTAGCTTGTTGTAATGAACCAAGCCATAATGTCCACCAAAGCCTTGGTGGCGCAGAGGATAGAGTGCAGTAATTGCAGGCTACTTCTGCTTACAGCCAGCTGCCTGCAATTTGGCAATTTGGCAGATCGAATCTCACCAGACTCCAGGTTGACTCAGCCTTCCATCTTTCCGAGGTGGGTAAAATGAGGACCCAGATTGTGGGGGCAATATGCTCATCCCGTAAACCGCTTAGAGAGGGCTGTAAAAAAAGCACTATAAAGCAGTATATAAATCTGTGCTACTGCTATAGTGCTATTGCTATAAAGCCCTATATATCATGCACCCAACAGAAGGACCAACAGAAACATTAGGAGAAATTAAGGTCATCCTGTCCAGGATACTGATTGCATTGCCCTTCATCACGATGACCTCTATTTCCAACAGTCTAATAATATTCTAATAATACAAACATGATAGGACATTGTGTGAGTTTTCTCCTCCTGCTGTACTTTAAAAAGATAAAGGTTCCCCCCGCGCATATGTGCTAGTTGTTCCTGACTCTAGGGGGCGGTGCTCATCTCCGTTACAAAGCCAAAGTGTCAGTGCTGTCCGAAGATGTCTCTGTGGTCATGTGGCTGGCATGACTAAATGCCAAAGGAGCACAGAATGCTGTTACCTTCCCACCAAAGGTGATCCCTATTTTTCTACTTGCATTTTTTAAGTGCTTTCGAACTGCTAGGTTGGCAGAAGCTGGGACAAGTAACGGGAGCCCACCCCGTTATGCGGCACTAGGGATTCGAACCGCTGAACTGCCCACCTTTCGATTGACAAGCTTAGCGTCTTAGCCACTGAGCCACCACGTCCCTTTTAACTATATATTGCAGGTCTTTAAAGTCAAAATCTCCCAATATAAATGATTTTTAATTATGTCATTGCCATTATGTTCATGCCATTTTCTATCAAATACCCCTTTTAAAGTGTAGCTTGAGTGAATTTTTCTTTTTCAAAAATAATTTGTATTAAACTTATCAAAATGTAAAATACAAATGAAAATAATGGGAAAACAGGAAAAAGGGAGAAAGAAGAGACAAGTATGGGAGAAAGGGTGGAAAACACTGATTTGATGCTAGTGGTGGTTTCATTTCAAAGTCTAGTGGGAGAGGAACCTCCAAATTTACTTACAATGGCAATCAATAATACATACTTCTTTTATGTGGATGCCTTCAAGCTTACTTCTATGAGTAAGAATTAAATGGTTAGTCTTATCTTTATCATTCATTGTAGGTCAGTTGTTAAATATATGTTTAGAGCAGGGGTCGGCAACCTTAAACACTCAAAGAGCCATTTGGACCCGTTTCCCAAAGAAAAAAAAACACCGGGAGCCACAAAACCCTTCCCGTGCCTGACTATTTCCTGAGGCCACGAAACTATTATATATAGTTGAATTTAAGATTCCATTTTCTTCTTAAAACTTTTCTTTTCTTGGATTTATCAATGGTTGGCCTACCGGGGGTCGAAAAACTCAATAGTTAGTTAGTTAGTTAGTTAGTTAGTTAGTTAGTTAGTTAGTTAGTTTACTTTATTGTCATTGTACCTCGTACAA
>JAOYMU010000252.1:58000006-58012565 GCA_025802295.1 Psammodynastes pulverulentus | reverse complement strand
CCCAGAATTCAAATCCACGCTGGCTCAGGAATTCTGGGAGTTGAAGTCCACAACTTATAAAGGGGCCATAGTTCCCCACCCCTGATGTAAAACAATGGAAAGCTGAAGTAAAATTGTTTGCACAGTCATGGAATTTTTCATTTAGGGAATCCTTCATTTAAATGACCAAGTTACCATTCCCAACTGAAAAAAGAGGAAAAAGCAAATTCAAATTAATATTTTTTTAAATTAAATGGGATAGAAATTTACTGCAGACATTTTTACCAAAAATTGTGCTCAGATAGCTTAAATAACATTATGACCAAAGCATCCAACAGGTTAAAACGTAGCCTGTCTAAATAAAAAAAAATTGATAAAGGAAACTTTGCTTCCTTTGGACGCTCCAAATTTTGGGAGTAGCCACTAAGATGATAACCTCTTCTAATCCTGAAACATGTACACAGCCATACTAACCAGGGGAATTGGTGGTGGTGGCAGGAAAGACCACTTAAAAGAAATGAATAACAAACCACCTTTGGCTGTTGCCAAGGAAAGTACCTAGATGCATCCATTAAGTTTATGTATGGATGCACACATGTATATAGTATAGTGGCTGCCCAAATCTATAATACTTGGTGGCTTATAGGATCAGAAAAGTAAGAAGTCGAACTGTAAAAGCAGAGGTCACATATTTAGTTTCTTCAGCACTTAAGTATTTTGCCATTAATACATTCTGGATAATAAGGCAGCTATATAAGTTTAGGTTTAGAATATAATTGTTTTGACAGAATATAAATTAAAGCGAGCTATATGTGTACACAATTATCTTCTCCTCTGCTCATCATGCTATTCCATGTTTCTCCTTCAGAATATGTTATGAATAATAGACAAAACAGAGCCAATGACGCTAATGCTTGTTAATCCTGATTAGAAATTTAATATGAGCATTTCCAAGGGGTATTATTTTTTTAAACTTAAACTAATTTAAATCACAATATAGAAATAACAAGAAAGTAGCTTTTATTTTTACTGATGCTAAGCAAACTTCCTTGAGAATTAACACTTTTATCATAGAGAAGAATAATCAAACACAAAATCATTAAAATGACTCTGTAACTGTAAGGATATGAAGCTAGCCTTCTTTTGATGAAATGAGGGGAGGAATGTGGGGGGAGGGAAGGATGGACAGTCAATCCAAAGATTTTCCAAGTTGCACAGATGCTGATATTGAGCTGCATGCTGTTATCCCACCTCTTAACGCTTTCTGCATGGTTTGGCCCCTTCCAGGCCTTTTGGCCCAAAGATGTATTCCTATCACTGATTCTGAAAAGTAAACTTAAAACCAAAGTATGTTATGCTAAGAAATATAACCAAGGGTTGTACCTTGCACATTATAAGAGATTTGTTTTCCATTTAAATATTGTCTTTAGCAATAGTAATTTAGATATGAAAAGTTTGAATATAGTTAAGTGATTTCCTAGCAAGATCTTACCTGTACCTGTTGAACAATCTCTGTATCTTCTGTTTCTGTTGCCTCAGTAGCAGCTTCAGTTTCTGGATTGGGAAGTAAAATTAAAAATTATTTTTATTGTTCCAAATATGAAACTATCTTGAAGGGCTCATGGCTCCTAGATATACAAATCTAATATAGAATCGCATAATTTCTTTGATTTTAAGGTGTATTAGTTTCCTCCATTTATGAGTTGAATCATACAATGACTCAATGTGATGGCTTATTTAAATTATCCTCAAAAGGAAGAGTATTTTTTAGGGATAAAAGAAAAGTAGAGACGCTTTCATAGTTGAAAGTAAGACATGGTTAGAGAAAGAGACTATTCAGGGATTAAATTTTTACAAGAAAATTATTAGTACGATCACTTCTGTTTCTACTGCTGGCATCATAAAGGACATCCAATACACACTGACTATTAAGACTACAATCAATTATTCTAGACATTTTGGCCTCTTGTGAAAAAATTACTCTTCAGTTGTTTTAAATCACAATATTTTCTACTAAGACAATTATTTAAATTGGATATGACATTTTCTAACTCATTAACTCATATAATACTGATGCATATTCATTCACATTCAATTTAACTTTCCTCTAAACCCTGACATCGACCATTTACTGTTTGCATGAATGAAAAGAACTGAAGATAGTCACAAAGTAATTTTTACCAATAAGCAAATTTCAGTGCTTGGTTCAGTTTGAATAATTAAAATCAATACTGCATAGTTAAATGTACTTTTAAAAGAGCACACTCATCAATAGTACAAAGACTGAAACTTTTGGCTGACCTGCAAGAGATTGGCTGGGAACCCCCCCCCCCCCAGAAGATGTAAATACCAAACTATATGATTTATAACTAAATTTTATACAGCTGATTATCAAAACCTGATGGCAGTATTCCATAAAACAAAAAATGAGAATAAAATATACTGTAATATCAATTAAAGTTAAATTAGAACTGTCAACAATTAGAAAACAGGTCACAAAAATGTATCTTTGACGCTTTTTTTAAATATTAGCAATTTCAGTTCTCTAATTTCATCAGGAATTGCATCCCCAAAATGAGCAGTGCAACAGAAATGGTACTGACTAGGAAGAACTTTAAACTTGCATTTTGAGATATGTATAATCTCTTTGCTGAATGCATTTCTAGCGAAGATAATGTTTGATCAATTGCAATAACTTTCCAAGCAGTATTGAAAAAACATGTTCCCCCTATTTTGGGAAGGATTTCAAATTTTGTGCACATAGCTGCATATTTAACAAACTGTAGTACAAACACTTGGGGCAGAATTGCCTTCATCCATGTGATACTCATGTCTTTTCATGTATGTTATATGTCATGACAACCTTGCTGATTATACAGGGTAGTATTCCATACTGGAGATAAGAAAAAAATGTCTGACTCTATCATGAACATGGCCTCATCTTTCAAAGAAGTGCTGATATTCCTGGTTCATCTGTACCAGATGTCCCCTACCTCCGGTCTGTGGCCCATTACTGGTCATGACTTGCTACCAGTGGGAACCGGGCTGCACAAGTGGCTGGTGAGCTCACAAAGCTCCATTTGTGCATAGCAATAGCAATAGCAATAGCACTTCAACTTATATACCACTTTACAGTGCTTTACAGCCCACTCTAAGTGGGTTACAGAGTCATCCTATTGCCCCCAACAATTTGGGTCCTTATTTTACCCACCTCAGAAGGACAGAAGGCTGAATCAACCTTGAGCCTGGTGAGATTTGAACTTGCATGCATGGAATTAGATTGCACAAGTGAAATCATCCTCCTCCGGCCCATGGAGCTGCCACCACAGCCAGTCCACAGAGCCAGAAAGGTTGGAGATTGCTGATCTCTACTATTAACTTCCACAGTAAGGGAAGTCAGTTCTACCTACAGTATGTGGGGCAACAGCAAGTGAAATTGGCTGAAGGATAGAAATGAATGACATAACTATTTTAGGAAGAAACCATTGTGGAATCTTTCTTGACTGGGACTGTAAGGGAGTTTATAGAAACATTGTTAACAAGTATTCCTGTTTTTGGAATTCAGGAGTACGTATCTTTGCCTGCAATAAAAGAATATGTGCTTCTTTGGAAACTATTATAATAAGGAATACAGCAGAATCAAATACTTAAATAATGAAGTAATTAACATGGAAGATCATATACCCTAAATTACTCTACTGATTATTTTAAAAATCCCCACTATTCCCACAACTGTAAAATCTGAAGTATTTAATGATGGAGTAAAGAACAGAGCTCTAGGGTAATATAAACAGGGATGCACCTGCTGCAATGAGCTGGCTGATGATTTATGCCATACTCAGTCCATATGTGATTTTCCCAGATTGTATTCCCAACAGTAAGGAGCTTTTTTATCTTTCTATGCAGAAACATTTACACTGCAGCTAGTCTTAAAACAATAATGCCCGTGAAGTGTAGTATATTAAGCTCAAGAGATAAATCAATATGTTGTTCTTTTCAACATATTGAGTCATTTATTTCCTCCATTTCTATAGCTACCCATCTAATCCGACTGATTCTGGGCAGCAAATCCAGTTTGTATTACCAAGCTTCCCTTGGTTGTCTAAGTAGCTATGGGGAAAAAAATCAGAAATAAAATTGAAAAGAAGTTGATCTTCCCTTTTCTCCTTCTAAAACTATTAAAACTGTAGTATTGTGCATAGAGAAGCAACAACAAATCCCGCAGATATGGTCTGTGGGGTTAAGAAAATTTCCAGGAAGAATGATGACAATGATCTAATTTGCTTTGTGTTCCACTCCATTTAACATGCTATTTTCAATATTCTTCTCAGGCTAACCTAGGTATGTACTGTATGGTATATACACACAAATTTGGATACAAAGAGTTTGTACTGATGATTAATTTAACTTCAATTAGCCTAAATAGTTAATTGGACATATTTACTCAGACATTTGAGGTTTTTTTTTAATATAAATGAAAACATAGCATTTAGCAGCTCAGACAAAAGCACTATGAATTAAGAACCATCAACATCAGTTCTAAAGCATTCTTCTCAAGACAATATTTGCACTGGATGTATTTCTATGGATGTTAAGACTAGGAAGAGGTAAAGTCAGTATTTGAAAATCAAAAATGAATTTTTAAAAACTGAAGAAATTACAACTCATTGAATGGTTAATTTCTTTAAATGCCAGAGGCAAGTTGAATACACAGGATACACATTTTCATCCTAAAACTGATCGACAGAGATTATAGTGGCAATTGCGAGAGAACAATTGCCACTATGTGATTGCCACTATATTGCCTTTCCTGATTAAGGAGTTCTAGAACAAAGCAATTCAAAAGCTAATTGCTCCTAGTTGTCAGAAGCACAAGTGCATTACTTAATAAAAAGTTCCCCAGGTATGGTGCAGTAGTGAAGGTATCAAGTGAGCTTAGTCCTGCCTTAGGCACAAAAACAGCTGGGTGACCTTGGGCCAGTCACACACTCAATTCTACACACTCTCAAACCTAGGAAAAAGACAAGGCAAACCATTTTAAAAAATGTTGTCAAGAAGACTGCAAGACTGCAGCAAGACTGACCTGAAAGCACACACACACACACACACACACACACACACACACACACACGTATGACAAACTTCATGTGGAAGGTTGAAAGTCTTTATAGGCCAGAACCTTGCCTGTTCAGAATGAAACCTGTCTCAAGATAAACTTTTCAGTGATTTTTTTCTCTCCACTCAATCCCAAGAAAAAGTTCTTCCTTTGGTTTTTACTGTTCTTACAAATCATTCGCTATAATTTCAGCAAATGAAGACAGGAAGCCTACATATACTGTACTATCATGGGAATGTGAAGTTTAAGGGGAATAAATAAAAGAGTTTTGTTTTGCAAAGTAAGAACTTCAGGTGTGTCCCTTTCAAAGTATTCCAAGAATGAGAACAAGCATTAGGAATTGGGATTCCCCCTTATTTAACTAATAATTGAGGCAAACTACAATGCCAAGGAAGAATAGTGTTTGTCTATTCTTGAGATAGAGAGGGATGGGATTTTGCATTTTGAATAAATTAGTACTTTGGATCTTCTTTATTCAGGATTAACTTTAAATATATTTATTTATATGTACAATTATACAGGTATCCATCTCACACACTGAAGAAAAGGAAGAAGCAGCAGTCTTCCAAAAACAAAAAAGCATTCCATTTTTAATCAATGGAAACCTCACCAAACAAAACCAAACCATGTTGCCAATCAACTGAGTTTTTCTCCTATTACGTTAATGTCTCAGCTTTGCTACTGATGGCTTTGAAAAAAAAATGCATGTGATGAGTTATGGAAGCTATCTGGGAAGTACAGTTCAGCTTAGATCAGGAGCAGGGCCACACTAGTGATTTGTAGCTTTAGACAGCCATTAAGGTGGACCAATATACAGTAACCTGTCTGCATTGGTTGATTTACCACAATGGCAACAACTTGATGCCCCTATAAATTGTTACAGGAAGGGCCATATCAATCAATGATATTTATTTGGTCAATGACCAGCAACGTTTAAAGGAACAAAACTAGACTGAAACAAACACAACAACTAGCAAACAGAGGTGGTATTCAGCAGGTTCTGACCAGTTCTGGAGAACTGGTAGTGGAAATTTTGAGTAGTTCGGAGAACCGGTGGTAACCTTCCCCAAGGAATGGGGAGGGAATGGAGATTTTGCAGTATCCTTCCCGTTCCGTGGCCACCAAGCCACGCCCACAGAACCGGTAGTAAAAATTTTTGAATCCCACTGCAAAATAAATTACAGAATATAACATTAGCTCCTCTATTGCTAAGTTATTACTAAGTTATTACCATTATTACCCAGATGATAAATTTAAAATAATAACAGATGGAAAGCAAGAATAAAAACTACATATCCACCAACAATCACTTAAGATGTATCAAACCAAAGGTAATATGTAAAAACAAAGGTACACATCTTTAATTATATCTTACTTTTACTACAACCACATAAAATTTAGCTATTATGCTGCACACATAATGAATGGTTTTAAATCCTAAAGGAGAAGGTTCATGTAAAATTCTTCTGGCCTCCCAGGGAATTTATCTATTAGAGATGCATTGTAGACCTAATGACCTAATGTCTCTGTAAAATTTACAATGTAATAATATACATAAGATGGTTTCAACCTCCATATCAGAGATAGGCTTCAAAGGGTTAACTTTGAGTTCAAATGTTCTAAGTGACATTAAATATAGGGATATCCAGACTCAAAATACCACTTGATGGAAGGGTGAAATGAAAAGTCCAATACTTTTCTCCAAAAATATCATAAAAAAGCAAACAAAACCTGAAGCATAAAGTGACTACTTTCAATCTTGCTGTTTTCTGGTCTGTGCAGCACTCATTTCAGTGACTCTACCTAAATCATTGTTATATATATTTCTCTAAAATACATTTATTCCTCCAAATGGAAGCAGAAAGAAAGAATGCCAAAATAATTCTCCTCAAATTCATTACCGAGTTAGATGCTGCTGATATATTATTTTAAATATATAATTTTTAAAAAGTTCTCTTCAACTTTATCTTCATCATTTCATCATCATTTTCTCCTTCACCATTTCTTCATGTTTTTTCCCCTTTGCCTAGTCCCGCCTCTGACTGAACCCCAAGCAATTTACCAGCTTTAGAGGCAAACAGGATATCAATATAAAAATCAAAGTGGAGAACGATAAAATGCACTTGCCAATAATAAGATCCAAATAGGTATAGTAGGAGCAGTGAAATGGGATTGGGAAGACTTAGCTCCACCCTCATCCATTAGCAACCCACCAATAAGTTAATACTTCTTGATAGATTGTCAATGCAACAATGACAAATACACTGGTCTTATTTTGTGTTTTGCAAATTATCTCAGGAAGTATTTTAAACTTTTTAAAAAAAAAACATAAGTAATGAAAATTGGCAAATTGCTATTAAAACCCTTAAATCTTCTCCCTAAAATGAACTTTCTTTTTTTGCTGAAGCATTAAAATTAACAGTGTTTATCCAGTGGAAAATAATAATGGGAAATTAATTTCATAGTGTCGTGTGAAATACATTGTATGATTTGGAGTGTGTGAATACAAAACTTACTTTCATCCAGAAGCTCAAAGTAGCATCCACAGCAGTCCTTCCTCATATTGTTCTTCACAGGGAGAACTTTTGAGGTAGCATTGGCTTTTTTTGGGGGGGGGGGGGGATTCCAATTAAGCTTGTATTTAAAGCCAACATTTCTATTAAGATTTGGTAGTTACTGCCATCACTTCCATGTACTTCACTTCCACTTACCTTTCTTTATATGGTGCACTTTCTGTTCTTCATCTGGAGACTTTGGCGCTGTCCATACTGATGGAGTTCTCCTTGGAAATCTTCCTTCCGTGTAATCTGTTGAATGAGTGGGTTGATTGACTGCAGCCCAAGTATAAAGTTGATCTTGCTTTATTTACAAGACAAAAATAAAATACAAATATTATACATTTTCAAAGCTATTATCTCTCATCTGCTTTTAACAATGCAGTGCTGCTTTCACATTTTACTTCCTGAAACCTAACACTGAATTTATTTTTCAAAAATATCTTGAAAAATCTTGATCTATATTTGCTGAGTTAGCAGTATTTAAAAGTCCACCTTTATAACTACCCAATAAATAACATCAGAAAATAAAATTAAATATTTTAAGTCAATGTTTCTGGAGAACTCAATTGTATAAACAAGATTATCGTGATCTTATATAAAGAAAGACTTCAGGGAAATCCCAATTACCTGTGAACAGGGTAGAAAACTTATACCTTGACATTTAAAACTAAATTGTATATATGGGACAGCACACACTGAACTCAGAAGCAGCTAAAGGAGTTGCTTGGGTTGTTTGTTAGCCCTGTCAATTTGATTCATAAACATAATGCCATCCTCATGTTGCTATGGAACAATACAATGGGAATAGAAAATCTAAAATACACTCTTTATTGACCTTTAAAAAACATAAATTGTGAATAACAATTTATCTTAGAATTTGACCTAATTTAATGATATATGAGACTAAGGTGTAATATTGATCAGCTTGTTTGCAGTTGATAAGATTTGTTCATTTCACTTACTAAAGTGAAAACTGTAATTTATAACTTTACAAGTACTTTAAAGAAGTATTAAAGCTGTTAACAGTGCTATTTCTGTAATAATTGCTGAAAATGTGACTATTATATCCCAAGAACCTTGAGTATCACTACAAAGGAAAGATCAGTAAAAATACTATACACATTTATTTTTTTTAAAAAACCTCCCTTTATACAACCCTGTAGTCCTTATTTGGGATATTTTAAAGGATTATATAAATTAATCTGTGGTCTGGGAAGAAATTATAAAGTCATCTTTGAAATTCACATGATAACCCATTTCTATTTTCCTTGCTCAGCAGCACTGGCAGCTATTTGAAAATGGCAACCTTTATACTTTATAAAACCTCTTTCGTGCTCATGCACACAAAAAGATTTTGAAACAAAACTCAGCATAGTTGCTGAAAATAAAGAAAACAATCAATTCTTAATACATGACAGCAATGTTATAGTTTTATGATATTAGCATATATACAGCCTTTCATCACCAAAATTGAACATTTAACTATGCAATTTATATATTGTGTCTTCTTTTCTCTTCTTTATCTTGATAAATCAGAAGTTTACCTTTGATACTTCTGCAGAAGTCATTTTGGTTTATAAGGAAGGAAAGTTCTTTATTGCTACTGTCAAATTACTGAATATATATATAATCAACCATCCAGTTTTTCTTTAAAACCTTCAATAACAATGACACAATAATTGTAATACAAACTTTTCATCTGTTATTAAGCAGAATAGCCCTGCAAGTTCATTGCTCAGCAAGCAGCTGCTGACAAAATGTATGTAACATATCCTCTTTCACAATGATGTCGGCTTCTGGTTTAAAACTGCGGAGCTATCTTATAAGGGCGAGGCACCCTATTTGCCTGCAGAATCTGGAGAGTGCATCCAGTTTCCAATCAATACAGCTACTGCCTTCTCTCATTACTTTCACCCAAACAGTTCTAATTTTCTCACAAATCTATCTCTATTCTAGTTTACAAAACAGTTACTTCCTATTGATAGGAAATTACATCGTTAACTGCAATGTTATCTGTTAAAGCCGTAGAGTACTTACATTAAGAGCAAACCAGATGAGACCTGCAAGCTGAATTATAGGAATGCTATTATCTTGTTTGTTTCTATATTGACGTAGGCCGACTCATCTTATGAATAAGTAAGTAGCAACTAAAATCTTTCAGCGCAGTTAGCAGCAACATAGATATTTTAAGAAGACAAGCTCGGGATCCAAAAAGATCTTGACAGATTTGAACAATGGGCCCTATCCAACAAAATGAAATGTAATGTGGAGAAAAACAAGGTTTTACACCAGGGCAGGAAAAACCAAAGGTACAAGTACAGATTACTGGCTCAAAAACAGCAACTGCGAAAGGGACTTTGGAGTCCTAGTGGACAATCATTTGAATATGAGTCAGCAATATGCGGCAGCAGCCAAAAAAGTGAATACAATCCTTGGTTGTATAAACAGAAACATATAAACAAAATCACGTGAAATATTAGTATCACTTTATAAAACCTTAGTAAGACCACACCTGGATCACGGTATCCAGTTTTGGTCACCACATCACAAAAAAGATGTTGAGACTTTGGAAAAAGTGCAAAGAAGAGCAAAGAAGATGATTAAAGGTCTAAAACATATGAAGAATGGTTGCGAGATTTGGGTTTGGCTAGTCTAGAGAAAAGAAGAACTAGGGGGACATGATAGCAATATTCCAGTATTTGAGAGGCTGCCACAAAGAAGAGAGGGTCAACTTATTTTCCAAAGCACCAGAGAGCAGGACAAGAAACAATGGATGGAAACTAATCAAGGAGAGAAGCAACCTGGAATTAAGGAGAAACTTCGTAACAGTGAGGACAATTAACCAGTGGAACAGCCTGCCTCCAGAAGTTGTAGGTGCTACAACACTGGAGGATTTTAAGAAGAGATTGGACAGCCATTTGTCTAAAATGGTACAGGGTTTCCTTCTGAGCAGGGGGTTGGACTAGAAGACCTCCCAGGTCCCTTCCAACTCTGTTATTCTATTATTACAGCTTTGTCTCCAATTTTGCAAGCTTTTTTTATTTCCTTATCTAGTAATATTATCCAAGGAAAACATCCTTCTACATGCATGCATCCTAATTCTACTCCCTAGCCAATTATACCAATCAACAGAAGGGTACACCCTGTTGAATTACAAGTAGTCCTCATTTAACAACTGCTTTGTTTAGTGACAGTTCAGAGTGATGAAAAAGTAACTTTCTGACCAATCCTCCCATTTATGACCTTCGTGGGTTTAAAAAGCAAAGGAAAACTGAAATAAGCTTCAACTCAGAGTAATTGAAATCTGAACAACACTCACCCCCCCCAAAAAAAAAAAATTCAAGAAAAGGAAGACTATAAGTTAGTAAAGTATGACCAGATATTATAGAACGCTCCTGCCAGAGAGATTTATAAAGACCGATAACAGGAAAGCTCTTGCAGGTTATTTAGCATCACCAGATCTCTGGCCTTGGAGGGGAAGATTTCTTTTACCTTCAGACTGTTGTACGCTAGATCTGTATCTCGGTCCAAATCCATTTCATTCTTCGTTTCAATTACCTAGATGGATTAGGAAGACAAGAAGAGAGAGATCTAGTTTGACAACAGGCAACAGTGGATTTCTGCTTGCAGGCCTTACACTGCCTACCATTGACAGCGCTTTGATCATGAAAAGGATATTGAGAGTAAAGGGCAGGGATGTCCAAACTTGTCAACTTTAAGACTTGTGGACTTCAACTCCCAGAATTCTGGGAGTTGAAGTCCTCCAGGCTTAAAGTTGCCAAGGTTGGAGACCCCTGCTCTAGCTTACAAACTACAACCCAGAAGAACATTAGTTATTAAGATTTTTAAAAAGCCCATTTTTGATAATAGAGGAGGTTGAATTGTGGTGACAGCCTCCTGAGTCAAAAGACCGAGTCTTCAATAGATTAGCGTTAATGTTTTTATTCATCATTCCCAGTTCCATAGGAACTCTGTGTGGTTGTGTTTTAAATTTATTGCAGATTTTTAATTCCCATTCCATATTGGAGAGTCCTACTAGGTTGTAAATCAGAAATAAATCCTAGAATTAAATGCTCTGCAGATGCTCAGATTTCTTTATATTCAAAGTGGCAATGGCTGGAAGAGATGTGCATGCCTAATTTATTAATTAATTAGTCCTAATGAATTCCTTTAGGTTTTTCTATGTGTGATATTGCAACAGTCATTTCTATGGGCATGTGGTTAATATTCAGCAGCCACATTTCTTAAGAAGAACAGTAGGAAATTGACAGTCAAGGAGAACACGTTCTGGCTGAATACAACAGATAAGAATTGCTATGTGACTTTTCATTTTTATACTTTCTTTCAAGGTCTCTGTAACAAGAATGAACAGCTCTAAGATCCAATTGAACGATATATATTTTTTTCCAAACCAACTTGGTATCCTTCCTAACATTTAATCCAATTCTGAGTTACTGAATACCCAGAATAACTTGGAATCCTATGCTTTACTTGTGGCCCTAAAATCCTGGAAAAAGAGATTTTGGACCTATCCACCTAAAATTTTCTTCCAGTATCAAACAGAACAATAAATAAATAAATAGGAAAAAATCCCTTTCAAACTCCACACAGCAAAATCTTTCTACATATTCAGGTTTTATGTTGCATTTGGTGTTTAAAAATGGCATAAGGAACTTCTTTATTGTTTTTTTTAATCAATTTTAATATCTTATCAAGAAAAGATCCAACCTACAACTAAGGAGAAACTTCCTGACAGAGAACAATTAATCTGGCCAATGTAGAGAAAAGAAGGACTAGGAGTGACATGATAGCAGTATTTTAGTATTTCAAACTTATTTTCCAAAGCACCAGAGAGCAGGACAAGAAACAATGGATGGAAACTAATCAAGGAGAGAAGCAACCTGGA
>JAOYMU010000252.1:57978420-57989680 GCA_025802295.1 Psammodynastes pulverulentus | reverse complement strand
AATTCCCCAGCCAGCCATGCTCGCTGGGGAATTCTGGGAGTTGAAGTCCACAAGTCTTAAAGTTGCCAAGTTTGGACATCCCTGATTTACATTCATGTTAGTAGAAAGGCAGTATAGAATAACACCAAGGAAACAACAACACAAGTTATACACTGGCCCATCTAGCATTGTCTAATGAATTCAGGGCTTTGTATATGGATTTTTATCTGCCAATCAGAGACTGAATATAAGACTTTTAGCATGCAAGATATGTATACCATAATGGAATTTTCACAGCCAATATCTATAAAATAAATATCTATAAAAATAAAGCTTTGGCTTTTATAACTAGCATATATACACAGTAATATATGGCTTACTCTTCTTGTATATCTGAATTATTATTGATTCAAATAAATCAAATTTAGTATGTCTGTTTTCTTCTTCTGCACAAAACTCTTAGAAGTAATTCTTTTATTTGATGATTTGCAGAAGTCCTCTGATCTGTAGTTGTGCAATATCAATCTTAATAAAATCATATAGTCAATGGACTTAATTCAGTAATTCGAACAGTATTGTCATGGAAGTCAGCCACATTTTAAAGAAAATAGAAACTAGACTTCCATAAAGTAATAATATAAATATTTCTCTTGAATGGTTTCATATTTAAACTACTTTGAATTTCACTCAAAATAAAAAGAAATATCATGATTTCTCCCCTTTATTCTCACATTTATCCATCATGCTCTGTGTAACTTTTTACTGTCTTTCAGCATAATCAAAAAATATGGTTCATACCTAGTAAAATTCAACATACCCATTTATTTGATGCAGTAAGTCATTATTGTCCTTTTTCAAACTTTAAACAATCAAACAAAAAAGCCTATGCCATTATATCATATCAAAAATTAAAAGAAGATTCCCTATCAAATAAAAATCTCATGGGGTAAGGGGGATTGGATGCTATGTGGAGCAGATATGAAGCATAATTTTTCCACTATAAGTGATGGCTCAGCATCCTTCAAGAAACATTAACCATGTATATGTTAATGTACATGTACACATATACATACATATACATGCAAACATATATATACATACGGTACAGCGTTACTTAATATGGCTTATGGGGATCCCATTCCTACTTGGAGGCTGTGAAAAAGTTGTGTTGTGGCATAACTGTCAAACTTCAACATATATGTATTGTACATGCTTGGAAAATGGTTACAATAAAGAATAATTCAATTTCAGTGAAGCAGAAGAGTTTTTTTCCACAGAAAATAAAGTTGTGCAAAGCTCTTTTCTTTTAATACAGGATGTACAGGAGCATCTTCCAATGGCTACCACAATAGCTAGGAGAGTCCACAAGCCAAAGCTTAATATAGAATGTTTAGGATTTTAAAAGTTCATTTGGTTATACTTTTCTCCCTCAGAGGGGGCTGGTCTACCCTCGGGTCCATTCAGTTTTATTCTCATTCCACTTGTTGTTTTAAGAGACTGAATAGACTGCGGGCAGATGCTTTCCTTGGACAATTTCCAAGAAAAGGGCAATATTGTACACAATGCTGGTTTATGTAACATGGAAGTCAAAAACTTTCTACAGCACTGGCTCCACAGCAGGTTGTTTCCTCAGAGCAGATTTGAATATGTCAATATGCCAAAGTTTATGCGAAGGGGGAACATAAAGCATATGAAAGTTTAGCTTCCTCTTTTTTCACTGAATGTATCTGTTCACCCAGGAATTCTCTGTTTGTCTCTAAATTCTATAACAAATGTGTTACATTTCTGCCCCTCATAAAGAACCGGAGTATTTGAAGAATAGCCTCAATGACTAAACATGTTCCTTCTTGCCATCCCCAGATTCTGTCTTTTTAAAAATAGCTGTGACGGATAATTAAGCTCTGAAGAATAAACTCTTTGAATATATCCCCAAACAGCCTTTTCTTTATTTTTGTCCAGTAATGTGATCATATGATGTAACTGTTTATTCAAGCTGAAATAAAGAATCTAAATGCCATTAAAAGAGAAAGTGGATGTGTCATATCCAGCAAACAGCACACTTAACTTCTAAATCCATGAACTCACATATTTCTATCCAAATTTCACAGCTAAATTCTGGCTGCTGTTGGAAGACATATTAACCAGTGTTATTTCTTAAACAAGTAAATCCTTTGTACAACTTTGTTCACAAATTTAGTATGCAAATCTGGTCATGATACAGCATTTTTGACTTTTTGCCAAAACGCCTAAGAATGGCTGCATTTATGCAAAAGTTTCTAAAGAATGTCAGTTTGATACCACTCAGAGCAATTACTGATTTGATTCATTTCTTGGTTAAAATACAAATTTGTTAGAAACGTCGGGTGATTGAACTGCAGGACTACTGTGTTTTTACAAAACACGGTAAAATATATCAGAATCATTTTGTATATCCCCTAGTGTTAATAGCAGTCACAATTCAGAGTTCAGCATACAATTAAGGGACAAATGTACCATCTGTTTGATGGATGGGTGAGGCCTATAGGACCATCTGTTCAATTATAGTGGAAAACTAATAGATACTGCAAAGTTCAATCAGTAACAAACATTTCTTTGTATTTTTACTTCCACATCTTGCAAAGTAAATTTTTTGATTTGTATTTGAATAGAAATGTCTGGGCCAAACATGTGGATGTTAAATATTTTGTAAAAAACAGGAGTTTTCCTCTTATGATATAGAAGGGGTATTTAAAGAGAAAAAAATGAAAATGTTTGTATATGCCTTTTCTAATCAACACAAATATTTTTGTTGTATTTTGCCCAAAACAACACTTCTGACTATCTTGGTTGTTCTCAAGACAAGATAAAAAAAATTGAACTTCTTCAGCCGTTATGAGTATTCTCTATTAATTAATTTCTCTGCCCTTTCCTGGTTTTACAGAAGGATTTTTGCATTTAGTAGCCAAATCATTCAATCCTGAATAAATACTGTATAAAAAGTTTTAAAAAACCCATCCCACAGTCAATTGCTTTACATTGGATAATCGACAAGGAAATAAAGCCCACAATAATACCAGATAAAGCTTGGTAACAGATTTTTAAAGTCTGATTACTAAGAGATATAAACAGTGACAACTGACATGTCAATTTTAAAAAAAACATTGTGGTTGGTGATACTTGCTTTGCTCTAGAACAAAGAGCACTAAATAAAAGGCAAATTGAATACCATCATCTATCCTTGGTTGCTTTATATTTATAATTCTAAATATAAAAAGAACAGGAAATAAATACTATTTACCATCTGCATGTAGAGACACAGACACATTCTGATGGATTTGACCTTAAGGGTTTTCAATAGTTTCTGTGTATGTGATAAAAACAATGAAACAGCTGATTTCTAACAAAGTTCACCCAATGGTAAAAAAAATCTCTACTTCTCCAAAACTGAACATTCTACAGTCTGTTTTTTTTTTAAAAAATATTTTTGTAATTATTGAAGAAATGTTTGTATAATGTTTTTCAGTTAGTGATCCACTAAGAAAACCTGTTATTCCCCAGACAGAGGCTGGTTATGTATGGTTTGGGAAGAACAGACACAAACTTTTCATTTTGTAATGGTCGTGGCTGAACATGCCTGACAAATCTTTTCTTTTTTCCTCAGCCCTGTTTAGTGGATGACAGCTGATGTGAAGGGGAGATGCAAAGAAAGTTGATAGAGCCACTTAGAAAGCCGAAGTTCTATCCTAATTAAACAAAAAAGAGCTTAAAACTCTAATAAAAGAAATGCAAAGAAACATTGAGAGAGGAAAAATAAAATTTGAGGAGCCTACTACCCAAACTGTAAACATACAGGTACTTCTTGACTTATGACCACAATTGAGTCCATGTCATCCCAGTTCATGCCTGGCTCATTGATACAATTCCAGTTTCTCCTGTTGTGGTTGTCAGAGGCTTTTCTCTGCCCCACCTTGCCTGGAAGTCTTCAGCAGGCTATGCCCATTGGCGTGAAAAAAACTGCTGGAGCTGCCAGGAAAGGGAAAGGTATGGTGGAGGAGTGATGATGGCGAGAAGGCCTCCTGGAAGTGGTGGATAGAAAGCCAGGCTTCTCAGGACTGATGTGGAGGCGTGTTTTCATCTTCATAGGAAGATAATAGGGAGTGCCTATTTGTTAGATTTATATTTCTTTTTTTTTTTATTCAGGAACTGAGGGCAGCTCTTCCTTTTCCCATTTTGCCCACAACAATAACCTTGCAAGAGAGGTTGTCCTGAGAGAGTGTAATTGGACCAAAGTCATTCATGAATTTCCATGACTAAGAGTGGACTTAAAATTAGATGTCCCAGACCAATATCTTAACCATAACATCAGGAAGGCTCTCTGAAGAAGCTCTAATTTTTAAACAGAGAAGAAAGTGGGTATCTTAAAATATTAAATGAAGGCTTACTTGGCTTGGGTTTAGTACATGGAGTGTGTTAAACTAGGGTTTGTAAACTATGTATGACTTTTATATAGTGGCGTATTAGAATTTGACCATGTGAAAGAAAGTATTGTCATGTATTCACAATTTGGGGATTTCAGGGTTACATGAATCATAATGCAAATAGGTGTGAAATCTTCTTGGGTCTGCAGCTCATAGATGAAAAGCAAAATGCTTTCAAGGAAAAAACCCAAAAACGTCCAGTTGCTTTTTCAAAAGCACCCATGGGACAACCATGACTAGATGATTGAGAATCTCCACAGACATTAGATCTAGCTAAGATCTAGACATGATTCTTCTCTGAATCACATCACTTCATATTTTCACATTGACTCAGAGTATCAGCTGACAAGTAGGACCTTGAAATCAATTCCATAATACATTTTTTGTCAAGATACTCTTGAATTGAAAATATGGTACATACATTTCTAAAATGTATGTAATCTTCTAATCAGAACTGCCATTTTCAAATGTAATAAATACTAAATATTTATACACAGAATTTCCATGTATGACTGCTCCCATAGCTTTGATTGCCATCAGTCACCACACCTCAATAGGTCTCTTGCCTTGTTTTGAAAAAGATTGTTTTCCTTCCATTAATTTCATGTAGAAACCTTCCTTTTGTCACTATTCATATTTGTGTGTCTATATACCCAAGTACTTGGTTATTTTATTTACCCTATCACATTTTGGAATTGCCCATCTCTCACAGAGGGACCATGGACAGTGTACAATAACATATTAAAACATGAAAACAAAATATAGCAATAGCACTTAGACCAGGGGGTGTCAAACTTACATCATCACAGCAATGTAATGTGACATATCGGGACTTTTTTCCCCTTTGCTAAACCAGGCATGGGCGAGGCCAGCACGTGATGCATCTGACCCATGGGCCAGGAGTTTGACAGCCCTGGATTAGACTTATATACCACTTCATAGCGCTTTTCAGCATTCTCTGAGCAGTTTACAATGTCAGCATATTGCCCCAGCCTCATTTTACCAACTTCAGAAGGATGGAAGGCTGAGTCAACCTTAAGCCAGTCAGAATCAAACTCCTGGCAGTGGACAGAGTTAGCCTGCAATACTGCATTCTAACCACTGCACCACTAAGGCTTAATATATAAAAAATATTTTTTTAAAAAAAGATGCAAGGATTAAAACACTATTAAAAATTAATTAAAAGGCAAAGGGAGGGCTTATTCCTTTTACTTTCAACAGCCCTGGAAACATATATTTTTTTCCATGAATAAATAAATGTAATAAATATAAATATATTCCATAAAGGTTAATTAATTAATTAATTCCATATAATAAAGAAATATGACATATAGCCAGTCATCTTTGGAGAATAATATCCTGCAACTTCATTTGGGAGAAAACAGATCACAAATGGCACATGACTGCCCACATCATAATTTAACTTTACGATGCAAATTACTTTTCTTTACAAGGAATTATTGCAATGATTTAGCATATCTCCTTAAATCTCCCCACAGTATCTAAGAATATATCAATCCTATCATATTCTTTCCAATTTATTAATTACCATTACTCTCATTTTTGATTGCATGAAATGATTACATATTTCTATGTGAAATGCCATGCGACTACTATTACTAGCCTTTCAATGGGATGTTTCACTGGTAAAATATCTAAGGCATTAATCTTTTTATTCAGCTGCCCTGTCACTAAAACCAGCCAGGAATTGTTTCTAGAGGGCAGGAATGGATGACATTACGCTCCATTAATTCCCCCATTCACCTTGGAAGTGACTTGAGGACATGCTTCTCTGTTTCACTTTCAAAATACATTTTCCCATCTTATGTTGCCTGGAGAGTTTCTGCCGGTCTAGGACAGAGAGTTCAGATTATTTTATGTTAATCTCAACAGTTCATTGGCTCTCTTTTAAAGATAGGCCACAACTGAGGCAGTATTTATAATGTGCTTTAATAGTAGCTTTTATACTTTCCCTTGACAGCACTTGCTGAAATAGAAAAAGTCACCAGCCTAAAACCTATCAGAATTTTTAAAATTATGAATATATTTTTCTAGAACAGCTAATTTTGTCTCTTATTAAGTCCTATTTTTGCTTTGTTTTAAAGGCCCAATTGGAGAACTAGCTACTCAGAAAAAAGAAAAAAAATTCTCTCTAAACATATCTTCTCTATGCTGTTTCTTAACTTAAGCACCTTTCGGTAGTGCTCATAAAAGGAAGTATAGAATTTATTCAGACTTACTAGAGTAGAATAGAGTATAAAGAAGTACCTTTTAGAAAAGGGTGTATGTACATATAGGTAGTTCTCGGTTACTGATTGCCCTCTTGGCAACCATTCTAACCTATGACAGCACTGAAAAACTTACGATCGATCCTCAAACTTACAATGGTCACAGCATCCCTGAGGTCACATGATTGCAATTCAGGTATTTATCAAGCGGTGTACATTTATGACAGACGCCACACCTTGCAGTCACTTGATTTCCATTTGCAACTTTATAGCTGGTTTCCAACAAAGTCAATGGAAAAGCCGGCAGTAAGTCACAAGTTGTGGTCGTGCGACACCAGTGCAGCAGAACTGACCTTGTAAGTTGGATGTGATCATGTGATGATTCATTTAACTACCATGTCACTTATTGATGGATTTAACAGTCCCAACTGTAGTCATTAAAAGAGGACTACTTGTACACAAGTATATATGTCAAGGAAGACTTGACTACGAAAGAAGAACAGTGGGGAAATATTTTTCAGCCTACAGTCTGGGCTGACTATCTTACAAGCAGTTGCAAAACATCTCAGTCCAGATAGGATTGTTTCAAGTTATCATTAGCCCATCACAGAAGCAGCTTAAATGATAAGTGTGGATATGACCTAATATAATTCCTCCATCATATCTATTTCCTATTGAATATTTAGATGTTACAAGCATGCATTAAAAAACAGCTATTTTTTATCCATCCTCTGTCTCACACACAAACATACAGACGCACGTTCCCATTAAGTCCAGCTGGGATGAGGATCAAGCACAGTGTAGAAATACAGTGTATTAAAAGAGAAATGATTTCCTTAGCATAGCACCATTATTTCCTTCCCCAGATAAGCAAGAGCTTACCTGAGGAAGAAATATAAATATAGACTGTAGCACTTGCCTAGTTACGTAAATCCACAATCGTTATACCTTAGTTGAACAGCCTTTAAAAACTGCAGTTGCAGCTGTTCATTACCATTTACGTCACGTGTTAGAAAATCCTTACCCAGAAAAGAACACATGGGCTGGGCTACTTTAAAAGTAACATGGCAGAAAGCCCAGCTATAAAACACTGCAAACTAGGCCACTATTTGCTCACTCTAACCTCACTGGTAAAAGCAGATAAAGTGAACAGAGATGCTTCAAATTACATATAGCAACTGCAACAGCAGGTTTTTTTTCATCATGCGTGCAGAGCAAACTCTATGAGGCATGAAACGAAAAATGTCAATTGCACGCAGTGAATGGGAAACATTGCCCTACACTTGGAATCCATTGAATCTAAGTATTATTCTTCTCATTTAAATAATCATTGTCTCTCTGCCAGACAGCTTATCTGTTATACTATAACTAAGGAAGCCAAAATACTGATTTTGGTATTGGACTTAGTTCAGTTGTGGCTGTCTTAGTGGTGATGGCTACAGAAGGGAGATCAGGCTGAGACCTTCTAACACTGCATAGGGAGAGATCATTCAGTCAGTTATTGGTTAAAACAGAGCTCAGAGCTCTGTTTTATAAAGAAGTCCTTATCTGATGGTGAAGAAACCAGAAGCCATGCTATGCAATTGCATTGAAATGTCAAGATGGCAGCAGTTTTAGCATCAGAACCCTTGGGTCTGACTTCTGATCAAGAAAACCTTAGCAACAAATTCTGAAATGTCTCAATCATTCCACAAACAGAAGAAATAGCTCAAGGTATAAGACAAATAATGTGTATCATTTGTTCCTGCTTATGAAGGAATGCTGGATGAAGGGACATCTAGTAAGGTTCAAAATTTTAGAAACAGCTTGCTAACCATAATATCAATTTGAGGGGGAAAATGACCAGGAGATCTATGGCCCTAACTTCAAATGTACAGGCATGTTGTGACTTTTGTATGAAGAATAGAATGGCACAAGATATTCTAACATTGGAAAAATTGAAGGACGCTTTTGAAAAATAGAGTCAGACATTAATGCAAACAATGTTAATAGTGATCTCTGCCTCTATAGACAAACTGTGTCTAAAAGATATTATGGAAGATGAACAAATTTTATCTGACAAGACAGAGACTGAGTTGAAAATGGATTTACAAATGACAGGCTACAAAAATGGCATAGAAAAAATGTTAGAATGGACATACAAAAGAAACCAACTGATATTTTAATAAATACAATGAACATACAAACAATGAACCAAGAGAGTGATCTGGGTGTTTTTTTCAAAATTGGGCATACAAAATAGATTTGTTGCTGCTTTGAAGAAGGGACAAAGAAGAAATGAAAAGAAATCAAGTTCTTTGACATTATTTGAGTGGACTAAAGATTAAGATTGCTACAAGTAAAAAGAAGAAATATAAAGTTGTTTTATTTGACCAAGGTTAAAATAGATATATTGTTACCAATAAAAGAGCATATTTGTAGATATGTTGTTATTTCTATAATTTTTAACAGATTTTGATAAGACCAAGACTGAAATAATGGTTTGTTTATAGGTTAGAGAAGGGATATTTGAATTTAAAAGGAGTTTAAAAGTTACTAAAATTGTTTATACTTGTGATAAAGATTGGAAGTCTCTCTCACACACATATACACTATTCTTACTTTTCTTTTTTTTTTCTTTTTTTAACTTCTTTCCTTTTTTCCCCTTCATACCTTTTACTCTTTCTTTTAATTTGTATTAGTCTTAATTTGTATTAATGGTGCATGGGCCTTTTGATGCTCCCCCTACTTGCAAGAAGCTTGGTCTCCTCTTTCCCCTCCCCCAAACCCCAAGAGGAACAGAAGATCCTGTTCTTGGTCAACCTTAGGAAAGCTTCCCTTTGTTAGTTTTCTAGCTGAAGCTCACATTGGCTGACAGCAACTACCAGGAAAGGGAAATGTGTGTGTGTGTGGGGGGGGAGCAGTGATGATGGTGAGAAGGCTTCTTGGAAGTGATGGATAGGAGGCCAGCTTCTCACTACTAATGAGGGGGAGTGTTTTTGTCTTCATAGGAAGATGATAGGGAGTACCTATTTGTTAGGTTTATATTTCTTTCTTTTTTAATTCAGGAACTGAAGGCAGCTCTTTCTTTTCCCACCCCCCCCACAACAATAACCTTGTGAGAGAGGTTGGTTTAAGAGAGTGTAGTTGGACCAAAGTCATTCATGAACTTCTGTGACTAAGAGTGGACTTAAAATTAGATGTCCCAGGCCAACTTCTTAAACATAACAACATGAAGGCTCTCTAAAAAAGCTCTAATTTTTAAACAGAGAAGAAAGTGGGTATCCTAAAATATTAAATTAAGGCTTACTTGGCTTGGGTTTAGTATTCAGAGTGTGTTAAGCTAGGCTGTAAACTATGAAGCGTGACTTTTATATAGTGGAGTATGAGAATTTGACCATGTGACAGTTAGAAAGTATTGTCATGTATTCACAACTGAATCAATAAGCTCTTAAAAAGAAAGCAGAGATTATTATTAACATTTATAATTTCATGGCAGTTTGAATTCAAGAGATGCTTCCATTAATTATTCATAAAATATGATTTTTCTATATAAGAATTAAGCCAAATATTATATTCAGCTATCACTTTCTCAATCTTTAAGTCAAACTTATAAAGTAATTTCAGTGCGATGCTGTAGTTTTAATATTTATTGTAACTCTAATGTTTAAGAACATTATTAAAACAAAATTGAATGTTTCCCTTAGGTCTTCTATTTGTGTTGTATAATGGACTGTAAAAGGAAACTTTAGCTTGTTTTCACAAAATGCTGTCATGTAAAGGGACCTGCATGAATTGAAAGGCAAAAATCACCCTCTTGTCAAAATTAATTAATTTAATTATTTATAATTAATTATTTCATATTTTATTACAGAGAATAGAACTTCTGCTGTGAAGGACAATGTACTACAGTTTCCCACTGAGAGAAAGTCAGATTAGGGGCGGGGGGAGGGCAGGGTGGGAAAGTGTTGGAGGAAAAAGAAAGTGGGTTAAGAGCCTGAAAGTGAAATAGTCGTGAAATGTCTAGTGCTAATGCTTTAGCATGACAAAAGCTAGCAGGGAAAGTGAAGCAGCTTTTTAAAATGCACAGTATACAAGTTAGTGGCTCAATTCAAAACATCAAAGACTTTATGAGTGAAAAGAAAGTTAGCTATCTTAGAAAATAGCTCTCCATACTTAACAGACATCTGCTGGGATTAAAATTGAACCAACATTCAACATTTTCCTTCTGAGTCAGTGTTAAGAAAAAATAACTAAATGATTTATAAACTTCTGAGCAATGAGGGTCTCCCCCACCAAGTTAAACTTGCCATCCCTGCTTAGTGCATTCTCCTGCCTCTTTATGTGGAAGCAATAGGATCATTCAATTACAGCCCAAAATGAAAGCTGAAGACTGGACTTTAGTGGTGGCTGACAGTTTGAAAGTAATCCCAGAGTAAGGATTCATACTGAAATTCAAGAGCCAGCTATTGTATATGGCTAGAAATTTTGGCTGGGACTTTTATTATTCTGCAATTTTCACTCAGGATACAGAATGACAGAGTTAAAAGTTCTGGTCCCACCTTCTGGTATAGGGTTTCCTGCTCAGCAGGAAACCCTATACCATTTCAGACAAAT
>JAOYMU010000252.1:57967412-57977581 GCA_025802295.1 Psammodynastes pulverulentus | reverse complement strand
GGTTTCCTGCTCAGCAGGAAACCCTATACCATTTCAGACAAATGGTTGTCCAATCTCTTCTTAAAATCCACTTCTGGAGGCAAGTCATTCCATTGATTAATTTGTTCTAACTGTCAGGAAATTTCTTAGTTCTAGGTTGTTTCTCTCCTTGGTATACTATACATATGGTCCCTGTTTACAACTCCTTAAATTAACCTCCCCCCCAGGTTCACACAGGTATCCTCAATACCTACATCAGATCTGCAGCAAAAGACTTATTTAGTTGAAGATTGCAAACAGCTGTTACACAGGGCCCTAAGCAATATTGCCCAGCCCCGTTATCTATTAATTTTAATCTACCTGTTACTTCTAGAAATAGAATAGAGTTAGAATAGAATAGAATAGAATAGAATAGAATAGAATAGAATTCTATTCTATATGGCTGTCTTCATATGGCTCACTAACATGCCAACTAATCTTGTATAAATTCAGGCAATTTCTTTATAATATGGATAATAAGCTGTTGTATCAGTTTAACACAACTCAGTGTACTTTATTGTCTTCAATCTATGCCTCCAGGGAGATTTGAATCTATCTCTCTGCCAGGTTTCACATTCTATCATCTATTTTACCCTGTCATTGACTTGAATGAATTCTGGATTAGTTTCTGAATTAACTTCTTTGCTAAAAAGGAATTGCAATACTTCCCATAAATTTGATTTATTCTAAAGTTAGATTTCATTGTATATTGCCAGGGTACCATATAGATGTTAATTTGGATATACTTAATAAAATATAGCAGAGATATATTCAACATTATAACAATACTTTGAAATGAATGGTTCTAATGCAGAAGAAAATACCTAGAGCATATTTCTGCAATGCTGTGAAGGATGGGCAAGGTTTGATCCCCAGAAATTGCTGAAATATGGAGACTTGTTATTTGAAAATTTCTGGAGAATTACAGGCTGTCTTGCCTCTATGTATTGCTACCTGAGTAATACCAAGGACAGAAAGTATAAAAACTCATAGTGCAAAGTCTCTTAGTTTGTATGGATGTCAATATGTTTATAGCAAAACAGAAACGGGGGATCAGAAATAAGCTAAAATCAAAGAGATCATAATGATTTCTTAATATTTAGGCAAAAGGATAAGATAACATATATAAAGGACTCCACATTTACCTCTGCCTAAGTTATAATATATTGACATAAATTGCAGATTTTAAACAAGAAATCAAATACCATTCATCGTCTTAATCTGAAGTAACATTTTATTTGGAAAACCTTTAAATTTCATTCCTAGGATTACATGGATTTTATATCTATGTTCAAGGATTTTTTCATCCAAACAATCTAAATTGAATTTCACTTTGTTCACCATGAGATCAATGGGTGAAGTTACAAAATGGGAACTTACTCTCGTGACAAAGCTCCCTAGGACTATGAAGATACCATCTTCATTCAGTGGGTAGGTGTCAGTGTAGGTGATAAATGTAATAGAGGAGATTTATTTGCTAGGTTTCTATGCTGCTCCAATTGAAATCAGATCAGAATCACCCCCACATCCAATTGATCTAAAGAAGTTCTTAAGCTACACAAATAATACAACCCAAAACAGAAGACAGCAGAAAGCCAGAGATAAATAGACCTCTATATTTGTTAAACATCAGATTACAAAAGGGGTCCTTCACAACATTCCCTTCACTGAGGTCTGTTGAAAAAAAAAACAGGTTTGGATGGTCATCCTGAAACCTAGCAGGGTATGGATCAGATTTGGACCTTGGGGAAATGCTACTCCAAAGACAAGGGACAGTGATTGAAAAGGCACATCTCCAATGTCCCTGAAAATGGCAGGCATTAAATGAGGAGACTTAAAGTAAGATCTTCTACAAGATCTTATGGATGGATAGATTAGGAGAAGGCAATCCTGAAAATATCTAGGTCTTCTATTTGGGAAATTATCCTTATTGCAAACTAACTCATTTACTGATTGAATACTTTGCAAGTGAATGATTGATTGCTAAGCCACAGAGTCATCAGCTCAAGTTGAATGCACCTTAAAAACCATGTTGCCTAATGAATAATGTTCATCATAAAAAGCTAGATTAAAAAACAACAACAACCCCACAAATGGAAACCCAATCTTGGTGTCAACATGCAGTATGTTTGGGATCCTAGTGTAGTGCAATACAGTAGTTACTTACCCCAGCATTACAAAATGAAAAATACAGGCTGGCCTGAGAAGTACAGAGCTGGTCTATTGCAATATCACTTCTTTTTCCAAAATGTCTTTGGGTCCTTTCCTCAATACGCAAAACCTTGAAGTACTAGTAGATTAATAAAAGGACTGCAAAAATATGTCTCCATCCATTACCAGGATGGGCTTAGAAAAAAGTTGTGGGGGAACTGGGATGTCCTTGTTACTTCCCATCCAATAAGCTCTCTTTAAACCTAAACTTGGCACAGAATTAAGTGCTGGGCCCAAATGCCCTGATCCCTTCTTTCCTCTGATCCTCTGTAGAGATTTCATATTATATTACATTATCTTTGTAGAGCTTTCATATTCAGATTACAATCAGATCACAAGGAATGCTGGATGGAGGCAAGGTCCAGAGATGTTTGGGACAGAAAAAGTAGCTGCTAAATGGTAGGTATCAGAGAGGGACCCAGCACCTCAGCCTTTGAAAGCTTGCAGGAGATTCAGGGCCCTCTTCAACTTGGAAGGGGTCCCTGATTCAGAAATGATGTCAGTGGATGGATGGCCTTGGGTACAACTATTAATTCCCCTTTGTTGTTATTTGAGCTTTTTTTTTAAAAAGGTAACAAGTCTTAAAGGAAAGAGGTGAAGAAAGGAATAGGATATAAAATGTAATATTCTTTAGAAATATATAGATTATTTGTGTAGGCGGCAGCTAAAGGCCAGATTGACTTAGGAAATGAAGTGTTAGGATCAGTGGTGGGATTCAAATTTTTTTATGACCGGTTCTGTGTGTGTAGCTTGGTGGGCATGGCATGGCTTGGTGGGTGTGGCTTGGTGGGCGTGGCAGAGGAAGGATACTGCAAAATCTCCATTCCCTCCTCACTCCTGGAGGAAGGTTACTACCGAAGTACTCAAAATTTCTGCTACCTGTTCTCCAGAACTGGTCAGAACCTGCTGAATACCACATCTGGTTAGGATTCTATCTAGACTAAACCTATTGGTCAACTATGATCACTTTTACGCTTTCAGGAATCCCTGTGTTTAAAATGGCAAAGGACCCAGAATGTAATAAACCTTTCTCAAAGCTATAAGGTATTTGCATAGCACAATCAATGCAGAAAATAAATTATCATTATTAACAAGTTGTTCTATGGGCACAATAGTTCATTCTCCTCTAAAGCGAAAGTCTCTAGTTGTTTTGGGACTACATTTCCCAAGACTCCTGAGCCATCATGGTTCCCCAAGACAGCAGCCAGAATTCTCAGTCATCACGAACACACCAACATATCTGGAGGACAGTAAGTCTGGAAAGGCCCCCACAAACCTAGAAATCATATTTACTGGCCTTAATGCAAACAATTCACTGATAGTTTATAATGTACTACATCACTTGCTTTAATGAATACTTCTCTAACATGCTTTAGTGAGGAATTTTGCAACAAACATTACACTCATTTCTACTGGAAACACAAAACTCCTGTAGTTGTTTGCAGAGGTTGTAATCTCAGCTGAGCTGTAAATGAAAGTCAAGTTAACAAGAGAAAAAAAGTTGTTATTATTATGCTTAGATGTTTCTGCTTCACAGCTGAAGCTGCAGCAACTGCTTGTTTACACAGGACACTTACCTCTAAATACATTAGGGAAGGCATCAGTAGAAGGTGACATTCCTGAGAACTTTCTCAAATGATTCAAAGGCACTCTTTCCCCTTGGATACCATCTCTGGTCTGCCTGTACTCCAAAAAATCCGCAGAGCCTGACTTTTGAGCTATTTCACTGGGCTGATCCAAAACCTCATGAGTCCAGTCTGCAGATCGGCTAAATGCCCCTGCCAAACTGGCAGATCTCTGTTTCTTGCTTGGTGCCTTCTCTTTCAGCCGAGAGGGCTCCCGTCTCCTTTTAAAGAGAGGGCTCTGCGAGGGGGAGAGGCAGGGCGAATGGTTGGGAGAACTCAGTTGCCTAGTGGTGGTTTTGATGTAGCAGGGGTTGATGAAAGGGTACGATTTAAAACATTTGGAAGTGTGCACTGGACTGCTGGAGACATCCTCTGAGGAACAAGTCCCATCATCTTTCATTTCCACAGAAAAGCCCTCCTCCACTGCTTCCCTGCTAGTTGACAAACTCCATTTCCTGTCTGTGGCCACAGCAACCTGATCCCCGCTGCCTGCATCTGCCAGTTCAGCCTCTCTCTCGCCACCTGTACCTTCAACAGCAGCTCTTTCGGTCTCAGACTCCCCAGCCAGGGATGGGAAATTAAAGACCGAACTGCCCAGCAGAGTCTCCTCTTCTATAATTGCAGCATTGGGTGTAGAGAAGAAGTCTCCTCCTTCCCCAGCAGGTTGTTCCTCTTCTGCTGACAACTGCTCAGGTCCTTCCTGCATCTCAAACACACTGCTGCAGGAGTGCCCCTTTCCATTTGCCCTTTCTGGCACTTCAGCCTGACAGCTTGGGACATATTCTACGATTTCCGATTTAGCAGACACCGGCTGCTCGGTATCCGGGCTACTGTCTTTGTCACTGCTGAGTGAAAGAAACCTTTCAAAATCTAATGGGGTTGCTTGAGAATTAGCCATGTGTAGGGCCATTGTTTTGGTGCCCTGCTGCTCAGTTCCAATGTTAATTGTCCCCTGCTGCTGCTGCTGCTGCTGTTGCAGTCTAATTGCCTGCTGAATATCAGAAAGCAAATCCTCTTGTTCGGTGGCTGAATGAAAACTGTATATATCCGTATCTGAGCCGGAGCTGGTTCTTTGTCCATCTTGAGGCTCGGCGGCTGCAGGGCGAGTTTCATTTGTATTTTCAAAATGCTCTGCTTCAGTATCCGAGAGACCCCCTTCATCTGCAGAAATGCTTATATCAGGAGTTTTGGTGAGAATGGAGTGAGCACTGTCTAGCTCTCCTGTGTGCACGGCCTGGCTCTCTAAAACATCCTCTCTCGAGCTGCTGGTTCCATCTTTAGACTTAGAGAGGTTTTTCCGGATGCGCAGATTGGAAAAGACGGATGACCTGGCTTCAGACTTGCCCTTCTTCTTCGATTCTCCCCCTTTGCCGTGCTTGCCCAGGGTCTTTTTGCTCCCCCCTCCTCTCTTTGTGCCCTCAACATCCCTGGGCCCAGAAGCATCCTCGCCGCCTTCGTGTACATCACCTGCATTCCTCTTCAGCTTCCCATCTTGGTTCCCCATGGTGTTCAGCAGTCGGGCAACGTCAGGAATCAAGCCATGGCACTTGGCTTCGTTCACCTGAGCAGGCAGGCAGGCCCTCTCAAGTAATCCAGGATTGTTTTCGAGCGGTGGTGATGCAAGGGGAGGGAAGGCTTGCTCTGTCTCTCTCTCGGCTGCTCGAGCTGCCTTTTTGCATAATGTGCTGCCAGCATAAGGCTCCTCTGAGACATGCTCAGTAGAGCACTGAGAGGTGCAGACAGCTCCTTCCAATGGCAGCTCCTGGTACAGTTGCCTTTTCAGCCTTCTTCGTCTCTCCTCCTGGCTCTGGCTAGATGGAAAGAATTGTGTCTGGACAGCAGGAACTTTCTTTTCCAGTGCCTCAGTCTCCTGCATTGTGAACTCGCAGGAGGTCAGTTTGTGACAGAGTGCCTCAGGAGTCAGGATTTCAACAGTTTCCGTTCCTAGAATTGGGTGTTGGGGAAGAGGGGAAGAAGAAAAGAACAAAAAAACAAAAACAAAGGGGAGTAAAGAAAAAAAATTAAACCTCATGATCCATACTAACTTTCTGGTTATTCAATAGGGAATCGGGGACATTATGTTGCTTTCTGTAGTATAGAAAATTGATTAATTCAGTCAAGCATTTTTGGTAAACAATATTAATTTGCTCTTGCTTTTATGAGAATCAGTTCTGCTTTTTTTTCTCTCTCTCTCTGAAACACAAACATTCCATTCTAACACACATGCAGACACACACTGCTGTACTTTAAATATATAAACAGCAGTATCCAACTATGCAATGGTTCATTGGAAGAAGTGTTATAGGTTAATGATGTTATAGATTACTGAGGGGCTTGGTCTAAGTGACCATTCAGAAAGACATTTGTGTGACCATTCAGAAAGACATTTGTATTCCAAAGGGGTATGAATAGTGATAGCCCTCCAAGGGAAAAGCCTCATCAATATTCAGCACACACTCATTATCCATTAAAAAAGAGAGAGAGAGAGAGAGAGCGAGAGCGAAAGAGCGAGAGAGAGAGAGAGAGAGAGAGAGAGAGAGAGAGAGAGAGAATTGGTATGTTTGGTATTAAAAAAAAGATACCAACCTTCCTCAGAAAAATACAAAACTAAAATAAGGTGCATCACAAGGATTTCCACATTAGCAATACTGTGTTGCTTCTACAAATTGTATAAAAACTACATTTAAAGTTTGATATGGCTTGTTAAATATAATTGTGCATATTTACTCTTCTGGTAAAAACACCACATAATCACATACTGCTTATTGTGAAATTACATCATTTTAAATTAATGTTTCTGAAAAGAAAAAAATGAAACTTGACATTGTAAGTCAGGCTAAACTTTATCTCTTTCATTATCTTACAGAAGCCTTCCTGAGATTTTTAATTACAATTTTTAATTAATATGTATTAGAAAAACCCAGATTTGGAATTTAAAAATATTTAGCAGCAGACTTGGGAAATACATCCATGCTCACTTTCACCATTTTAGAGTAATGACCCCTGACTTCAATGGGTCATACACTAGTTTTTAATAGGAGGCTGTTTTTTCTTTAAATATGCATTTTAAAGAGGTCACCTCTAAAATAGGCATATAATAAAATTAATGAAGTTTATACAAAGCCCCCCCAATCAATATACATAAATATCTTACAGATTAATATTATCATGTAGGTATTTGCATATTCATAAGTTACACTGCTTACCAATCATAAAATGTGCTGATTTCTAAAATCTGACTTTAAAGAGTTGCAACTTTATTTGAAATTTATATTAGCATAATAGCTTAAAGAAATTAAAGTAAGTCTATAGTAGGGCAGCTCAATGATCTTGGATTCTTACTTTAACCAACTTTCAGGAGCTCTGCTTTGGACAATGCCTAAAATGGAATATACTTCTGCTATTCTAACATGATATGTATTTCCTAGTAATAAGAAGCACCATTTCAGTGTAGAAAGTGTAGGCTTTAAAATAGAAATAATAAAATAAAAATATGTAGCCATTTGTGATGGCTATTGATGATGAAAACATCCTAAACCAGAAAAAGATAGCGACCATGTTGTTATCCACTTAAGGCTTCTATGCAACATTAGTTTAGGGGGGAAATGTTTCCTGAGACTTGAGATTTCATCTACACTGTGTCACAGTATCATTATCTCACATGTATATGAGGCCATAAAAGTTTAGTCTTAAAAATAAACTTGATTCCTTATTTTAAGATTTTTTTGCTTTGTTTTCACCAACTGATATTTTGACAAGTGACAGCAACTAAGCAAGAGAAGGGCCTATTCTTTTTATATAGCTATCTCTAGCTAGCAGAAGTGAACAGATAGTTTCAATCTAGGTCAGGGGTGTCAAACTGGTGGCCTGGGGGCCAGTGTGTCACGTGCAGACTACACCCACCCCAGCTCCATGAAGGGAAAAACATCACAATACGTCACATGACGGCAATGTGATGCCATGAGTTTGACACCCGTGATCTAGGTATACATTCAGTTAATATTACTAAGCTACTGTAAGTGTTGATTGAACAGTTATTTCAGTAAAGTTACATAATCAACAAGTTGAGACCTCGGAAGACAGGTTTTTGAAGCTGAAAATTACTTTTTCATACTATTTATTGAAGAAAACATGTCACACTGTTTCTGAGTAGAAATGCTTAGGAACTGCAATAATAAAAGAGATGATTTCTGGATCAAATGGTTAATTGCATTTATTTTGTGGATCTGTGTAAAGACCCATGCATAAAGTATCAATTCGATGTTAAGATCCTTCTGAATGACTAGTTAGAATCAAGTCTAGTGTGATCACATGCTTAAAATATTAATTTAAATAAAAAGGTTCTCACTTGGATAGATTTTGGTTTTTAAACACTCCAGTGAAATGCACCTACACCCACGTAGGAAAGCTACTTTCTCTTTTGAAACAAAAGGGCTGAGAGCAAAAAAATTTTTATCTCCCTGAATTACTGTGAAATTATAATTAAGGGTTTTAAAACCAGAAATAGGACCTCAACAGTTACTTTTTACCTAACTTAGACTTAAGTAAATGGAACTGAATGGACCATCAACAACTATGACCTTTGATCTTCAGCTGAGTAGTAGAGTTTTAACATTCCAAATTGGTAGAGCAAATGGAGAAGGGTAAAGATGGATAATATATATATAAATATTCTACCCACAGATGTTTCTTTTCTCAGGCAATGAGATCTCTTGATGTCAGCTAACGATGGTAGTCATGGTTATCAATTCCCTTCATTAAATCTCCAAAGATAAACTCCTTAACATGGAGACTAAGAAACATCCATATTCCTAAGTCTTATATATCTCTTGTGGGTTGGATTAAAAAAATGTTATGCAACTAAAATTATTATGCTTTAATTAGTTTGATATATGGAAATGCAATCTTTCTCAGTATAAATTATAATAGCCTTTTCACAAATCATACCAACATTATTTGTTTATTTCTAATTTAGTGTAATTTATGAAAACATTCATTTTAGGTTAGCATTATATGCAAGATAGGCCACAATGGCTTATTCCACAAAGCATGATTAAAATGTATCCTAATAAAGATTGTATGTGAATCAGATCATAGAAAATAGGTATATCAGTGAAGACAACTAGGAATACTAGCTATTAATAGACATCTTACACTTGTTTCATTTTCTATTTTGAGAGAAGATCTAAACTAAAGATAGCAAACATGTTGCAATACCTCATCATTATCAATAGTAACAAGCTTGCTAAAGTTTATTCAAATGAACATTTGAAAACTTCTTTTAGTTTATTTAATTTAAATAACTTCTAATTCTAAATTACTAATGCTATTGGAGCCTCAGTGACACTGGTCCTTTTACAGAGATGTAAATAACTATATTGGTACCGCCAGTTGTAAGTTAAGTGAGGGTGTACTGGCCTAGGGGTGGAGCTCTTGCCTCACAATGAGGAGGCTGTGAGTTTGATTCCATATTTGGAATAGGCTCTCCTGCTCGAGCAGGGGGTTGGACTAGATGACCTCCAAGGTCCCTTCCAACTCTGTTATTCTATGTAAAGATGCACTTTGACATTTTCATATTATTAAGCAATACTTCCAACACCACAGCATTTACACACAGATAACATGGGAGGCCATAGAGATGATCCACTATCTTAAATATTTGGGGAGATGAATCTTAGGAAAACATCAATACCCAGTAAACACAAAAAGAATGGAATAAGGAAAAGGTTTGTTTCCCCCACCCCAATCTCTCTGTTTAAAAAATAATATTAACAGTATCACCAATTCCCAACTTTGTTTTGTTAAATATTTTCTGTTGATTGTAATGAAAAACTTCATACCAATTTAATGTTTGGCACAAATATATACTTGGTTCTTAACAGGTTCATACTTAATCCTTTAAATTCACTCCCAGAGTAAACATGTATAACTGTAGAGAAACATCATTCAATCAAACTTACATGCCAAAGGGGCTTTCACAGATATAACTTTGCCTTTAAACCCAGAGGTAGAAAGTCAAGTGAAATCTTCCTTCTCATCATCTTTACTTTAGATTGTACTGCCCCAGAGCAAGCAGGAACAGGAAAAGGCTTGGTCATTTTTGCTGCCTTCACCTGGAGTAGGTAAACCAGCATTTCCTGGAATAAAGCCAATTCTAAGCAGACCCACACTTTCCCTATAGTACAAACAATTATGAGCAAATAGCCAAAATAACACAAACATTGCTTTAAATATAGCTTCCTTTTTCATGGTTCTAGATCAGTGTTTCCCAACCTTGGCAACTTTAAGCTGCATGGACTTCAACTCCCAGAATTC
>JAOYMU010000252.1:57931642-57944319 GCA_025802295.1 Psammodynastes pulverulentus | reverse complement strand
CATCCTTGTCACAGTGTGACTCACAAATTATTAGATGAAATTGCACTTACCGGGGGGGGGGGGGGAGGCGGGCGGGAGAGAGAAATAATGTAGTATAATGGGTGTTTTTTCCAGAAACTGTAAATAAAAATTTCCTAAGGACCTAGGAGTCATGGAGGGAGTCAAGGCACCCCCTCTTAGTTGATACTGGTGGGCCTATCCAAGAGTTAAAATCTTATAGTTTCAGCATGCAATGGATTACTTTATGACAGACCTTGGGAGATGGGAGCTTTAATTTTTCTACATTCAAATTTTAGGAGTGTTACTGCTTGTACAAGCCTTGGTGAATTAGCACCCTTGCTTTTTGTTTTAGACAGAGCTCAAACTTCATTTGGGTTTCAGGATCCTGGAAGAAGGATTAGATTTAGTGGATAATCAGGAGCATGGATTAAGTAGTAAGGTATAAGAAAGTGTTATCTCTTTAATCCAGGCATGCTGTAATCAGCAAATCTTGTCTGCCCCTCACAACAGATGTCCAGGGCTCAAATGTGCACCTAGGAAGTGAGTGACAATCAGCACAGCAGCAAATAAAATCAGAGTCTGTACTTTGATTTTCTCCTAGGGATTCCCCAGCTGTGTTGCACTGCTCAAATCAGAAATGTGCATAGTTGTAAATGCTCAATATTATGATATTGTATCTCTCAATATGCAGTTATTCTCTGAAACAATCTTATGTTTATTCACAAGTAAGACACAGGGCTGCCACACCGAAGGGAAGAGATATGATTATTGGTTCAAAATTTAAAACAACAGAGATACATCACTGATCTGAATTCCTTCTTTACAAAGTCATTTTTCTTACTTTTAAAAATATACTATATGAAATATTTGGCTTTTTAGAAAAAAACGTTGTTTTGAGCATCTTACAGGTGCTGGGGGCCTGAATACCTTATATAGCATGTTGGTTAAAAAGATATGCATTTCCTGCCTCCCTTCTTCTAAACTGTACAAAGCTGTCCTCATTTGTTTCTCAACAGTTACATTTTGGAACTTGACTTTCCACAGAATATTGTTCCAAGTGATGCTTTTTAAAATGACTAGGCCCGCCTTGTGCCAATAACATGTTATTGGCTAAAATTGGGTGGAGGTCTTCCCTTGCCCAAAGTTGTTTCTCTATGCTGGGAAAAGCAACTACTTTAGGAATCAAAACTTGGAAACTAAATTCAGAATTTAATGTTCTGAATCTCTTAGAAATACAAGAACTCAGTCAGAGGGAGATGTGGCAATTCTAATTCATCACCCCAGACATTCCCTATGGATATCGTTCATCCCATGCTCAGTTCTATGACATACAGGTTTCTAACATCCCTTCCCTCCTCCCACCCCTTGATTTTTGAATCTTAGAAAGAATGCCTGGCTGGGTTTGCAAAGGATTTTGAGTGGGTATGTTGCCCATCAAGAATCTTTTCAATGTGCATAAATGTAACCTACCACAATCTGTGATACACAAACTTGGAAACTGTGTTCATGTTTCAAGAACACTTTTATGATCTGCTTGAAAAGGACATTACAGTTGAAGACCAAAGAGCAATATTTATCAACATTTAAATAAAACATTTCGGTGGCATTTTATGTATATAAATATTTCTTCATATTAATAGATCACAAAATTAAATAGCTCAGATACACAGACACTATTTAATATACTTCCACTGTTGTCAAAATCACCTGTAAACACCATCTCACACTGAATACAAAAGCAGCTTTTATACCAGTTCCGTGTTCACAACACTGAGTCCTCTTTTCATAAAGGAAGTTGATTTTTTTTTTTTTTTTTTTGTCATATTTGAGTGTCAGAAAAAAAACTAAAAAAAAAAAAAAAGAGGTGGGGAGAAACCCCGTAAAACTCTTGGTTGATTGAAAATATAATATACAAAATTGCTTTTTTAAAATGTAAATAAATCCTATCTGAAACAATTGCTTAAAGTACAGTCCTTTCCTCCGGCATGTCTTGACTTTTACAAAGTACAGCAGAGGCATAGACCCCTCTGGAACATTTCCTGTGCACACAGCCCTAAATGAACCAACCGGAGTTGCTAAGAGTAGGGGAGAGGGGAGTAGTCATGTCCAAGCTCCGCTGAACTGACTGAATTGATAAGATAAGAGGGATCACTGCTTGTGTCTCAGCTACTTTACAGCCCTTTTTTTGTCTTTCTGAGAAGGTGCTTAGCTATTTGAATTGGCAAACAACTTACATTCACTTGGGACATTGTACTGCACAAACTGGAAATTTCCACTACTGTTTGGAACAAAAACAGCAATAATAATAGTAATAATAATAATAACAACAGAAGCTTTCAAAATCGACAAGCATTATTGAAAGTGCCATTTCGTTATTTTAAAAAAATACAGTTATTTATCCCATGTCTAAAATGCCTTTCAATGTACAGAAAATAGAGACGAGACTCTGGTGCATTCTCCTTGGGAGCCTGCCTGATGCAGACAGCTGGGAAGAAGTAATGTGCTTATTCCATAGATTCTTTGTCCTTGTCATACGCTTCAACCAAAACACAGGATAAACACGGACCTGACTTTTTGCTGACACTGTTCTTAAGCCTCTTTCTGGGGCTCTCTCTGTCTCTCTCCCTCCCCTCCGCCAAATTTGTAGAAAGGATGAGACTTTCTGCTCCGGCTTTTCTACAACTTAAAGAGATTCCCAGACTACTGCACTAAAAATCCGAGTTCCTCGGTGACCCTCACACACTTAAAGCAGAAGTAAAACCTGTACCCAGTTTTTTCTCATGAAGATGAACTTCTCGTAAGGGTTCTGCCTTCAGCATGTGGCCGCACTGCTCCAGTTTAAAGAACATCTTAATGTTTAAAATATATCTCTACTTGAAAAAAAATATACATACTCCGTTCTTCTGCTTGAATGTATAGGGATAACATGCACCCTTTGGAAATTCTTCACTGTTGTACATACAATTATTTTGTGGCATTACAATTTTAAGATTGCCTCAAATCAATACAATGTAAACGAGTTCTGAAAAACTGTTTTCAAGGCCCCTTGTGCTGCTCACATCTCATAGTGATGGTAATTACTGCTGAGAAAGACAAGACCCCACCTTTCCTGTAAACAGACAGCAAGTGCTGAGTGCATGGGATGTTCCTGCACAGGTTATTTAATAAACTGAGTCAACAAATCGACATCACACTTACAAAAGGAGAAGATGGGAAGCTCTAAAATGTTTGGGACATCTGTACAGTATTCGGAACACACATATACCCACATTTTGAAATAGATCAGTCCAATTGGTGTCATATTGGATCCTACCAGATTTATCAGAAAAAACATATTGGGAGTGGGCTAGCTACATGTGTGTTCTCCTGAGATCCCAGAATGGATTAACAAGTGCAGGACTGAATAGATCACTCATAGTTTTGTATGCAGCTTTTTGGAACTGTGTAGATAAATTTTCAGATATTCTGATTGTTCTTTAATAAATACATTTGTAATTTGTTTTTGCTTTATGTGGCTTCAACTGCTACAGTATACAGGAAGTATTAAAAGGATACATACACCAGGCTGCTACTTTCACATCTTTGAAGATATGTAGTTGGCTCCAGCAACCACCCTCCCTTTAATGTTTATTATTGTGGTTAAAAAATACTATTCTATGAAGTTTCCCGTGGAATCCGCTTGTGAAAAATGACCGACGGTCTCTGCTGATACTGTTGCCTACGTCGTTTACGTTTGTCACACTGACAGAGCAGTAACATCTTGAATGTGGTTCTGAAAGTTTTATTACACAGTGCATAGCACATAGGGTTCACTGTACTATTGATGTAGCAAAGCCAATACCCCAGGTTCCAAAATGTTTTGGGGATACATTTACAAAAAGTGTTTACCAGGACCATGATATTATATGGGGTCCAGGTGATAATGAAGGCAAACAAAATGGCACTAAGTGTCTGTGCAGCTTTCTTTTCTTTGATAAGTGACATTCGCTTTCGTTTGGTGATCTGACTTCTTGTCTTCAAGGCAAACTTCTTGGCCAGGGTGGCTTCCTTGAATGACAAAGGTAAGACATTAGGTGCCTTCATCCCTGTGGAATTGCAGTCTGAAGCCTTTCCTGCGTATACTGCAGATGCTTGTTGAACTGGAAGCTTGGGAAAGCATTTCTGTAAATTTCCATCATCCATGCTCTTTTGTGGATGAAGCCTTTTTGGTTTCTGCTCCTTTGACTCTGTGTCCAACTTCTGCAGTTCATCTTCTGACCCAGGAAGATCTTCTGATGAAGGCAGTTTTGCAGAATTGAGAATTGTACTATGTCCTGGAAGCTTTAGTACAATGGAGTAGATGGCTCGCGTGTCCGAGGCAATGTCATCTTCATCAGAAGAGGCGGAGTTCTCAAGGGATGCGTTGCCATCATTGTTGTTCCAGCTATCGCTGCTGCTATGCTCCTGATCAACCTGATCTGAACTGGGTTTCCAGCTTTTGGATGTCATCCAGAAGTTGCAGCCCCCATATTTTCTTCGTTTGGTACGTTTTGTGTTCTGCTGCTGCAGTTCATAACTGCTGCAGCTTCTAGAACTTCCTGTTTGGTTGACAAAGCATGCTGCCTCAGCCTCACTCCCAGAAGCCTGGAGTCCTGCTAACTCTTTGGTACGTTTCTCTGTCTCCTTGTATATCCTCCAGTACAAGATACTCATAATAGTAACTGGCAAATAAAAGGCCGCTATGGCAGTGCCAAAAGTGAGGACAGGTTCATTTAGGAACTGGATGTAACATTCACCCTCTTCGACAGTCCGCTTCCCTTCAAAATATTGCCAGAACAGGATAGCAGGAGCCCAAAGGATGAACGAGATGGCCCAAGCTAAGCCAATCATCACTGCAGCCCTTCTGGTTGTTCGTTTAGCTCTATAGGTAAGTGGCCTCGTGATGGAAAAATATCTGTCAAAACTGATGACCAGCAGATTCATGACAGAAGCATTGCTTGCCACATAGTCAATGCAAAGCCATAGATCACAGGCCAAGTTTCCCATAGCCCAGCGGTCCATTATTATATATGTGGTGAAAAGGTTCATGGAAATAATACCAATTATCAGGTCTGCGCAAGCAAGACTCAACAAAAAGTAGTTGTTAACCGTTTTTAGCTGTTTGTTGACTTTAAACGACACAATCACCAAGATGTTTCCGATGATGGTGACAAGGGCCAGAATGCCAGTGAGGAAAGCAATCAGGACAACTTGCCAGATAGCATGTCCTCCCAGAGGATCAGGAGGAGCATGGGACACATTGGTCATGCCTATGGTAGTGAAGAAAAAGCTCTTGTTTGCATGGGAAGGGCCATAGGTGCTAGTAAACAATGGAGCGTCATTGGGAAGTCCTTTTCTTTGCGAGTCTCGAATCCAGAAGGTGCTCACATTTGGAAGTAACGAAGGGATTGTGCTGTTGCTAGACGGGATCATTGTGACATTCTGACATATTCTGCAAAAAGGCCAAAAGAAAAAAATGGTGCATAAATAACATACTTATAACTGCATATGCAGTATTATTACTAGCATCATATTATTCTAAATGTTAAGGAGCTACAGTAGATCGTGTTATGGAATGAGATTATATCATGGCAATGAAAACCCTTTAATAGCAATAGCACTTAGACTTATATGCCATTTCACAGTGCTTCCCAGCCCTCTCTAAGCAGTTTACAGAGTCAGCGTATTGCCCCCAACAATCTGCATCCTAATTTTACCCACCTCCGAAGGATGGAAGGCTGAGTCAACCTTGATCCTGGTGAGATTTGATCTGCCAAATTGCAGACAGCTGGCAGTCAGCAGAAATAGCCTGCAGCACTGCACTCTAACCACTGCACCACTGTGGCTCATAATAAACATTGTCCTTAACATTTGCTGTCCCCAAATTATCCATATATTTCATTTATTTCTGGGTTTTTATTTTTGTAGTTTAAATTGCAAATGAGGGGCTCTATAGAGCAAATGAGTCCAGCAGGAACAAAAGGATATAAAAAAAACATGCTCCCATGCTAAGGATCTGACCTGCTCTGAGTTTATGTGCTTATTTTTTGAATAATAAACAACAACACAAACATAGTTACTACTACTTATATTGAAGAAATGTTATTTTTGCCAACTTTTCTCAATTTAGATTGTGGAAGGGCCCTACTAGAAAAAACAATCCAATTGAAATAAGTGCTTAACTTTATTGCTGACCTCATCCTTGATTGTGAACGAACAAGAGGGCATTGTTTAAAAGTTAAGAGATGTTAAGTCTATTGTTTCGATGCTACAACTGAACATTCAGTCAGGATCCAATAGCAAAGTCAGCTCTGTAATGTGATTACCACTTTTACCTTGGGAAATTCTTTTATGCAAAAACAGAAAACATCAATTAACCAGGCTAAACATAAGTCCCATTGATTTCACAACATAAGACAGTTGCAATGGACTCTGGATATTTTTTAAAACTGTTCTCTATCCAGTGAAGGTTGATATTGTAGGACAGCAGTCCCTAACCTTTCTAACTTGGGGGTCTGGCCCAGTTGGGATATGTGTGAGTTGCAGGAGCATGCACGCGCACACAGCTCCATTTGTAAGGACCACTCGTGTAAATGGAACTTTGTGTGTTGGTGGAGGGTGCTTGTGCTTGTACACAAAGCTCCAGGCACATGAGCAGCAGGCAGTTGGACTTACATGTAAAGCTCCACTTGCATGAGCAGACAGTACTAGCATGTGAAGCTCCATTTGTGCAAATGGAGCATCATGTGCAAGAGCCCTCCGTTCACATGAATAGAGCTTCATGTGGGAGTGCAAGTGCCTTTCGCTTGTGCAAATAGAGCTTCAGGCACATGCACTTGCCCATCTCTCCCACAGCCCAGGGGTCAACAGTGGCACTGCTTGAGTTCATTAGTCGAAGCCTTGATACCTGATTTTGAACAGGCCTGAATGGCCCAGGGGTTGGGGACTCCTGTTGTAGCACAATTGTCTGACTCCTGTTTAAACATTTCTACTGCAAAAGAGCCCACTGAAAGATATTCCAATGTTAGAAAGTTTCTTACAATAGTTAGACATCATCTTTGCTATGATTCCAATTTCCACTTTCTGCTGGATAGCCTTTCAGCTATTTGAGGATAATTATGTCATCTTCCCATAATCTTCTCTTCCCTGGTTAAATACTTAGCCTTTCCATTATTTCTCATAAAACTAGATTTCTGGCTTCTTTCCTATCTTGGCTGCTCTTCTAGTCCAATTAGTCAACATCTTTTGTAGGATATGCACATCAACTAGTTGTAATCAGCAAAGGCACAAACATGCCCCAACATCTCTCCCCCCAAGTTATTACTGACTTCATCAACACCCAGAATAATTAGTCTTAAATTGTGCATTAGTGGTACCAAGGTAAAGTTGCACTGGCTAACCTATCTTGAAACCATTCAGGATTGTATTTAAGATATATAAAATCTGTTAATTTTTGTTACTTTGGTACCTTGAGCCAATTGTTGTTACTTTGGTACCTTGAGTTGTTTGAAACAGGAAATGTAGAAGGACAGTAAATTTCATGCAGGTTTGATTTTCTTCTGATTCAAAGATGCGCAAATGGTAATTTGACTCAGCAGTGGGGAAAGGCTTTATAATGTATTACTTTCTTAGTGCAATTAAAAAGCTGGTTATATTTCACCAGTTCCTTTTTATATGCAGCATGGCCAAGTCAGGTGTCTCTTCTTTCATACATGCATAATCCATATAAAGAAGAATTCAGAAGCACACCAGCACTGTCAAAGACAGAAGCCAAAGCTGAAATTACACCATGCATTCATGATAATGCCACCTCACAGTTACCTAATTGTAGCAAATTAGTTTTCCTGTTTAAATTCTACATGGCTTTCATAGAGCTTTGATTATCTATTTAATTTTGTATTCGTGATGTTGGTGTATGCTAAGTTTGGTGGCTTTATTTGCCTGATTGTTACCCGCCCCGAGTCCCTTTGTGGAGATGGGGCGGGATATAAATCTAACAAAATAAAATAAATAAATAAAATAAATCTAGTAGAGTGCCCTTTCCTATACATGTATTTTTGGCTCACATGTGCATAATTCTCCAGTGTGCCTGCGATGGGATCCAGGAAGCATGGGATGACTCTTGTCCTGTAGCTCTATAGACACTCTGTCTATAGAGCTACAGGATAAGAATCATCCCATGCTTCCTGAATCCCATCGCACACCCTGAGAAGGAGCGTATCAGGTAAGACCAATGCCCCTTTTCATATACATTTCTCACTGAATACAGGTAGTCATTGATTCACAAAGGTATTTGGAACCAGAACACTATTGCTAAGCAACACAGTTGTAAAGTGTGATGTCATGGATCATGCTGATTTATAATAATGTTTCCCTCAGTTCCGGTTGCAGTCATTAGGCAAATCCCTCATTCTTGTTAGAGAATCACATCACATGAGCGCCTTTTGTGACCTGCTGGTTTCCCAACTGACTTTGGTTGTCAGAAGCCAGTAGCGAGGATCGCAAATGATGATTATGTGACTGCAAGACGTGTAACTGTCATAATTGCAGGGTGGTTGCCAATTATTCAAATTGTAATCACATGGCCTTGGAGATACTGTGATAGCTGTATCTTTGAGGACTGGTTGCATATCTCCTCATTCAGCACCATTGCAACTTCGAATGGTCACTGAACACATGATCATTAATTGAGGCCTGCATGTAGTTCATCGAAATGGGTTGTTTTTCATCTTGTATGTAATAAAGCTTCTCCCTCTTTGTTTATTATATTTTAGAACTCTAAATATAGAAAAACCTATGCTGTTGGCTAAGCAAATTATAAAAACACAGCTCTTTGATTTTATTCAGGATTATAGAATAAGGACAATTTTTTAAAACTGATGTTTCATTAATATTACTAGTATTTTGGTGAAAAATGATCTTTTTATTAAAAGAAAAGTGGAGTATTGCAGTAGCATATTATTTCAAATCTGCTAGAACTTGCAAGAAATCCTTTTCTGTTGTGTGATATGTCACTAAATTTAGCTCTGCTTCCTTTGATATAAGATTTTATGCAAAATTGGATGTTAATTACACTGCTGTCATTATGTTTGTGAAGAGGATTGATTCCAGGTTTAAATAATTACATTAACAATAATTACTTAACTTTCTAGGAAGAAATATCTGAATTGAAAGCACGTATACATGTTGTTGTAGTTGAAAATGAGAAACTACAAAATAATCTGAAAATGGAAACAGAGCGGACTTTGAGAGAGCAAACTGTTCTCAATGCTTCAGTAAGTTCTATGGAATTTAAAATATATGTCAAATATAAATAAATATGTAGTCTTAAAATTTTATTTAATAAGAAATCTGTAAGAAATTTAACAATGCATCAAATATGTCGCATATATGTAGCTTATGTTACCAGATATATAAACAGAGAGATAGATCTGTATTGTAAATAGCCTAGTGCACAATTTAATATTTTGTCTCTTTATAAAATCATAATAACTCAAAAGAACCTTAGTAATCAACTAATCCAAACCCCTGCTTTGGGCAGGATATTTTGGATGAAGGCCTTAGTTTTTTTTTGAAGGAGAGGCCAGGATCTAACATAAAGGTGGCTAAACTGACAGGCAGAAGGACTTTAACCACGTCCTCAGACCTAACAGAATCAAGCTCAGTCTAGATAACATTACAACTGGGTTGGACTTGCCCAATCAGAATCCAACTCCAAGTAAATCTGAGTGAAGTTGTCTGCAAGACTGCATGGATATTTCTTATCATGGTCCTGTAGATGATCCTGAGGCCTTGCGTGTCCTGAATATGAAGTGGGTGACTTGAAATAGGGCTGCTGGCTGATATCAGAAGATGCAATAAGTATGGAGAAATAGCGTTTTGTCACCTTTATTGTCATGACATAGATCTGACAGTGGCTCTTACTCACTTGGGTTCATTCTTTGTCTTCCTTCAATGCAGAGTTTTGTTTAATTAGATATTTAATGGCTTCATATGGTAACAATTAATGGTTGCTTCCACTCATTTTATCAGTAGAATTTCATTTGTGCGACATTGTTTTTCTGTCCTGATCTCTTTATTAAAACTAAAACTTTCCTGTAAGTCATAAAGCTCTTAGGAAAGATCTGGAAATGGTGCAGAAGGAACAACTTGTAGAAATAGTTCAATAATTTGCTATACTAATAATATAACATATAAAGTTATATGATTATCAGTTGTTATTGAGCTTATTATGAATAAATATAACAAGATCAGTAACAAACATATAAACTAAGGAGAAATTTCCTGACAGTTAGAACAATTAATCAGTGGAACAACTTGCCTCCAGAAGCTGTAAATGCTCCAACACTGGAAGATTTTAAGAAGAGATTGGACAACCATTTGTCTGAAGTGGTGTAGGGTTTCCTGCCTGAGCAAGAGGTTGAACTAGAAGACCTCCAAGATCCCTTCGAACTTTGTTATTCTGTTAAATCTGACATACCACATACCTTGATCCCAATACATTTAATAAGGAGATAGCACATGGATTATACACTAGATGCTATTTATTCATGGATAAAAACATACTTCTGTAGAACATTTTGTACAACTGGGTACATGGCAGAATGCATTACTAGCAGGACTTTTTAAAAAGAACAAAAAGGGGAAATGTCAAACTCCAAAGTGATTTGAGATTCATGGACTATGTGCATGCTCCCATGACATTCTTATTACACGCCTGAATGCTGGACATAACTGCATTCATGAGGCAGTGACTGTAAGCTAGCATTGACGCACTGAAAACAGATGAATTTTTTGCAAATGTTTTCCAGTCTGTAGAAACAAGGTTTTTTTCTTCTTTGCTTCACAATCAGAAGAAATGTTTATATCTCTTACTGTTAGTTCTTTGAGTGGGAAACATATTTCTCTGAATGTCCCTCTTGGCCACCAGTAGAAAACCTCTGAAAGCATTCATAAACTTCAGGTAACTGAGAACAGTCAGAGACAAAGCAGATTGGGGATACAGTGTTTCTAATATGAATTCTCAGCCATATCAGTTGTACAGCTAGTCCTCAACTTACAACCAAAATTGAGACTGGAATTTCTGTTATAAATCCTTGCTGTTGCAATTAGTTGAGTTGGACCTGATTTTACTATTTTTATAATAGTTGTTAAGTGAATCACATGTTGTTAAGCAAATGCAGCTTCTCCAATGCACAAATTACAAAGGATGTGACAGCAGGGCACTGCAAACCCTTATAAATACAAGCTGTTGCCAAGTGCCTGAACTGCAGTCATGTAACAGGGGTTGGTGTGAGTGCAAGCATAGGTTGTTGTAACTTTGAACTGTTGTTAAATGAATAGTCTTATGTTGAGGACTATCTGTAGTATGGCACTACTCTTGAGCTGCAACAACAAATTAAATTGATGTGATTAACTAGATAGAGATGGGAAAAAAGAAACAGCTAGAAAATAAAAAATATCATAGGTAGATTCATAGTTAGTTCTAAAATATATTAAGGACTGATCTTTGAAGCATCAAAATTGTCTGTTAATTCCTAGATTTCTTGGGGCATATTAGTTATTGCTTTAATAACATTCAGTGGATTTTTTAAACATTCTACTTCTCATCTTATTGATACAGGCAATAAGCTAGATATGGAAAAGAATTTTTAGGGATTCATAAAATCCTGACCTAAAGGGGATGAAAGTTTTTATAAACTTCAACTTTTTCTACAGCTTTTATTGAAAACCTTGTGAGGAGGGAGGTGACACTCTACAAAATAATCCCACTCCACAACCTAATAGCTGGCCTAAGATATATGCAATCTTCTTTCATTTGCTAGCATTGGGTTTTGGTGACTTTTTCAGAGTTTTGTCCTCCGGTGCAGGCCAATTGAGGTAAAGCTATTAAACAGGTTGTAAGTCTCGGTTATTAAACTTATGACCACAACTAGGACTGGAACTTTGGTTGTGATGCAATCACTAAGTGAGTCATAATGTGATCACAACCTGATTTTGTAATCTTTTTTGGCATGGCTTTAAATGAATCACACGTTTACTAAGCAAATCCAATTTCTTCCATTGACTCTGCTTGTTGGAAGCTGGCTAGGAAAGTCACCAATGACAATCACATTATCATAAATACATGCCAATTGCCAAGTACACAAATCATGATCATATGACTTTGGGTACACTGCAAGAGGCATAAGTGTGAACACCGGGTAAGATACTTTTTTCAGCATTGTCATAACTTTGAATGGTTGCTAAGTGAATGGCCAGCAACCAAGAGCTACCTATAATGCAAACAGGACAGGATATGTGCATCTTTCTAAGACAAAAACTACAAAATTGCCTCACGCCCAATATAATCTTGTTTCTAGTGTCAGTCTGGTCACTTGTATAGCACGTGGGATTGAGTTTTCTCCATGGTAGCCACACACTTGTGCCACTCATTGTCCAATACAATAGAGGAACTGTCTTCCATATTGGCCATTTGTGCAGCGTTTCCAGCCATTTTACTGCCATATGAATATCACTTACTGTTCCTGCTTAAGCTATAACTTGTCAATGGCATCCAACTGCTCAAGTATTTTAAGGCAGTGTTCCCTAACCCCCGGGCCGCGGACCGGTACCGGTCCGTGGATTAAATGGTACCGGGCTGCCCGAGGAACGAGGTT
>JAOYMU010000252.1:57885903-57897678 GCA_025802295.1 Psammodynastes pulverulentus | reverse complement strand
GGCCTGCCCCCCCCCCCCCCCAGTCCTTCATGGCCCCACCGACTCCTGCTCCTTGATCATCTAATACTTCCCCTTCTTCGGTTCCTGCTATTCAGTTTTATTTTATATCCATTGTATTACATTAATTTTCTTTTAAATATCAGACTTTCTAATTTTGGTAGTTATGAGTTAATTTGCTTTGCTTAATTGGATTATGGCTTTTGTGGTCTTTCTAAGACCAATGGACCTGTAAAAGACAGAACTGGATCTAGTCTATCATCTGCAGCCTGTACATCCTTCTCAATGGTAAGGATTTAGAGCAGGGCTTCCCAAATTGTAAGGTCTGACTCCCACAAGAGCTGCAGACTTCCCAGGGGTGTGTGAAGTACCTCTCATTTGTACATTGTTACAATAAATCCACCTTTTCCCAAATACTAGTCTGGGTTATAATGTGGTGGTGGAGGAAGAGGCACAAACTTCATTGTTCATTTGTGATCATCATGGTATTTGGATTTATAGACGAATTAAGATAACATTAAATAGAAGTGTGATGACAAAAAAATTGGGAACACTGATTTAGAGGAACCTTTCATGTGGGTCACACCTCAATCTGAGAGCGATATCCGAATTCTACTTCTGGATTAAAAGCAGCAGGCATTTATCAATATTTGCATTTTTGACATCTTCTCACAGGACTATGCATGAAATAAAATCTAATGTAGGGTTAAAATCAAGGAAGGACGCATGAAAGGGATAAGATGAACATAGTCAGGTTTTCCGCAGCTATCTAAACCCAAAGTGTTTTTTAGGTAAGCACAATTATTAATGTGTTTTCTTTTAAAAATTAATCGATATGGAGTTATACGAAGTCCAGCAACTGTATTATTTTGAGTTTAGAAATAAAATATTTAGAAATAAAATGAAATAAAATGCAACAATACATGAGCACACAGTAAATTCAAACTTAAGGTAAACCACTCCAAACTTGATTGCAGAAAATTCGACTTCAGCAACAGAGTTGTAAATGTCGGGAATACACTACCTGACTCTGTGGTCTCTTCCCCCAAACGCCCAAAATTTTAACCTTAGATTGTCTACTGTTGACCTCACCCCATTTCTAAGAGGTCTGTAAGGGGCATGCATAAGAGTACCAATGTGCCTACCATCCCTGTCCTAATGTCCTTTTTATTCATACCTGATTATACATATGTTTATATGTTATGTTCATACTTGTACTTGTTTTTCTCATACATGCTTGACAAACTAAATAAATAAATAAAAAAATATCTGTGCACAGGGGAGATACTCTGATTCTGTTTCCAACAACTTTTTGATGAACCAATGAGAAGGCTGCCTCTTCACTTGTAACAGTAGCTGGTTAGCAGTAATGGTTTCTTGAATCTCTATCAGAATGGGAATCTGTTCTTAGATTTATTCTGTTTCCATAGCACACAATCAGATGACTGTGAAATGCCTAGAAGATTGAAAAAGACAGCCAACTCTCTGCTAATGATATTGTCCAGCACCTGGTACTAGGAAACCTTGGATACCTTAGCTAATATTTAACTATCTGAATCAATACTTATTGATTAACCCATTGCCCATGTATTTAATTGTCTTTTGAAGCTGTCCAAGCTGATAATTACCTTTATATTCTGAGGTAGTGTATTTTTCTTCTAATTCATATGTATTTGAATTTTGAATTTTCATTTTAAATCCTACAAGCTATTTGTATGATTCATGCATTTTAGAAATCAAAATAAATACTTGGAAGAGCTGGTTCAAATCTTCCATGCCACACAAGTCTCAAATGAAAATGTGATTTGAGCAGTACTGTTTATTATTAACCCAGTATCACTGGGTTGATAAAGGAATAGCATTTATATATTATGTTTTATTGTTAAAATACAAGTATGTTTGGATTAAAGTCATTCAATATTTCATTTTTAAATATGAAATATTTAAATATTTGTTGAATAAAAAAAGAATTGTAGACAACAATGTATGGTTATTATTATATTGCATTTCTACCTGCTCCACAAAAATGGCCTGTTACTGGCTCTCTTTAAAGCAGCAGAAATTGGTGCAGTATCAGCATCTTCAGACAGTGTAACACATAGAGTGCCACACAAGAATGATTGAGCATTTTTAATTTTTTATGCAGTCTGTCAATTTCTGATGTTATAAATTTCATTTTATTGGTTGAAGCATTGTAATAAAAGTTTTGACATCAAACAGAAATTTGGTTTTGAATATAAAATTTAATCATATGAATAATCTAATAGATTAGAAATAAAGGAAGGTCTTGCTATTAACAGATGGGGAAAGAAGCAATTCCTATCCCATCTATACCTCTAAACATTTTCTGAGGGACCTTCCAGAAAAGGTTTTTTTGGGAAGAATCCTGTGAAGGAATAGATTGCTAACGGTTGCTTCTCCCCTTCCACTAACAACATCACTAACAACAATATGGAGCCGAGGTGGCGCAGTGGTTAGAGTGCAGTACTGCAGGCTACTTCACCTGATTGCTAGCTGCAGTTTGACAGTTCAGATTTCACCGGCTCAAGGTTGACTCAGCCTTCCAACCTTCTGAGGTGGGTAAAATGAGGACCCAGATTGTTGGGGGCAATATGCTGACTCTGTAAACCGCTCCTTCAGAGTTAGATGTGAGTGGGAAAAAGAAATGTTGCTAAGTAAGCTCACTGGATAATCAGATGGGTGGCACATCAATTTAATTAATAAAATAAAAAGTAGTGTAAGAAAAAGGGAGGCAGGAGATAGAGCAAATCAGAGACTGATTGTTTACTGCAGACAAAATGGCAACAAGGCTTAAGAACCCAAAAGCTATCTGGTGTGGAAGGAGTTTTAAAAAACTGACAGAAATAGAGGCAAAACAAAGCAGTGAAAGTCAGCAGGTAGTGAAAGCAAGGAGAGAACAACAAAAAGGGGTAATAAAGCAGACAGCCCAGTAGGCTGGGAATGACAGGGCACAAGGGAAGAAAGCCACCAGCATAAATAAGTGAGCAGCAGGCACTGGGTGATTAGGAAGATTCTGAGCAAGTAGACGTCAGATCCTGAAGAGAACAACAGTCGGAGCCACCCCTGAGAGCAACAGGAGCTCCAGAGCAACAACCCAGATCAGCATAATAAAAGATAAAGGCAATGACTGGAAGCAGAGCAAGAGCAAAGTGATTGGAAGTAACATTCAGAGCAGTAGAAAGGGCAGGAAGTGGCTAGAGTTAATTAGAAAAAGAGGATCATGAAGCATGGATGACAAAAGAACTACTTCCAGGCAAGGAAGGACTGGGTGGGTGGCAAGAAATCACAAGAGATAATAGAACAAAAAGCTTCAGAGGATGAAAAAGCAGGTGGACAGGCTGGGTTGCAACCAGAGAGGAAAGATAGAAGAGAATACTTAAGAAATAGACGGTACAAGTAGAGAGGGGCACATTTGATGCTTTTCAACATAGACTCCTTTTGGGTTAAAAGAAAGCTGTTCTTTTCCCTCTTGCCCACATGAATTGTTTTCCTGTAAAGAAAGTTGTTCAGAACAAGAGGAGTTCATCGTTTAAATGACCTCTTTGTATATAAGATTCTTAGAATTTTGATCCTTTAAAGACTGTGAACCCTGGAGAAGAAGCCAGTTTTGGAGACAGTTCTGGAGGGCAGGCTGGATTTGGATAGTGCAGGTATGTAAGAGAAAGGAAAGTGCTAATTCTCAGGAAAAATCTCTCTGAAGAAAAAGAGAAAGGAAGAAAGAAGATTCACCCCATTAATTTCTAAAGTGTTGTTTAAAGGTATTACTCTTACGGAAAGAGACACTAAAACATTGCTGTTTGAACAATATTAGTGATAAATCCGTTTATTGATCCACATAATGAGGTGCTTTTTTATGTTTACTGGATTCTCCTGACAGGGTTTGGAAATTGCTTTCTTTTTAGCCCCAAACAAATGGAGACATAATCCCATGTTTCCCAGCATAAGAAGTGTTGAGAGTTCAATAGCATTCTAATCAACTCTTGCTCAGGATGAATCCTGTCTTTAAATATCCCCAATTCCAATTTTTTTTCTATACAAAGATTACAGATTGAGATATTTTGTGCCAGCACTCATACTGAAGTCTGTTTTACATTCTTTAGCATTTTTTCATAATACCTAGTTTTCCTTGTTCATTTGCTGGACTGCTAATTACCTCATACACCTTCATACCTGTCTATGGAGAGTCTGAGTCATCCAGGTCATGGTTGTCCCAAAGGTGCTTTTTCAAGAGGCATCTGGACTTTCTGGCTTTTCTTTGAAGACATTTTGCTTCTCATCCAACAAGCTTCTTCAGCTCTGAGCTGAAGAAACTTCTTGCATGAGAAATGAAAGGTCTGCAAAGAAAAAAACAGAAAGTCCAGATGCCTCTTAAAAAAAACACCTTTGGGACTCCATACCTATCAGTCTTCAACAAAAAGGACACTTTGAGAATAAAATTCATTATTCATATCAGCTTTTTCATGCGGTACAGGTTGTGTCCCATGTTTAACTAAAGTAATTACTGTACATATTTTCCAGTGAAAAAGAAGGGAAAATTAGAAGTTCGAACCTCATTTTTAGCCCAGATTATCAAATGGACATTGTATAAACAAGCTATATTTGGGAAGCTCAGATCCCTGAAAGGAATTGAATATAGAGTGAGATGGAAAAAGAAATGAATTTAAAGAAATAACAAAATAAAATAAAGAAATATTTCTTGTATAAGTCTTTTGAAAAGCACCTTTGGGACAACATGGATGACTGAGAATCTCCAGTGACATAATAGAAAAATTATTGCAAATATGTGGCATTTTGGAATAAGTTCTTTTATTCTCCATGACGAGGCTGCTTCTCACCAGTCAGGTATAGAAAAGAGCAGGAAAGCGCACATTATTTATTGGAAAGGGCAAACAAAAGAACACAAGACTTTTTTCTACATTTATATCATTTATCCAGTCAACATTGTGGCATTAAATCCCATATGCAGACAGATTTTATTGTTGGCACAAGAACGACTGCAAACTGTGGAAACGTTTCATGTGGTCATGAATGGAACACATTCCATCAATAATATATTTTACAAGCCACAATACATGATGCGAAAGTCCACTCATAAATTGTCACAAGTATAGTTACTAATGCTATAAATAATCAGTGCAGAAGACTTCAGGGTTACACTCAGTTCCTTCAGCGCTATGATATGTCCTGGAACATTCCACAATATTAGTCATTAAAGCAGTTTAAGTGGAACTTCACTGTTTACACTAAAGTATCTCATATTATGGTTCATAAAATATATTTTTTAATTCATATTGCTGGAAACTATTATTTGAAATATGACAAATAATTTGTTTCTTTGTCTTTTGTACATTAATGAGAAGGTTGCCACTATTTTCAAGAGTAATGTTGGTTTACTCTTTTAAAAATTAATGATATTGAAAATGGGAGCATAGATTCCTAAAAATCACACACACCTAGCTGAAAGTTGCCAGGCACAAACAGCCAGAACTGTTCCTTGAATGGATCAAATAGGCTTCTTTGTTGTTGATATCAATTTATAAGAATCTCACCAGACTGTCTGTCTTCCCATATTTTCTGGTTTGACCTCAAATGTTTGACTTAAAATGTTTCCTCCCCCAATGAAGACAGAATATCTTTTAATTCCAAATCCCAAATGAGGCCTCTTCTCTTTTAGTTCTTTGTTCCACCATGTAGTTATGTGTGTATATTAGACCTTATTAAATATTCTGTATTACTTATTGTGCCATAAAACTTTGGTGGGTATACAAGACAACATAAAAGCATACCAATTGCATTTTACAACTGAAAATCTACAGGTCAAAAGTGGGCAAAAATGTCTGCATTTGGAGAACTGTGGAAAATGCAAACACTTATTTATGGAGATAGTTGCCTTTCAGCACTATATATTAACAGAAATAAACAGAACTTACAGTGTATTTGATAAAACATGAGCGTTAACAAAAACAAGCATGATGAAAACACCTATTATTTTTACTTTATATTGTTGTTTCTATACTTATTAGAACTAAAAATCTTTGACTTTAATCAAATTATACAATATAGACTTGGAATCATAAACTCACAGGAAAGATTTTTAGGAAGATCACCTACTACATTATACTCAAGAATAAGAAATTTAAATTATTACAGAAAGGTCTGGATTTTTACAGTTAATCTTTATTTCAAAGCAAATGTACCAATTTCAAAGAGTTTTCACTTCTATTTTTGACCTATATTTTTTCAAATAGGGTCTAGTTTCCATCAGAAAGAGAGGAATAAATTTTAAAAAACTTAGCCATTTGATTTAACACTATCAGCTTCACACTCTATAATAATCCTCCCTTTGAGAGCTATAACATACTGCCTTATGCAACTGAATCCATATTTTAGAATACCTGACCTGATTTTGCTGAGAAGATATTCGACAATTTTACAGAACGCTCAAAACTATCATGAGCTTTCAAATTTTATGTTTTATGTTTTCTTCACAGCCTGAAATTCTTCTTCATTTAAACTCTGCCCTTTTAGTTCCTCATGAAATTCCTGAATATTTGGTTAAGATAAGTCTCTCACAGGAAAATTACCAAACACTATTTCAGTAAATGTAAAAGGTATTTAAAATCAGTCAGATTTCTTCTCATTGGAGTTCAGTTGGAGTTCCAGGTTAAAAAAAACAACACTCCACTATCCAGTGATATTTAAAAGCTTTGAAATATATTTTAGCATTTATTATAGGTAGAGATTGTGAAAAGCTATTATAACTGCACTTAAAAAGGTAGAATTCCTAGGTTTCTCCTGCCTAGAACTTTTGGATGTAGTCAGCAATTTTAATTTTACCTTGTATGCTTCAAAGCATTTTTGCACAAAGGAAACATTTTCTGATTGCTTCAATTTAATAAAGAGAAATACAGTTGACTATGACTCAGTTCTAACTAAAAAAAAATCAGTTGGATTAAAAATGAATTAAAATATTAATACCCCTCCAATACTTTACTCTAATACCTTGTACGGAAACATGTAATAAAGCACTTAAAAGCTTATCTCACTACAGCATGGGCATTTAAAATTAAAAGCTAACTATAAAATTCTGTTGAAGTAATGCTGCTGGAAATGTATTTGTCTTGTCAAAGCATTTTTGGTTTGTGAGAAATCAGAAAGTTTTTTCAGAGTGTCATGAATGCTGACTGAGATTGTAGCATCTCTCATTCAAAGCAACATCTCGACTTGTGGACTCAACAATGCAAAGTAACCAACATAATAATGCTTTCAGTGTCTGGCCCATTCCTTGCCCGATTTCCTTCCATTTTCATCAGGAATGGTAAATTTCAAGCCAGATTTTTTGAACAAGTTCACAGCTATGCTTTACAAAAAAAATCATTATTGCAAAGTAAAAGTTAAGATTCATTGCTGCCTGTTTCTGAAAGAAATAGTATTCTCCAAAAGGACTTAATTTGAAATCTTTCCAAGCAACACGAGTTTGCCTCAAGTATCATATTTGTATTCTAATGTAATAATAATTCATAATTTTTCTGAAATTGCTTTTCAGCTCTTCACATAAACTGTTCAAGTTTTATTCACTCAGGAACAAGAAGATTCAGTGTTGATCCTGGGGGCTTTATTAGGAAGCATTTAATGTTTTCCCATCAGCTGGGAAATAACAGCTGCCAATGAAATTCATTGCAATATTCTTTTTTTCTGTTCATAAATGTATTTGTGTATAATAGACACACATCCTGTTGTCATATTGTCACTTTAAATTTGAATCACATAACAACCCACTTCCATCTATATTAAACTATATGCCCTCCATCCTTTAGATGTGTAATTGGATTCTGAAAACCAAACTTTAACAATAGTTCGTTGAAATCAATCTAGCCCTTATTGTATTTCCAATCAAGGAAGGCACTAGAAACAAGTGTCTGCTTTGTTCCATGGCATAGTGTGGAATGATCCCGTGAATTTGCTTGCTGTTATTTTGAGGGAGTAAGAGACAAGGGACTTCTTTGTCATCTATCACCATCACTAGGCATCTTGCTTGTTACTACTAAAAGACAAGAGAGCTACTTTTCCTTACAGTTGTCTCATTGCCAATTGAACAGGCCAGGTTACAATTCCTGCCATCAGATCAATAAGGAAGGTTATGACCTAAGTGTATAAAAAGAGATGGACAATTATGTCAGCCAAAGAAGACTTCTCAGGCCAAAAGTATTCATTTGTATTTGATATACGCATTATAAGTACTGTAACATATTTCTCAGCCAGGAATGATCAAACTTGGCAACATCACTTATATTTCTTTACCTTTATCTAAAGGTAAACTTTATTCAAAGTTAGACATAAAATAGTGTACTTCCCATATATTTTCAGGATATATTTCAAGGGAAGTTAAACTTGAAAGAGCTTTGTCCAGAAGAATCAGATTTCCTGAATTTTAATAAGTTACAAAAAAAACCTTATATGGAATGTAGAATTCATTCTTAAACATAACCAAAATATCATCCATTTATCCACTGCTAAAAATATGACCAATATTTCACTACTTCTGGAAACTACAAAACCAGACATATGAATTCTAGAATTTGCAATACAAATGTACTGTAAATAGATCCAATCTGGATCAGTCATCGTGACCAGAGGTTTACTCTTCTGAGCTTTTGGACACATGCAGAAGCCCATCTTCAGGGAACTTCTCTCTACTGGAATGTGTGCTTTGGGCTAGTATTTGAGCTAGCTTCTATTTCAGTAGAGAGAAATTCCCTGAATATGGGCTTTGAGTCCAAAAACTCAGAAGAATCTTGCAACATCATTCTGGGACATGCCTTCATTCATGTACCGTACATAGTTTCAATGGAGCTGAAAAGTTTTTTAAAATGAAGTTTTTTAAAATAGCATATAAAAATAAATCTCTGAAATGAATGGATCTTATTTTGTAGTCTATTCCACGGGTATGAATACACGCATCATCACAAAATTTCCAGAACCATAACTGAGCGAGTCAAGAGGTATTTCAAGAGAAGAGTACTCTACTCCTCTGCTCGCAATAGAATACCTTATGCCACCAGGGTTGAAATTTTGGACCTGGACAACCTAAAACTACACTGCCTACAGTCTGACATAAGCTTAGTACACAAAATTGTCTGCTACAACATCCTACCTGTCAATGACTACTTCAGCTTCAAATGCAATAATACATGGGCAAACAATAGATACAAACTCAAAGTAAATCACTCCAAACTCAATTGCAGAAAATACGACTTAAAACATAGGCTTATTTGCAATTTGATTGAAGATTAATCTGAAGATAAGAAAACATTAGGTATTAAATATAAAATGTTATTATGTATGAAATACAGTGTTTATTCTAAAATAGGAAAGGAAAATTTCTGTCATTTCAAGGGCCTTGGGCATACTTCAGATGCGAAGTCAGTTTTCCCACTTATTTTATAACTTAATTTATTATTTCTTTTTTTAATTTATGGTCTGTTTTTAGTATTAGCCCAGACACCTTTTTTATGCTTATTCCTCTAGTACAGTTTTTCTGTCTACTATTTATAAAACGGGCAGAAAAGAAAGTGAAAAGGGACATTACCAGAAAAAGGAGGGGAAAACTCTTTTATTTTTGTGGGAGAAAGCGAATGAGAGGGTAAGAATGATTTGTTTTCATCTTTTCCCCAAGATGTGCAATGGAGTTTTTAAACCTGTAAACTTTAGTTCTAGCACTGATGGGCTGGGGTTTTGCATCTTCTGCCATATTTCTTAGCATACTATTTAAAGCATTATAGATCAAGTCGTCGTCCTCCTTCCTTTTTTTCCCCAGTACACAAGAATATCAAACAATATAATCAGCAGTCTTTTCCCATCCTACCACAGGTTGATAAATATTATGATATTATGATATCAGTTGTATCTCTAAACTGCTATCATGAACATATGCAAGCACCCTCCCCATATACTAATTAATGTAATCTGCCCAAGAAGATTATATAAAACTTGGTACTTTGAGTAAGAAGCAATGTGAAAAGTAGCTTATGGTTGGGGATATTACTCTTACCTTCAACATGGTACAACAACACAAATTAATAAAGCAGCCAGATCTATGTCTGGTAGTGGTACCCTTTTTTATGACTTTCTGCATATAACTCTAAAACTGTTTTTAACGAACCTATTCATGAACTCTTTTAAAACTGTATGTGTTACCGGGTAGTGTTTATAATGTGGTAAAAGCAGGGCTTTTTTTCTGTGGGAACGCAGCGGTACTGCGTTCCGGCACCTTTTTCGGAGTCCGCGGCACGTGACGCGTCTCAGCCAATCGCGCGCTATTACTTCCGGGTTTTTTTAGCGCGCGACGGGGGGAGCGCGGGGGAGCGTTCCGGCACCTTTTTGTGCCGAAGAAAAGCCCTGGGTAAAAGACAAATTGGACAAAAAGATTAGCACTAATAGCCACTGGCATTTATTGTAACTGTGTACCTAAAAATGGAATTACAAGATTTTTTGCTCATTAAAGTACCCAAGGTTCTAATGATTTTGGACTCTTATCCAATCCTCATAGCATCTATCAAAAACATCAGCTGTATCAACCTTTCTGCTTTTACTTTAGTGAGGAAAGGCATATTCATTATAATTTAATCTTGGTGCAAGAACATCATACTCACCAAGTATATTTAACCTCAAGACCTCATAAAAATAAAACCTGATACTCCTGTTTCATTTCAAAACTGAAAAATCAATGCTCATTTATCTCCATGTGGAGTCATCTTTTATTATTGTTGATTATTCTTGACTCAGACTTTTCCCTGCAAGATATTATGAGAGAAGTACTTAAACTATGGAAAATATTTCTTAATCAAAAAATATTTTTTCTCAAAGCAACCTCTCGAAAGCCGTACATTGGGGAATTAGGCATATTAAAACTTTCGCAGTTTGGATTCCTGGTCTGTGGCATCTTAGGTCTGTCCAAGGACGTTCAGATGCTGCCCCTCCACCCCACCCCCCTCAGGCCTTCAGAAGAGTTTCAAGTAACATGACTGTCTTCCTGCCCTTCAACTTGAAGGGAACACAGTGTGCAGATCACGGCTATACTCTGAACTCCTGAAGATCCTATGCCATACAAAAAGGAAAAAGAAAAAAGGAAGGCATAAAGTCCATAGCTTGGCATTTTGCAGACAGATTGATCTGGAGCTGAAGAGAAGGGAGAAACTGACAAAATACTTAACTATTTCCTGCCACCAATTTTGTTTGGGCTCCTGAAATAGAACTGAAGAGCTTTTAAGTTTGTATTTTGCTGAAGCTTAGGAGTCAGAAGAAAGGGTGAGACATGAATTTCCCCTCATGGAGACATGGAGCCCCAGTATCTTGGTTCAATCCAACCAATAATTTTGCAGCAGTTTCAACTTCAATATGCCTGGGCCGAAAATAAATCAGTTGAGTTCTCCAATATTACTAATATTGTGGAAAAATAGAGGTCTGGAGCTGCTTTCATACTTGGCACATAATCTGATGTGGAAGAGCCTTGAAGACCTTTCAAAATGATTGCCAGTCAGAAGACAACAAAAAGGCATCTTGTGACCATATAAGGTTCTCAAAACTCCTGGAAATGCAATGCTGACAGGCCAAATACATATTCCTTCATATTTTGTTTGCAACAAGGTTTACCATATCTGGGCTTCAAGAATAGATGATAGCAAAGTTAGTGTTTGCACTTTCTCTCTCTCTCTCTCTCTCTCTCTCTCTCTCTCTCTCTCTTTCTCTCTCTCTCTC
>JAOYMU010000252.1:57849923-57863745 GCA_025802295.1 Psammodynastes pulverulentus | reverse complement strand
GTGAGAGAGAGAGAGAGAGAGAGAGAGTGAGTGAGAGAGAGAGAGAGAGCGAAAGAGAGAATAAGAGAGAGAATAAAATGGAGAGAATAAGAGAGAATAAAAGGGAGAGAATAAGAGAGATGGCATGTCTTCACAAGTATTTTTGGCTTGGTTCTTTGAGAAGAAGGAAGAATTCTTAAATGAGAATTAAATATCTTCAAGGGAGATACTAAAATAGTTAAAGGAGTTAATTCAGAATGTTAAGAATGTTCTATTCTTCTGCAAAAGATGATTGGTAAAGACTCATACAAACTACATAGTCTATATCAGGCAATATCAGGATTCCCTTCAGACACTCCTTAGAAAGATAATTTGCTGAGCAGACTCTTTAAGCAAAATCAAGCAATATAATGAAAATTGGCACCATTAAACAGCAAAATCCTTGACGCTGCAGAGAACACGTACTTTACAAGTGTTTCATTCGAGTTCAGAGAACTGTTAAGCTTTAGATTATCTTAAAATAAATACTGGCATTGCAGTCACTTCTCTTCTGTATAGATTATGGAAACTGAAGCACTTCTGAACAGCAGCAGATTGAGGAAGGCACATTTTCTACATTAAAATATACATTAAAATTTGATAGGACCACTGGGATCTAGTTTAACACCATTTTAGTGTGGGTTTGAGCCAAACATCCCCCAATGGGCATCGTTCTTTCACAGGGCCAGTCTTAGAACATGGTGGAATGGTTCACTCCGTATCTGACCGCAACCAAACTGGTAGGTGAATCCCATTTAACTTTGGTGGTGGGACAACATGTGTCACAGAATCTACAAATCACAAGTTAGTCTAAAGCAGGGGTCTCCAACCTTGGCAATTTTAAGTCTTGTGGACTTCAACTCCCAGAATTCCTCAGCTAGCTTTGCCCCGCAGAAGTTTTGCTGGCTGAAGAATTCTGGGAGTTGAATTCCACAAGCCTTAAAGTTGCCAAGGTTCGAGACCCCTGGTCTAAAGCACGCAAAGTGGACAAAATGGCATGGATAACCTTGTCCTCCAGTATCCCTTGTCTGCTCAGTCTACTTCCTCAGACAACCAGCTCAATCTGTCCATGGCAGGATCAGTGCTATCTAGAAACAAGGTGAATTAATGCAGAGGGACCTTAAGAGGAAACTTCCACTTCCCACTATTTTCTAAACAGGGAAGAATAAATTGAAATACATTTTGAATGTGGTTAAAACACCGTTTGCATCACAATTAATACAAGTAACTTTTCAATATTGGGTGACTACAAATAACATTTTTTGTTACCCAATCAAGTGCTAAGCGCTTGTCAAGAATTTGTTGTGCATTCAGAACTGGAAAAAAAATTGCTTGGAAGAAAACCAGATTGATGTCATTCTCAAGCATATTTATTAAAACCTGAACAAATCAATTTGGGGGCATGCAGGGGTGAAATCAATATTTATGCAGCCTATCTTAAGAAAACAGAGAACTGCTTCCAACCAGCAGAGAATCTTAGCATTATTATTTCCCTGTGACTAATTTCCTTATTTTGGACTTGGTTCATTTATATCACTGAAGCCATTTACTCATTGTGGGTTATACAGGACAGTGTTGCTGACACACAGCCAGAGAAAATAAATGTAGTGTTGAAGGACCAACTGCTAAACCATTGCTTCTCTAGCAATACTACATTTATCTGAGGCCAGGCATTTCTTCCGGCAAAGGGATAAAAACTTCTGAATCGAGTTAATAAAGTCGATCACGATTCTGAAATCGTTCCAGGTTATCCTGTGGATCCTAAATTGCCCATTTTCCACACGACTTAAATAAGATTCCCCAGACCAAGAGCATTTCATTACGCTGGTTTTTCATTCCTTCCGTATCCTATCAAGACCTCAATTTGGACTTGGCACTACTGAAGACTTGAATCCCAGTAGTCCAGGGTGGAGCATCTGTTGGCTCTCCAAATGTTGTTGGAGCTAAATCCCATCAGTTCAACTAGCCTGTAGTCAGAGAGGGAGTCCAAGAACATTTGGAGAACCACCAACAATTCCCCATGGTGATGGCTCGGGATATCCAAAGAAATTGGAGCTGGCACAGAACAGAGGTAAGGAAGAAAACAAGGGGCCAAGGAATTGCCTAATTTGAATGGAGAATGCAATGATCAGTGGAGGAATAAAAGTACAGGTAGTCCTCGACTTACAATAGTTCATTTAGTGACCGTTCAAAGTCACAATGGCACTGAAAAACAGTGATGGTTGAGGTGTCCCGGGGTCTTGTGATCATCTTTTGCGACCGTCTGACAAGCAAAGTCAATGGGGAAACCAGATTCACTTAACAACCATGATACTGATTTAACCACTTGCAGTGATTCACTTAAAAACGGGGCAAGAAATAGGCAAAATTCACTTAACTAATTTTTCACTTAGCAACATAAATTCTGGGCTCAATTGTGGTCGTAAGTCAAGGACTACCTGTAATTAGCAATTTAGGACTTGAGGTATACGCTCATGATAGTGGGTGGATGGCATTTTTCATCCTTTACAGTTGGGGTATCAAACTCAAGGCCTGTGGGCCAGATCAGGCCCGCGAGGTGCTTAAATCTGGTCCATGGGGCTGGCCTAGAAATAGCAAAGGACCTGCCTGCGGTGCCTCTGGCATCCAAAACAAGGAGCAGGGGAGGCGCATGCAGCCTCCTTTGTGCCCCGTTTTCAGCCTGGATGGCCTGCAGCATTCTGCCGGCTAAAACAGGGTGTAGGGGACTGTGCATGGTCCCCCCATGCCCTGTTTCAGCCTGGATGGCCTACTGCAGCAGTCTGTCAGACAAAACAGGGCACAGGGGAGCGCATGTGGCCCACCCAGTGCCCCGTTTTGGCCAGCAAAATGCTGCAGGAGGCATCCATCCTGTCTCCCTTCCACCACCACCCCCGGCCAGCCAGCGGAGAACTGCAATGCTGATCCAGCCCCTCGAAGAAATCCAGCTTGGCACCCCTGCTTTACAGCTTTGAGATATGCATGCAATCAATGCTTTCCAAATGGTGGAGGACCCCAGGGGAATATTTTCATTATAATTCTCACATTCATATTTTTCCCCAGTCTTTCCAGAAAAAGTGTGATTGTCTCCAGGCAGAAATCTAAGGTTTTGTTCTTTATGGGAGTGTGTAGGAGAATTTCCTGGGCGAACAGGTAGGCGCCCTGGGATTGTCAAATCATAATCAAGAAACAAAACTCAGTACTCAGCTGAGAAATGAAGCTATATGCCAGAATTACAAGCGAGCTATTGCAGCGATATGTCTCACTGTACAAAGAGGGTTTTTAAAAAAAAAAAAAATAGTCATGCTGGTATTCAAGTTAGAAGATAGTAAGTTACCCAATCAGTAGTAAAGGGATACTCCAGTTAGTTTAGTTTGCAGTTATTATTCCAGAAAAGTGGTGTCCCTTTATTAGTCCGTCATCCTCAAACCTTACTTCCTATTCGTTTATTCCCATGATATGCTGTTTATGGTCAGTATGAAATATCAAACCATAACAGTAACCACATGGCCTGAGTTTCCAGAACTCACAGACAGTTGGCTAAAATTACTACGCCGCCTTTGGTCTGACCTAAGGTTCGCCAACACGGGGCTATACCAAGCAATCAGTCTTGGAAGAAATAAACACTGACGGTTCCTTTGAGGAATGATTGGCAAGCAGAAACTCGCATATTATGGACTTGACCTGCCAATGGATGATCCAGTAGAAGAAATGTCTTGCCTGGCAAGGTTGAGGAAATACAGAAGGAAAAGAAGATGGAAAAAGGCGGGTGAATGGCATCAGGGATTTCACTGAAATGGCTCTTGAACTGCTGCAGATTGTCTCCAGGACAGGTAAAAGCAGAAAAGACAAAGAGGAATCTATGTCACTATCAGGAGTTAATAGCACCCAACTAATTACAATGAGTTTAGTCTAATAAGTAAGCATTTGGTGTAAAGCTCAACTTTAAATTGTTCCATTCCTGCCTAAAAATAAAACTCTACTGCTTATTCCTTCCTTATAAGCATCTGAAAATACAGTGTGATGTACAACCACAATTGAGCCCCATATCTGTTGTTAAGTGAGACATCTGTTAAGTGAATTTTGCCCCATTTTACGACCTTTCTTGCCTCAGTTTTTAAGCGAATCACTGCAGTTGACAAGCTAGTAAACTAGTTGTTATGTGAATCTGGCTTCCGCATTTACTTTGCTTGTCAGAATGTCACAAAAGGGAATCACATGATCTTGGGACATAGCAACGATCATAAATATGAACCAGTTGCCAAATCTCTGAATTTCGATTACCTGATCATGGGGATACTGGAAAGGTCATAAGTCACTTTTTCAGTGCCGTTGTAACTTTGAACAATCACTAAACAAACTGTTGTAAGTCAAGGACTACCTGTAAAAGATCTGAGAAACCCTAAACTGTAGTTAACTCTGCTAGCATAGCTCTTCCCATTCCAAAAATGTATATCTAAATTCAGAATGAATGTGTTACTTAGAGTTAATAAATAATTGACCATGATTATATTTTATATCCTACAAACAAAAGAGCACAGAATTCCCATTAGTAGAAGTCCTCTAATTCTGTTCCCTGAAAATTAATTCTAGAGGGTTAGGTACCTTTAGGCATAGACTGACAAATGACTCTGTAAGATATAAGGGAAAGACATAACTAGAAAAACTAGCAAAATTGGAAACATCTTTCAAACTGACCTAAATTGGTCAATAGCTGTCATAATTTGCTTGCTCCAACTATTCTTTATTAACTATTTATCTCTTATTCAGCTGAAACTTCACTACAGAAGAGAAATAAGAATAAAAGAGGAAATACAACACCTTAATGTGCAGAAGAATAATCTGTTACTGAGATGGGAAAATGCTGGCCCAATGCTAGTGAGGTCTCCGCATGACTAGCTTGTTGAAAACACTGGTTCATGTTTTCAGACTCCCAGCCTACCATAATTGTACTCTTGTCTAGATTTAGCAATTGTTTGTAAATAATTACTTTAACTTGAAATACAGTAAATACTACATTCATATAGATAAGAAGATCAAACATTTACTTGTTAAAGTTAGCTGATCTCCAAACAAAATATTTTTGAATAATTGCCTTCAGGAAGAAAAATGAACTCATCCCCAAACCAAACCAAACTCCAGATTACCTGTCAAATGCTTGAAAAGGCAGCAGGGAATCGTAAGGATTAAGCCTTCCGAAAAAGATTCTTAATATAGAAAAGCAGATGAAGAGCATGCTTTGTCCTCTAGGCTCACCTTATTCATTTGCAGTACAGAATGCAGCAGAAGCTATACAATCCATACTATTTGATAAAGGTTATAGTATTACTTGAGACTTCTACAAGGGTAAATGTTATCCTTCTCTTTCTCTTCAGTGGCTATTCTTTTACCCGTGATACCATAGTTTCAGTTGTTTCGTTTTCTTTGGGAAAGAAATGGCAGGAAATAACAAGTTAGTGGCTGAGAGCTAATCTCATCTGAAGCCAATGTTAAAAGTTTCTAGAGGCAGGGTTTTTTTGGCCCGAAAAAAAAGGTTGCATTCCATGTATCCTAGTCCTTATGAGGGCTGCTTCATTCATCTGGGGGAAAGAAACTAATTGAGCCCTATTACAGCCTTGAGCAAAGCCACACTTCAGACAGAAAACCTTATAAAAACAGACTACCTGCTAATCATATTTACCCCTAGCCCCTTCAATGAAAAAAGTAACTGGAGATAAAATTACATTCAATCAAAGAAAGACTAAGGAACGTTGAAGGGCTACAGACTGGAGAAAAAATGGCTCTGCATAATGACTCTGGTTACCCAGTGTACAGGTTATGTTCGATTTATGACCATTCATTTAGCAACCATTCAAAGTTACGATGATGCTGAAAAATCACTTACAACTGGTCCTACACTTACAACTATTGTTGTGTCCCTAAGGTGATTTGATGAAAATTTGGGCAACTGGCATGTATTTATGACAGTTCAAGGGTCCCAGGGTTACGTAACCGCTATTTGTGACCTTCTCGCTTAGCTTCCAACAAGCAAAGTCAATGGAAAATTTAAAAAATCAGTTAATGATTCACTTAATGACCATAGTGATTTGCTTAATGACCACAGCAAAAAACACCATGAAATTGGGTGTGACTTACTTAACAACCTCCTTGCTTAGCAATGAAAATTACTGTCCCAATTGTGGTCATAAGTTGCTGACTACTTGTACAGTTATTTAAAATAGATATTTTCTTTTTTTTTCTTTGTATCCTTCAGCTATCTTCTTTTCAAACATTTGTACTGTTATGATAAATTTATATAGCATAATTTGATTGTGTTTATTGAGAAGTAGTTAGAAAAGATAAACAGCCTTGAATAGGGAACAGTTTATTTTATAATTTTGAAAGTATCCATGTATTATTGGAAACACACATCATTCTACCTCTTCTTTCACCTTAAATAATGGGGTGATTTCAGCCAAAGGAAAAAATAGCCCCAGCAACCATCATATCTACTCCTGTAAAGAAGTGAATTAAATATTTTCAGACTGTGAAATACTATGTGTAATCAATGAGAGGGAATTTAGAATTTTTGTCCTGAAAACATGACAGAATTCCTTTCAGATCATGCAAATGCATTTATGTAATCCACTGCTACCATTTTGATATTTAATTATGTTCCATATCAGTTATGTTCCACAATTTGGGTAGGCATTTTATAAACATAATCATAACAATAATTTTGTCACAGTATCCAATAATACAACATGCTGAACTAGATTCTATGATTTGCACAGCATTTTTTTTTTACTTATAAGATCTCCCAAACTATACTCATATGTCTTAAATTGAAAAAGGGCCAGGATATATGAATGCTGAAAACTGAATGTTTAACTCCAAAAACAAAGCCAAACAAACCATACATATATCTGTATAATGGCAAAGTATATATTAGGAGAAAATATACTTTTATACTAGTATTCTGTATACTGTTCATAATACAGCAAATTATAACAAGTGCATAATAAATCCATGAACATCAATACGTATAGATATATACAAATGTTCATGCAGCAGAAGGGCTTGTGGAAGACATTGCCTAATACAAATCTGTCTTTCATCTGTAAAATACGTAGATGGTGACCTATAACATAAAAGAAGGGCTTAAGATAAGTAGATTTTATTATTTGCCTTAAATATCTTTGAACAGTTTCTGTATTTAACTGAGCTAAACAAAATTAAACAATCCTCAACTGAAACTTATCGTTTTCTTTTCCTGAGAAAAAATATAATTCTGCTGCAACCAATCTATTCAAATTAAACAAATGTGCATGAAATAGCTTATTTTTCTAATCATCAAGAGATGAAGAAACTGGGTAGTTAACTTGCAACTGGTATGCCTGAGCCTTTATATTTGAGAAATCCTGGAGAATTTGTGATGTGCTAAATGATTGAAGGAGGGCAACTATCGAAAGGTTGAAAAAGGGAATACTACTATCCGATAGTAATATGTAAACATCAGCATACAACATTATTTGTTTATTTATTAAATTTATCTGCCAGCCATCTCTCTGCCACATGAGTGGCTTACAACTATTAAAACTAAGTATAAAAAATTAAAACTGATCTGGTAACTGTATGTGTCAAAGTAATCTTGGAATTAACTTAAAATGAAAGTTGGAAAGTCCTAATTATCATTATAAATCAGGATATCATCTAACTGGTTTGCCATTAAGTTTGCACAGCATACTCATCAGCACCTGTCACTCTAGCGTACTACAGCATTGATTCTTTCTATAGCATCAATTCATGCACATATGATGTGACATCATGCATACATTTTTTGGAAGTTTTCACAAGGGGTACCTTACTGGAATAAATGTTGATAAAATGTTGATACAATTCTATTATTGATAAAATTAAAAGTTTCCCAGATGAGAGCTTTAGGGAACAATAGTATGATAAGGACCATTAGCATCTATTTTAAAACACTATAAAATATATTATAAAACATTAGGAAAAACAAAATGTAAATAGACTGAATGTTAAAGTATGTGATAAAATAATATATTAAAATTTAAAGCAATTAAAGAATAATTATTTTTAATTGGGTAATGGATTAATGCCAGATCTTAGATCAAACTATTTCTTGTCAAAAGTTAAGAGTTGTATAGTAGTTTTCTCCAAGTGGAAAATAATTTGCTGCATATGTTGTGCATTACATGAAAAACTTGATTGAAAAATAATCATATGTAAAGGAGACCTAGTGAAATCAACGAGCCTTAAGTAATTATGGCTAACTTGTTCAGTCATTTCAGTGAATCTTCTATAACTAAATCTGGACCCAATCCAAACTGTTTCTTCTATTTACACAGATACGTAAGAAATGAAACACATTAAGGAACATATATATTTCCTATCTATCCTAATGCATAACAGGAATAACTGTACAATTAAGGAGGAGCAGCTATCTGCATAACCTTTAAAACTTTACTTTACAAGTAATTAAAATACAATTAACGGAATTTGGGGGGATATGGCATCTATATGCTCCAATATTCTCCAAGGTATCATTTTTATCCCCTATAAATGTCCAACTGGAGGATTATTGTAATAACCTTTTTCTTCTATGCTACAAGGCCAGACACACAGAACAATTCAGTAAAGGCTCCATTTCAAGCAAAGCAGAGCTTCTCTACTGGAATATAATGTTGGAAAAGTGAATAAGAGAAACTCAAGTTAACAAAGAAAAATGGGCAAAGTAAACACTGAATAGTTATTAAGCTGTCTGCTATCACCCTTTCTCAGGTTTATTCGCTTGTACAGAGGATTATCCACTCTTAATCCGACACTAATTATTCTTAGGAAAACATGTTTTGCAGAAGCATTCATATTAAATGAAAACGGTTGATGTCATCAAGCTAAGCTGAAAACATTCAGTGCATATTACATTTTAACATAGACGTCTGCGGCGTTTAGAAATAATATTGGCTTATTAGAAGAAACCTATAATAGAATCTCCCACGTTTCTTAGTAGCTAATGGAGAAAATACTACAGCAACAACTTTTCTACAATAACAACAGCAGTCTATAAAATCAACTCTGTTTAACCACCTCTTTTTTAGCAAAACAAAAGTGAAAACACTAGATACTATTCTTCCAATCTGGGATCTGTTTCGAACAAAAAAAAAAAGGGGGGGGGATTTTTTTTCTCTCTTACCTTTAGCAGAGCGCCCCCATATCATTTTCAGTACACTGAAGCTATGATAATCCTTCATTTACCCAGGTCAACTCCCACAGCACCATACTAAAATTATAGATGAAATGGACAGAATTACCCAGCAGCTTAATAAAAAACAGGCTACTTCATCTAATCGTGCAAGAGTGTATAGCTAGGACTGCAGAACCCAAACTGCAAATATTACAAAACAAAAATAAGAATTGCTCTGAGCAATCATCCACCAACAGGAAACTGTTATTAATGGTATTAGGATTATTAAAGAGAGAGGACAATTGCACTGTAATGCTAGATTTAAGTAGCTGTAGGGAGGGGCAAATCCTCTGACCATTAGTTCAAGCAGCCACAGCAACATTTCAGAATAAAGGCTCATTTTTTTACAGATACTTGGAAAGGTTTAATGCCTGTCTTCTTTCTGATCATCATCTTTTTAATGATCACAAATCTGCTCAAAATATAGATGTAGGTGTATATATGTATATCTACAATTTCTATTAAATTCAATGTATTCCATCCTGGAATTTTGTAATGTATGTCCTAGAATTTTGTAAAATATAAAAAGTTAATGATGATCATTATTGTCAATCCTATTTGTAGTGCCAGCCCAGGAGTTTATCCTCCAAAGTTCCACTGATTGGAATCCTTTGACACGGGTAAAGCAGATATACATATTCTTCCATGGGCAGTTTTCTGAATGGAATTATTTAAGAGGAGAAAAATATCTATCTATGTGTTTCTGTGATAGACGAATGGAATATCTATTTGGGTCAGAAGTAATTTTAAATAATATGGTTTGGGGGTTTCAAGCTATGACTTATTAAAAACTTTTTTTAAAAATACTCTTAACTTGACAGAATGGAATGAAATATGTAGTGGTAATAGCCCCTTTTATGCCAAGCTTCTGTTGGCTTGGCTGATGGGTTATATGCAAAGGATGGGTGTTTTTTTTAAGGAAGAAGTGTGCTCACCTCCTGGGACCAGGCCAGAGTAGCTCCCTAGCTGAATTCTGCCAGTTTATATGGAATGGGAAGATATAGTTGGGAAGAGGTGGTCCCTCAAATAACTCCGCCCCAGCACCATGCCACAAAGGGTTTAAAGGTCAAAATCAGCACCTTGAATTGGACCAGAAGCAAATAGGCAGCCAATGCAGCTCACAGAGTAGAAATATAACATGTTGTTGTAAGGACACACGTAGCTGTCTATGGTGCTGCGTTTTGCTGGCTGAAGCTTCAAGGGCAGCCCCATGTAGAGTGCATTGCAGTAATATAATCAGGATGTGACTAGGGCATGAGTGACCAGGGAATGGGTACAAATTGGTCAAGGAATGGGTACAACTGGTTCATGATGTAAAGGTATGCTCTCCTAGACATAGTGACCGCATGTTCTTTGAGCAGGAATTATGAATCTAGGAAGACCCCCAAATTCTGCATTGAGCCTGCTTGGAGCAGTGCAAACCCATCTGGCATCAAAGATAGCATGGTTTTAGCACTGGCAGGCTCCAGACCCAAAGCCACTTGGTCTTGCCAGGGTTCAGCTGTAGATTATTTTTCCCCATCTGGACCCTCACCACCTCCATAGGACATTGATAGCATAACTTAATTCGCCAAGGTCAGAGATGTGTAATTGGGTATCATCAGCTTACTGATGATACTTCACCCCATGGTGACAGATGAGCTCACCAGTGGCCTCATGTAGATTTTGAATAGGAGCGCAGAGAGAGAGCACCAAACCCTGCAACAGCCCACATAGTATTAACTCTGAGATTAACGTCAGACTAACAATCAAGTAAACAATACCCCCATCAAGAAACTGCCAAAGAAGCCACCAGTAAACAGCCCAACCAAAGAATCTCTAAGACCACCCCCACTAACACTGACAGGACAAGCCATCAGAATATAAACTGACTGCAAACTGCACTCCTTAACAGCACTGATGATGTTACCTAGTTTGGGTAATGAAATGTCTGTAAGCAAACAAGCAAGCTCAGAGAGCACCAAGTCATTTTGAGAGGACTTTTGGAAAAAAGAAATTGTACTAGCACCATAGGGCAATATACTGCTGAATCCACATACATTGAAGTGTTTAAGGCTATCTCAGAAGGTCATAGCAACATTACAATTATAACACATTACAATTGCTAATTGACGAGATAGATGTAATTAATCACATAACCTGTATTTGCAAAACCATCCTTTTTCCCAATTCTTTGCCTCATTCCCTTTTCAAATCCTACATCAGTTTAGCTATTGAGTGCATCTGATGAAGTGAGCTTTAGCTCACAAAAGCTTATGCCTCTTAATAACATGTGTTAGTCAAACAATATACTACCAGATAACTGTTGGAGAGGTTGTGTGTGATACAAAAGCATACATATGAGTTGTTTGGGAATGTGAAAACACCCTTTTGAAATTTAATCAGAAGTTGTCTCTTCCAATATGACAATCTTGACAAGAGCAGTTATCTCAATGCATGATTTTTTTGCCTAGAACTACTTTTAACAAGGGAATTAAGTATAACTATTATAGAACAGAAGACCTTAGTATAAGTGTTTGCTCAATGTTAATCAGTATAGCTTTAATGAAGCTTCATTTGTGTCTGTATTTTGCTAGCTACGTTAATATTCAGCAAGCACATACAGCATTCATACTTAATTTCTAAACTAGATTTTTTTGTCAAGACTACAGCTAATGGGCAATTAGTAGAAAAACTGTTTAAATTGATTCCTTTAAATTGACTTGATACTTTATTGGAAGAGAGTGATAGATATAAGAGAATCGTTGTCCTCATGGTCCATGCCAAGAATTCTACTCTTATACATCTGTATAGCCCAATATTAACTTTCTTTTAAGACTGATTCCAAAGAAATTTTTGATTTGACATTGAAAGCTATACTGAATGAAGAATTAGGATTATTCTTTTTCTTTCAGAATGAAGACATCCAGGGAGAACCAAAATATTGTAGGACTAAAGTATTCCAAAAAGCATTATTAGAACTTGAGTAAAAAATTTGGCATTTAGTCATGTCAGCCACATGACCATGGTGACATCTTTGGACAGCACTGGCTCTTCGGCTTTGAAACGGAGATGAGTACTGCCCCCTAGAGTCGGGAACGACTAGTACATATGTGCAAGGGGAATCTTTACCTTTACCTTTAAACAGGGCTTTTTTTCGGCGCTGAAAGGTGCCGGAACGTGCCCCCCATTGTCACGCTAAAAAACCCAGAAGTGATAGCGCGTGATTGGTGGAGACGGAACACGTGACACGGACTCCAAAAAGGTTCCAGAACGGCGTTCCGCCGAGTTCCGGCTCAAAAAAAGCCCTGCCTTTAAAAATTTTAAACCCAATGCCAATATTAACATTTTGTTTTGGATCATTAACATTTAGCTACAAAAACAATTTAGGAAATGTTAGTATTAACATAATTATATTTATGACCAAAGATTGGTTTTCAATTACATGTTTTAATAGCCAACAAGAAATAAGAAAAATGTTTTAAATACATTCAATGAAATACTCTCAGCTACTAAAACATTTTATATGTTGGCATCTAAGATAGCTACTATTGAATAATTTGTATAATAGTTTTGATTTCCAGTTGTAGCACAAGGTGAAAAGTTAGGTTTTGGATGATGATTGATGCAAGTTGTCCACTCTGTTTAGTTCAGTATTTCTCAATCTTGGCAACTTGAAAATGTGAGGACTTCATCTCCCAGAAATCCCCAGTCAGCACTGAAGTCCACACATCTTCAAGCTGCCAAAATTGAGAAATACTGGATTAGCCTTATCCCCATCAGATTTCAAATATAGGAGATATGTGAACAACACAGTCCTGAAAAGGAGATAAATGGATGTGTAAGCTCCAGGCCTTTTATAGCAACAGTTGTTGGGTATCATGGCTTCTATTAAAACATGCAGCATGATCAGTGAACAACAGCTCTGGTTCTGAAATACCCATCTGAATAACAGTAGATAGCAAAAATATGAGGCTGGGATACCATTTAGAATCTGCATAACTTATACTGTTCACTTTTCTGATTGTTTCCCACAAATAGCAATAAAGCAATTACACAGCAGCTGATTACTGGGATATGTTATTTAGTTAAACTAGTTATTGTCCCAGGTACAATCTGCAATTATGTTTTTTATTTGTCAGTATGATTTAGAATTCTGATAGTATCTGCTAACCAGTAATGATTAAGCCATTTGTCTAGATTCTTGGAAGCCCTTCCATCTGCGAACCCAATGTCCATTCTTGCCCTTCCCAATTCCAATTTCTATTAGGCCATGTGAACTATAATATCATTTTATGTCACCTGGGGCTACATCAGAAAAAGGAAATCAAACTATGACTGCATAAAGAAATCTCTCTTACAATACTTGCAAAAAAAAAAATTCTTGGATGACCTAAGTCTGTGGCCACATTTGTACTCTGGTTATTGATAGCAGCAATTTCAAGGTTTTGCAAATTCATGTTTATTAGTGTGTCATGGTTTTATATGATGTAGTTTTATTTCATGTTTATTCTGAATTTATATATTTAAAAATCATTACTGAAGGAAGTTTTATTTTGGAAAAAAAGTGTAAGAAGTGAA
>JAOYMU010000252.1:57731974-57743457 GCA_025802295.1 Psammodynastes pulverulentus | reverse complement strand
TGGCTCTTCCGGCAGGCCGGCCTGGGGTAACCAAGGAGATTTTAGTTAGGGTTTTAAAAAAGGGATCTAGATTAGGACTTTAGTGGACTTAGCATTTTAAAATGAAACTGATTAGCTGTTTTATTGTTTTTACCCTGCTGTGAACTGCCCCGAGTCTTCAGAGATGGGGTATACAAATTAATTAATTAATTAATTAAATAAATAAATAAATAAATAAATAAATAAATAAATAAATAAATGTGAGCCAAAAGTCCCGATTTTACATAATAAATAATAAAAAATAATAATAAAAAATTTCCTAAACCCACCACCCTTCTGCGCATTGGCGCCCTTCCCCCATGCTTACCCCACCCTTCTGCGCATCCATGTGCTTCCGCCACACTTGCCTCCACCCTTCTGCGCATGCGCATGCTTTTGCCACTTCTGCGCATGCTTGCCGCCATCCTTCTGCGCATGCGCGTTCCCCCCTTCCTCCGGTCAATGATGTCCCGCTTTAGTAAGTGGGACATCTGGACACTTTAACCTAGTTCAAAATATGAACTTACATCAATACAGAATTGGCTTTGCTGCTTAGCTGAACAAGAAACCAGACACACCCATCATTCAGTCTTTAAACGTAACTGAGTGAAAATTCTGTTGCTATGTTCTTCCAAAATGCTTTCTGAAAACATTTAAGAATTAACATTTAAATTTTAAATCTGGATCTTGTTTATCCATTTCATCAACTGTTAACTTTTCAGTCTGTAATTACAAAAATAGCTTGTATCAGAAATAAAATCCTCATTCTGCAAGTCTAGACGAAGGGTTTTTTTTCCCATCTCCAATCCTGACAGGTTTCAAGCTCACTATTGTTTGGGCAATACTGTATATTTTTTGCCAATTTTTGTGAGATGTAACTGGTCGATTACTAAAAGTCCATCAGCTAAATAACTCAGACCATTCAAAACCCAGGAATATCTTTTCATAACCAGTCATTCATTTGTAGGATTTTCCTCTCTAGTCCTTTTCCACAGACTGGTAGGCTAGCTGAATTATTTCAATCCCTGTGTTAATTTGCTTTGTATGTGTTCCAGGATTGTACTGCTGTTGTGTATCTTTTTTTTCAAATAGTTTAATGAAACAGGGTTTCTGGATGACAGTTGCAGGTGGAATCTTGCAAATTGCTCTGTCTGTCTTCTAAAATTCTGGTTAATATAAGGTCTGCATTAGATGTACTTTGCAGTGTAGAGTCAGAGTTCTGATTTCTTATTTTTTCACCTTTCCTGATTAAAGAAGGGTTTGTATTCCATAAAATGGGGAATGGGGGTATAGTATGGTTTTTATCTACCACTGCTATTCAAAGAGGCAAAGCACAGAATTAGACAGGTCCATGCTAGTACAATTTTTTTTCCAATCATCCAATATATATGTTCTACTGCCAGATTTATCGTGATTTCCCCTCCAGTACTTCAAAACTTGACAGAGACCTTTTGGATTTCATGGATTAATCCAGTGTAACAATGTTAATTGTATAATGGAGTGCTTAAAACACAATGAGTCATGAAACTCCAAAAGATAGTGTGCATAGCTACATCATATGACCAGAATTTAAATATTTATAGAAAGTCTGATTGAAAGAGTGAAAAAGGCTATATCCAGGGCATTCCCTCACTGGCAGACTAGACAGTGAGCTAAATCTGATTCTATTTTTCCAAACACTGAGGAATTGCTAACTTAAAAGTGACATAAAGAAATTATATATGTCATCATTCTAAAGAAATATTTGCAATCTATTCTACTTCAATCCTATGATTTAATTTGAACAAAAACATCCATTCCACCTCCAAAACTTTTATAAAACCAATAGCAGTTTTCCCCCAGTTTGTCCTGGGAGACAAACATATTTGGAGAATATATTTTTTTTCCTTTCCTTCATTTGTCATATGTATCTTTTTCTTTTTAAACATGTGCAATGGAGAAGTAACAACAAAGCCAAAGAATCTGCCACAGATTTTGGCTTATTCAACAAAAACAAGCAGGTCTGTGAAGCCTGCATAGTTTTTTAAAGAAACTGATCAGTTCTGGAGCTTGCTGTTTAGAAGAGCTTTTATTTTAAGAAGGTTAAATGGGTTTGATTTTATAACTACAATGTGCTTTTAAAATAACATTTATGTCAAATTTTATACCCATGTTTGGCTTAATTTGCAGTGTACACAGGATCACTAAGAGATCTATCAAACCCTATGCAAGATCCAAGCAAGGACTTATTGGTAACACAGTTTAGGTTTCCATTGTAAGTACACCAGATTCTGTGAGGTACACAACAACCTTCTTTTTGGTAAATGAGCCATAAATATTAATCCAAATATCAACTATTCTTCACAGTATTTTAAATAGGTAAATATATATTTTTCTACCATAAAGCTAACAGATATGGAATAAACAGGTGAATGGTGGTAACACCCGGCTGGTGTTGTTTGAGTTTGGAAGCTAAACAGGAGTCACCATTCCTTAGTACTTGGGTGGGTGTAAGGTACACCCCCTACATACAGCAGCTGCATTCACTACTAACCCTATGAGACGCAGCCCTCCCAATATATACACACAAATGTCTTCCATAAAGAACCTTGGTAAGACAACATTCACAGTAAGTTGAATTTACCCTAAGCAACAACAGGAAGAAGACTGAGCACAGTAAACCAGGTTGTTTCTAATCACTAACCGTATCTCAAAGATGGTTTGGCTAGCATGCTGAGCTAGTAGGAAGGGGTAAATAATAAGATCACAAAGATGGGTTTATCCAAAACATTGCAATGTCACACTGTTAATTTTCACTGTATCTGACTTTTTCTTTGCTTTGCCTTTGCAATACACTGGCCCAAATGAATATAAACTTTGGATCTACTTTTGTTCATGGCAGCTCAGAAAAGCAACAAGGCTTTAGTGGTGATCTAGTAAAGGTAAAGGATCCAGGGGATCTAATAAAGGTTAAGGATCTCCATTTCTTAGCTGGGGGATCCAGTATTGTCCAAGGACACTGTCGTAGTCATGTGGACAGCATGACTATATGCCAAGATGCACAGAATGCTGTTACCTTCCCACCAAAGTGGTACCTATTTATCTACTTGCATTTGCATACTTTCGAACTGCTAAGTTTAAAGGTCTGGGACAAATGATGGGAGCTCGCTCCATCACACAGCACTGGAGTCCCAAGTCCAAGCTGTCAACTTTCCAGCTGACAAGTTCAGCATCTTTAACTGCTGAACCATCATGCCCCCTTTTGTTGAGGATATTATATATACTGGTTATTGTTTGTACTCATGCAAATAAAATACAATTATATCTTCAGAGTGATTTAGTTGCTTTAGATGAGCCAGGTTTTGGCTATAACATTAACAACCAGAGAATTCCAGGTATATAAACTAGACTAGGAAATTGGAAAAAAATCCTGAAAGTAAACTATAACAAAATGCTGTATTGTTCTCATGAAAAATGCATAGACATGTCCATGTACTTATTAGGAACTGCTGTTTTCTTTTAATTTTGTAACATAATCCCATGTGTCTACTCAAAATGAGGATTCATTAACTATAATGGTATTTATTCTCTATTAACTGTAACTATTCTTTAGTCTCTATTAGCTCAAACTATTGGCCATAAATTCATTACACCAAGAAATTAATGCATTTTGAATTGCTGAGGATTATACTACTCTGGTTTTGTACTGTTTTAATATGCTAGGACTATTTCAGAGCTCTGAAACTCTATTGACATTTTGTAGGATCCAGAACTGCTGAAATGTTTAGAATTCAAGAATAGATTCTGCTGAAAGGTATTATTAAACATTGTTTATAAAAGAAAGACTAAATATTAATCCCAGAGAACAAGTACTCAGCAGCAACATCTGTGGTGAATTCTACATCACTTTGTAGTTCTTCTACACTCATAATAGCAACCATATTTTTATGTGGCACTCCCCTTGTCCACCACCAAAAAGCAGATAGGAGATTCAAGAAAGACATGAGAAGGAATACATTTACAGTAAATAAGAAGACTGAAAGGTTCCTATGAGTGTGAGGTAACATATGTCGAGAATGAACTTAATCCATATTGCCTCATATTTTTCTTAGTGAGACTTTGAAAAACAACAAAATCAGTGTTGCAAACCAGTACTCCTGTGTTATTTGGATAATAAGTTTTATTTTTGAAGGAAGACTATCAAGGTATCAATCATCTTTCCTCTTAGAAGACCTGCCAGCATGACAGCAAATAGGAAAATGGAGTGCCACAAGCTCAATACAGCATTTCAAGGAAATGACTAATTTAGGGAGGGGGATTCCAATACACTGCAGTTGCACTAAAAATACACTGTCTTGCTAGAAATAAGGGAGTCTATTGCACGAGATCACTCAGTGCACAGATGGTTCTGGGGCAATGAGAAACTCCATGTGAAAGTACCCTTGGATATTAATTTTTAGTTTTATGTATATTTTTTTAACTTTTACCTATATTTATTAAGTACAATACTCTTTCTTGCTGATAAAGCATTCATACTTATAATCTTAATATAATCCTAAATCTTACTGCATTTACTTCTAGATAAATAACTAAAAAAGTGAAATAGCAGAAGAAATAAAACTGCATTCCATCAATGATTGTAGTTGTTTATCATTTACCTGGGAGTACAAAATATGGAATGTAATGGGACAAACTTTTAAAGCAGATATTTATAAGAATGCACCAAATTAAATGTGAATTGCATTTCTTCATTTAATTTATATACAATCCCAGTTCATCTGGAAGGTATGGCTGGAAAGCCTATATTTATGCTTTTGAAATAGATGAAGAAAGGGAAAGTTGAGTGTATCAAGGTATTAGCCACATTTATAGGTATACAAAAGAGAACCAGTAATGTCAGCATGATTTTCGTATGTCACTATGACATTTACATTATGATATCCAGATACATATAACTTCATTGACCCCCATCTTGAGTCTTCCAGAAGATATTGACAACCACAGTATTCTATGAGCTTCATTAGTTCTGGTTTATTCTTCTTTTCCTTTTTAAATAACATATGAGTGCAATTGGGCAGATACTACTTGAATTAAGTAAGTAGCGCTATGTAAAGATGGAAACTACCTATTCTACCAATGCTATTACCTGAATATTTGATATATATGTTTGTTTTGTGCCTGGAGACTTTGCTCTGCATCTAGCAGCATATAGCAGCTGGGGTGTTAATTCAAGGGGAAGGGATTGAATATGAATTCTGTCTGAATTCTGTCTGTAATTTAATCAACTCTTATGTTCCTCTCCACAGATGATTTTTTTGCTTTTGTTGATTTAAAAGTTTACACTTAATTAATTGCATATTAATTTGCTAAGAAAATATTTGTATCCCATCCTTTTATTTTGAAATATGAAAAACATAATCAACAGGAAACAATGGTAACTTTCTAATAGCATCTTAAAAATTAACTTTTGTGGACAATACTTCACTTTTTCAGATGCTTGAGATATTATGATCTACCCATATCTAAAGAGATGCAGTTTGATATAGAGACTAAAGGTGATTAAGTGGAGACTGGGAGACCACAAATTCTATTCCTGCCTTAGGCAAAAAGACAGTCAACATTGAGCCAAAGATACAAAAAATCATTGTAATAATCTGTTTGAGGACTTGATTATATCAAGCTGATAGGTGTATAATTTCTCAGGTGTTCCTTCTTCACCTTCTTGAAGATAGAGACAAGGTTTACTCTTCTCCAGTCTCCTAGGAACTCAAATTGTCCCAGAGTTCTCAAACACTTATCATTTACTTACTTATCATTGCTCATCATTTCTTACGCTAAAAGCCCCAAAGTATTTTCAGACAGAACCTAGATTTATTCCATACTCTAAGGATGACATAATTTTTGAAATCTACCTTAATGTTAAATCTACCTTAATGCTATACCACAGATAGTCTAGCCACTCTAATCTTAGATTGTCCTTTTAACCTCAATAAACCTCTATTTCTTAATAATAATCACATTTTTATTCAAGCTAAACAGCAAGCAGAAAAATATAATTTAAAATGTGGTAAATCCAATCCTCCTCTTTCCTTCATATCTTGTAATATCTTATATTTAACAGGAGTTTTTTCTCCTGCCATACAAATTTAGATACATCTTTCTGCCATTGTTTAAATGATGCATCAGTTGCCAAAACAGGTATTGTCTAAAACAAAATTAAAACATCCATCTTAATCACAGATTAATTCTTCCCAACAGTGACAATTGTACTTTATCCCATCTTGACACATTAGTTAACTTCATTCCAAGTCTAACATATTTTGAAATAAAATACAATCAATATTTGTTATAGTAATGCCCATGTATTTTATCTTCTTCTCAATCTTAAAACCAATCTTAAAACCAAAACTCAATTCTATTCATCCAATGTTTGATTTTATGTCTTCAGTTTTTTAATATCTTTTTTTTTGTTTATTAATTTTGAAAGATATTAATGCCCAAAATTCTTTTAATTTTAAAGTTCAATTTCCTCTAAAGCGTCTTCCAAAACCAGAAGGTCATCCTAAAAAGTTCTTAACTTGTATGACTCTTTTTTAATTTGTACACCCACAGTCCTCTCATCTTGTCCTATGTCCCTATTCAATATTTCAAAAACTAAAACAAACAGGAGAGGGAACTGTGGAAAATTTGTCTTGCTCCTTTTAGTATCTCATATGGTTTGGTGAAATTTTTATTCACAATTATTTGTGCCATCCATGGAGTATAAATGTATTTTACCCATTTGATAAATTTCTTCCAAAATTCATATCTTTCAGAATCTTCCATAAGAAAATGTAGTTCAAATTGCCAAAATATTTTCTCTGCATCTACAACACAGCTTGTTTTTCATAAAGTTGTTCCAAATATTCCAGAATATCGTACACAGTTATAATAGTGACAAATTAACTGTATTTTAGCTAAAATCTTACATTGATCATCATGAATAAATTCTTACAAAAATATTTATATTTGCAACTAAAATTGTTGTACAATAAGTTCTTAAAATAATAATATTGCTCTGTAGTTTCTTGCTAAAGTCAAACCTCGTCACTTTCTAGGTATTAATATTATAGTAACATCTTTCCAAGTATTTGGCATCTTTCCTCCTTGTAAAACAGAGCTCATCATACTTTGAAGAGGTTGTAAGAATTCATCATCAAAACACGTATAATATAGACTCAATCTGGTCTAAGTTCTTTATTCTTCATTTATTGATCATACATTGATCAATGTTAGGGTAAGCATCAATAATTTTTGATTCTCTTTTTATTTTTCAACCAAGAAGACATATTCTTTTCTCTTACAGAAAATTCTAATAGGGATTTCCTTCAGAACTTCTATTATAATAACTCTATTATCCATTTTAAATTTTGTATTAAAATGCTGCTGCAGGATTTGATTACTTGTTTTTTTTTTCTAACAAAAGGGATCAAAACATTCTTAGGAACATTCCTTTTTCTGGCAAATCTGGAATTTATTCTATACCAAATTATTCTATACCAATATCAACTTCAATATCAAAGTCTAAAAAATTGCCATAATGTTAATAATCCGTTCTCTAATATTGTCATCTGAAACCTCTAGAATAGGTCTAAATCTGAAATAGAATTCTTTCTTGGTTCTAGTAAAGCCAGATTATCCAGTTCTCTTTCCAACTCTCTGCCTGGAACGTCTGTCTTACTCTCTAAAATTTCTACTTTATCATTTATTTGTTTTACCTCCAAACATTTGTTTTATGGAACTTTCCATCTTTTTAACATCTACTTTCATTTCTTCTCTAAACTTTACAAATCTTTCATCCATTCTTTTTTTAAAAGCATCCATTTTATTCCTATCTGTTCAAATTATTTCTGAAGTACCGGTATATCTGATGTAACTATGTTTTTGCAGATTGCTGTACAAAGCTCATCTTGCCCTCTCTTGCCATTTTTTTAGTAGCCAAAAATGAAGTTGTCTCAAGCAGGCAAAATAAGAAAACAAGCCTCTCCTTTATTTGCTTATTATTCTTTTGAGGTTTTGATACTTTTGTTTTAGTTCCTCTTGACATTCTCAAGAAATTATTTTAGAGCAACAGCTATCTAGGTTAATGTTAAGAGAAAAGGAAATAAAATTGAATTAAGTGACAGACAAAAATTGCAAATAAATCAGTGAAATGGTTGGTTTATAAACTATGAACAGAAAGATAACAAGAGGGAGTATTAACATCGTGTTAATGTGGATTATGTTAATGTGTATTTTATCAATATTATTCTAATTTGTATATCGGACAATATCATATTTCAAGTTTAATATTTTTGGATGATCATGGATTGAACAGTAATAGTAAAGTGCTTATATTAATTCATATATACAGTAATATTACTTGGATTAACTACACTGAAATCAACTATTTTTATAAATCTGTTATTAACCTATTTTGTGACATCATTGTATAATGTAAAAGTACAATAGACTTTCTTGAGATCCTTGAAGCTGGGTAAGATATTTAAAAAAACCAAACAAACCAGAAGAGGCCATATATATTATTGAATCTAATAAGAGAGATATAAAAGCATGCTTTTAAAAAGATATGTGGATCTTTAAAATGCCTGAAAGACTATGTCTTGGAACAGTTAATTGTGTAATTATTGAATGAAAACAATATTCATTGTTTTTTATAACAGAGACCCCCTTATCTGAAGATCTGGATCTGAGAAAAGCACTTTGGTAATTCTCAAATATCCATGGATCCTAACAATTGTAAAAGCCATGTTCCTGCAAGGCTGATACAAATAGAAGGAGTTTCATCTTGACCAGTTATAACCTGGTAACCGAATTCTCAATAAGAGTTATCTGAACTATATAGCAAACTGATTGGATTACAGGAAAGGGTAGGAAAAATCATGGGACAACTTAACATATACTTTTCTTCAAGTGTTGGTCATAGATCCATAACTGAATTGCTAAGGCATCTGGAACTGAAGAAAGAAGGCATTATTACATTCTATAGATCAATACAATTATCAAATTACTAAATATAGATGACATATCCCAGGAATGATGGAAGTATTTAAGTGTGAAAATAAAAGTACATGCTACTTGTTATGAAAATCAACCTTCTCATCCAATAATTTAAAAACTTTTTAAAAGTTATGTCATATTTAAAAGTTTAGGTGTACTATTTTAAGGAAATCATAAAATAGATACTGGAAGCCCTATAAAATTATATACATATCTATTGAAAAGTAAAGTTTTTTAGAGTTCAACAGAACACACTTAAAGGAAACTAAGCTTACTATAATTGCAACCCAAGTGACAAAGGCTACAGCACTTCTGCATGTTTATCTGGGAGTTTAATGAGGCTTAGTTTTGCAGAAATATACTGACTTGCACTAAAAGCAGCTGAAAGATCTCCCTTAATAAGACAAGTTTAAGGACTATTATTTTGTAAACTAAGAATTTGGAAGGCTTTTAAAAGAATGTTATTATGTAAGATATAACACAATAAAATAAAGGCCTTCATCTTTTTTTTTCTTTTTCTTTTTTTTGTATGTGTGTATTTAAAGAAAATGAACCATCACAACTTCTCTTAATATAACAGAGAAGGCTTTTAATTTGTATTAATTCCAGATTCATTCATATAAGACTGTATGTACAAATCCTAAAGCGGAAAACCATACAGTGGCTAAAAAAGAAAAGCAAAAAATATAGTTCCTATATTTCTGTCTTCAAAGCCTCCCTCCCTCCCCCCACATCCCAGTGATTCAACACTATTTGCTATATCTTTGAAATACTATCTAAATATAGTATTTGTTATTTGGTCTTCTTTTCAATATGGCAAGAAGCTGATAAGGCTTGCTTTTTCTGATTATAGGATTGATGATGCCATGCAGCAATTTTTTTTATAAAACAAAAATGTTTTTCACTAATAAGCCAAAATACAATACAATAAATAAAGCCCTTCATTTTTGCGTGCATATGGAAAGTAAATGAACTGTCAAAACCTCTCTTAATTTATTTGCACAGCAGAATTATAATACAGCGGAAAACATCTTACAGTAATGTAAACAAAGCTTTTCATGCAGTGCTAACCAGACAAGTTTATTTAATGTAATATATTGCACCAACTCATCATTGTTACCTTTCAGTCTGTTCTACTATGGGAACAAATTGTTATGACAAACAGAACCCTTGTGTTAAAAATCTAATATGAACCTGCAGGCACCATTTGAAGTGCTTTGCTTCTACTACAATGATTCAATATTACTTCCCACATTACATTTCTAATCTATTTTATGTGATACTTGTTCTTAAAAACTATGGTTTACACAGCAAGACTATCCATGTATTCAGGAAAACATCCCACCAAATTTAAGAAAGTTTATTCCATACTAAGCATAATTTGGACTAAGTACAATCAATGGTGGCCATATAGTTCTCTGCCTGTAGTCTGCAAAATTAATTGCTTGGTAAAAGTGAGCACAGTGTATGTTTTGGATCACAAGTAATTCTCCTTCTCTTCTTGCACCAGAAGAGCTGCACATCTTGCAATTTTAGCAGTGGGACAGCAATTCAACCAACCATTTTAAGTGTTGCATATGCAGTAAAACTGGAGCACAAAGCACGACTTAAACCCGCAGAGGCTGGGGTTTTCATTTCTATATATGTATAGAAATAAAAACTATATTTTTAGGTTTAAAAATTGCTGGCAAGGACAGCTATACAGACAGAAGTTCACTGCATTAATCTTATAAAAGCATGAAGTATAATATTTAGATCACTGTGGTATATACCTTAAGGCTGAGTATTTATTTTGCTTCAAAAATGTGCTGAACTTGGCTGTGGCTGTTGACCGCTAGCTTTATATTGTTTAGTCACATTTATCAGCTTTGGAGTAGGAGGACAGAAGCAATGAGAGATTTAAAATAAAACTCTGAGTATGTTCCTATTAATGTTCCTATTAAGAAAAGCAGCTGTGTTGTTGCATATAAATTTTGTTTTCTAATTAGAAATGGAACTGGGGGACAATATTCTGGGTTTCTCACTTCACCACCACCATCCACCCAAAGTGACTTTTTTCAGATCAACAGATGATGAGAAAAGCAACAAATTGTCGAGCATGTGGTGAAAGTCACTGACTGCTGTAGGATATGGTCTTCCTCAGCATCCATGATGGCAAGCAAATATACGTCTTTATATTAAAATATAGAATATATAAAACATATTTAAATATATGAGCTGCAGGTAATATTACTTGGTCTGTTGTGCGGATGCTTGTGTGTTTTTAGGGGAGGGGAATTTTGGTGGGTGGGGGTGTGGATGGGGATGTTATGTGAGTGTGTTTTCATAGATTTTCACAGGTATAGGTATGTAGGTTTTGGCATATTCCCATGTAAACTTGAGGGTGTCTTGGCGACGTTTCGACGAGGTCTCACTCATCATCTTCAGGCTGGAGCTTCCGGCTTCGT
>JAOYMU010000252.1:57706852-57717640 GCA_025802295.1 Psammodynastes pulverulentus | reverse complement strand
CTGTTGCGGCCCAGGGGTCGGGGCAGGCGGAAGCCAGAGTTTTGAGGTCTAGAACTAAGAAATGACAAGATGACTTACTTTCTGGAAATTTTTATGTCTGTTTTCTCTTTTTCTAAGCTATTTGCTACTTTTATATTCTGAAGCTATATAATTCTGAATTGTGTTATATTAACTCCATTGACGTACTGAGATGTGCACTTATTCGGTTCCCTAATGCCTACTCTTTTCTTCATATACCATTTGAAATTGCTTAGGCTGCTACGTATAATAGAATTGGGAATATAATTATTATCATATGATAATTGTAAAATTCAACATATTTTAAATAATGTATTTTTTTGTATTTTTGACCAATAAAACTTTTACTATAAAAAAAAATTGGATTCTACCACTGATCTATATGTAGACACAAACATACATATGTAGTATACACAAAGGAAGGAACACAGATTCATAAAAAAGTGGTTACCGTAGCCATCAATTCGTTCAGCAGTTTATATTAAGAGATATATGAAGCTAGAAATAAAAGGTAGAAAGTATCAGTCAAAATGGAATATCCTTAGCAACTTTCTCCAGCCAAGAATAATATATCAGTCCAGCTACGCATGACCAAAATATCCACCTAAAAGCCTTTCTATTCACACAACACAAGTAAGATATCAGTTTTTATCCTGCAAAAGGAAAGGCTTGATAACTTAAAATCATCCACTCCTTTAGCAGAAGGTCTGTGTCCTGAATTCACCCCATGATTGCAAGTTCCTGCCTTTAGAAAACACCACCTGAGAGAGAAGAAAAGCAAAAGTGACTTGATAGATCTAGAATAGATAACCTGGTGTTTTCAAGCTGTTTTGAGCTGTAATTCCCAAAGTTGCTTGGTACTAATATACACCCAGGAAGTCCTATAAAATTATTTTTGAGACATTTGAAGAAGCAAGCAACCTGGTGTCTTCCTGGAGTCACATACTTTTGGAGTCATATATCTTTGTGTATAGAGCTAAAGGCTTTCAGTCAGCCAAAATAATAAAGAATGATAGTACTAGTCCCTAAGAAGACACACATTTTTTGTAATGATATTCAAAAGCCAGAATGCCAGTTCACAGTCCACTTTTAATAAGAAATCCTGTATAAGGAAACAAGGACAGGTTAAAAAAAAAGACATGTTCTCGAGACTTATAAGAAATACTTGATTAGCCAACTAGTTCACTCCTCCCTAATTATAATACCAGCTTGGTCACTTTCTTGTTTGGTAAGAATAAATCAAGAAGAGAAGATCTGAATTCACTCACAAGGGAAGTACTAGTACTATAGGCGAAAAGCATCTGGGTGTTGTAATCACAAGTTTGTGCCTAACACAACAGCATGATGTACCTGCTAAAAAGTAAATGCAATTTGAAGTGTATACGAGTTCAGATAACAGCAAATAATTATTTGATTCTATTCAGCTTTGGTAGATCATTTTTAGAATACTGTGTTCAGTTTTGAGCATGACAGACTAAAAACAATATTTACAAATTTAACATACAGAAAGGTGTTACCCAGATGATGATGTAAATGAAAACCAAGTATTGTGAGGAAGAGTTAAAAGAAACGGATAGGTTTATCATGCAGGAGAGAAGTCTGAGGGAAATGGAGTTCTTTAACATTGTTCTGAAGGGTCTGACTAGAACTAGGAAATATATTGTTAGCTATTTTTCTTGAAACCAAGAGCTGCCAAACCCTAGAATATGTTGCTTTAAGAAGTGATATATTCTTTGTTAGAGACCTTTCAAAAGAGGCTCCAAAACCTATCTCCCAAATACTTTAACAGCTCCTGCACCAAACAAGAGATCCCTTTCAACTCTATGGTTCATGATTATATTTTTCATCAAAACTGATTTATTTAGGATGCAACCCAAGAATTAATTAGTTGCATACTAAAATAATTCAGTGAAGCCAAACCTTATTAAAATAAAGGAACATCATGATACTACTTTTTAAATGGATTTATCAAGTGGTTATAGAAGAAAAAAACAGCTTACGTCAAACTTTCTCTTGATCTTCAGCTTCTCACTGTCATCTGGATTGCTGATGTGGTAGTTGATTAGGAGGGAATAGCATGTATACACTGCTCTTTTAGTTGTACTCTCTCTTACACTCCCTCTGATACATACCTACTTATTTTGAAATAATTTGTTCTCCAATAAAACAAAAGTCCTGAGGCAGACAATAGAAATGTCAGGCCCCTCCAAATCAGGCCTTATTTGATTCAGACTAGGGATTTGAAAATTTAATTCAATTTAAGTTTGTGATCCAAGGATATGCCGATTCAAGCTGCTTAATATTTTTAAAAAGTCTGTAAGCTATAATGGGAAGCACTTAAATTCTTGTGGCTGCGTCATTTTTGGTGGAATGAGATGAAAATAGCAAAACTATTCGAATATTTAGAGGATATTAACCTTGCCACATTTGACTTGGATATTATAAAGAGGTTCACCACAATTAAACTTTGAAATATTCTCCCTGTAATTCTTACAGGAAGAACAACATTGTAGGCAAAAATAGCATGCTTGAAGAAAGAACAGCATAGCAATCTTCCAATTTTCCAGAAAACCAGGAAACTGTATTGAATCAAAGCAAAAAGGGTCATTCTCATCAATTAAAAAAATTATAAAAATATAAGCTTATTTTTCTATTATTTTGCTACATTTTCAGGTTTTACATAATACCAGGCATGACCTGTGCTTGTGAGGAACTGTAACTCTGCTGCTCCCATCGCCAGGGGTTGTAAAGTACAAAAATGATTGGCAATTTGGCCTCTCCAGGAAAAAAAATCCCATTTCAATAGGGGACCAGACTGGGCAAGCTTCATTAACAAATCTTAGGACTGGTTGTACACTGGGGAGAATGTTGCACTTACTTTTCAGATGGGTGAGTTAAAAGTGCTTTACATCAGATCCTTAACTGAAAGAGAAAAATACAAGCACAAATTCTCCTCAATGCTGGACCTTATTCTACCACAACAGACAGGTAGCAAAGAATACAAAGCTTACAATTTTGGGGGGAAGAAAATATTAATAGATCCTTACTAAGAAAAGGTATTGGGGAATTCCTCCATTTCATTTCCCTTACCTGCTAAGCATACAGCTGCTTAGAATGATGATGTCGGCTGTCCAACTAACAGGTGGTAGGAGCTAAGATGAAGTGAGACAAGACTATTCCAGTGCTTCTTGCAGACTCTCCTTTATACCTGTTGTTAGTAGGGCTATATCTAGCACTCTTTTTCTTCTTTCCTTCCTGATATAAATCAATTTTATGTGCAGCACAGGACAGGTTTTCTTTTCCAAAGGTTCACTAAACCTGGGTCTGGAAACCAGGTCTGGTGCACTGAACCTATAAGATACCTGCATAAACTCTGAAGCAAAAGTGTTTGTTGAAGCTGATCCAAGACAATATGGCAATTAGGGCAGTATCCAGTGATCTAAGAGTGAAGGGTGATTCTGCAGCAATTAAAGTGGCCACAGGAAATGGGCAGATCCCAGTATGACATACCAGCAGTGAAAACCTCAGCAAGTTAGACCGTGTTTATGTTGGAAGAAATCAGCCTTACTGTTGCTACATTAAATCATCAGTGCTAGAGAGGATGAGGTTTGCTCCCGGTTTATATAGCGTAGCTTGCTCTGCTACTGTTGGTGTGGGTTGTGCTTCCTCCTTGATAGTTTCTTCATGGGAGAATTAAACAATTCTATTGTTTAACTTATAAGGAAGTACCAAGGAGAAAACCAAACCCTAACAATACTGGAAAAGCAAACTAGTGTATATAAAGGGGAAGCAAACCCTACACTTACTGCCACTGATGATGTTATCTAGTCAGGTCATGAAATATCTGCAACCAACCAACTTTGGAGAAAATCAGGGATTCCACAATTCAACCTTGAGCTACTGTATACTGTTTTCTATTAGCAGGGTTCTATAATGGACAGCAAGAGGGTCATGGTAAATGGCATTCATTGCCTTTATCATCACAATTTTTTTACCATTCTCACAAGCAATAAAGATTTGAGCCAATATCTGTAAGCCTGTACTGGCATTTATTCATTGCCTAGAGATTTAAACCTACCCTAATCATACATAAATTAAGCATAAGGGTTGGCACAAGGGTGTGGGCTAGACTGGTTAGTCATAAGCCTATATTCAGAGAGCTTTTACTCCAATTTAGGTTGGCAGAACCAGCATGAAACTCTCTAGTACTTTCATTAGTAGTAGAAGGTCTGAAATTATGGTTTGTGGTTACCACCTTCAAAAGCTGAAAGCCAAGAAAACAAACAAAAGCAGCATTTTCTTGCCACCACAAAAGAGCTCCAATAAACAGAGTTAAGTGGGGTTACAATATGTTAGAGATCCCATCACTCTGCTCCACTCTCATTCAGCATTATTAAAAATAAGTTGCAGTTATGCTTATTGTTTGCAATAACCCAGAAGCAGCACAAATGCCATTCAATCTATAAACAATTTGAAGCCTCCTGGCTGCTCCATGAAGTAGTAGGCTCTCCTCCATCGGAGGCTAGATGGTTATGGTAGAGGCTCTCTTAGAGATCTTGCATCGAGCAGACCAGATAACCTCTAAGCTTGCTTCCAACTCTATGAGTCAATTCTCTGTATGGAAAAATTGTCTCTACTTCAGTTCATGAATCTACTTCAATTACACGGTTTTATCAAAGCTTTGTCAAATCAAAGCATTGCTTCAAAGATTCGCACAGTCCTTAAAGTATTTTATATTATATGGAAATGGTTTATGCCCTTTTAAAATCACACATAAGAGTCTGTATGCATACTTCATGTCATGAACACTGCACTAAATTCATTTTAAATTATGTTTCAGAAGAGAGGATTAATTCTGACTTCACTGAGATAACTAGCAAAACATCACATATCAGTTTTGATGTTATTACTAATGATGTTATTACTAAAGGCACAAGGAGCAGAATTAGAAAAGAAAAAGGCAGATAAAGAAAATAAAATATCAATACCTAATAGTATAACAAAATACAGTCACCTTTTATCACTTGACTTTGTGATAACACTGCTTGATTGGTCCAGTTTCACTTTTGCATTCTGAAAAGCATATTGTTACCAATGTAAAACCTTCTGAATGATAATTTCCCACGGTGGTTGTAACTTGTGAAGTGGTAGCCCAGCATATTTGAAGTCTGCTGTTAAGCAACTAATTAATCATTAGGTCAGTGTCCAAAATAAGACCTGGGTTCAAAAATGGCATTTTTCATTCCTTGGGTTACAGGTGGATTTATGTCATTTCCTTTTTATTCATTTGGCCATATTTCAGCTGATAAAAATTTAATTCACTCAAATAGAGGAGATACTACAACAGGACTTGATAGAGGAAGCAACTCTCCATGAGGAAAAAAGGGACCAAGTCCAGTGAGTAACCAGATAACCAGAACCAAGGAATGTTGAAGATAGTCTGAAGATGAAAGAAATTGTTTCAGTAGAAGAGATTTGATTCCTGAGATCATGTTCTATGTTACCTGGACGATGGATTGCTGACATCAGATATAGGCTACACCTCAAAAAGACCAGGAATAATATATTTGCCCAAAATATGGTGATCAGAAGGTCTTCGCAATGAATCCTTTAAGGACCAGAATCAGAAATTAAAAATTGTAAGGACTTGTACATTGCAAGAGTAAACAAGAGAACAACTAAACTAAGACCAATATAAATCATTCAGTGAAAAATCAGAAAGGGCACTGGAGTTCCTCATTTATTGTGTGTCCATTCTAAAAAATATGCAAAGTTGACATGCTTTACTTCTCCACTTCACTTCACACAATATACATTAACATTTCTGCCACACTAAGTATTAAGGCTTATCCACATCAACCAGTGGCATCAGGTCAAAGGAAGTAGCTTCTATATGCAAAGGGTCTTCAAAATAGAGGGTCACTTTGTTATTCTGCTTTAATAGAATGCTTTGCTCAAACCTATTCTCTTTAAGAAACAAGAATGACTAAAATAACTGGAAGAGAATATATGGTGTCCTTATCTTCAAAAAAAATTGTGAAGGAGAAAAATTGCCAAGGAAAAAACCAAATTAATCTAACATAAATATATATGAAGATTTTAAGGGAAAGTTAAGAAAAATTATCTACAAATATCATTAATAATTCATCATGAATTTTCCAAAACCAAGTCTTATCAGACTAATCTTATTCCATGCTTTGATCAGATAACTTGAGTAGTAGTGTCCGTGGTGCTCTCTGAGCTTGTTTTCTTGCAGATGTTTCATTACCCAGCCAGGTAACACTTTCAGTGCTCTGCTCAATACTGAAAATGTTACATAGCTAGGTAATGAATTGTCTGTAAGAAAACAACTAAACTCAGAGGGCACCTATGACCCCACAGTTTAACCTGAACTACATATATTGTCTTCTATTGGTAAGTTGAATAGATTGTAAGAACACTGTAAGTGTAGTATGTTCAAAGCACACATTACAGGAAAGCAAGTTAAATATAGGTGGGGTAGAGTGCGGTGGTTCAGTGGCTAAGACACTGAGCTTGTCGATCAGAAGATCAGAAGTTCAGCAGTTTGAATCCCTAGCACTGCGTAATGGAGTGGGCTCCCATTACTTGTCCCAGCTTCTGCCAACCTAGTAGTTCGAAAGCACGTAAAAAATGCAACTAGAAAAATTGGTGGGAAAGTAGCAGTGCTCCATGTACATTGGTGTTTAGTCATGCTGGCCACATGACCATGGAGTCGTCTTTGGACAGTGCTGGCTCTTCGGTTTAGAAACGGAGATGAGCATCGCCCCCTAGAGCTGGAAACGACTAGTACGCATGTGCGGGGGAACCTTTACCTTGAGAGTGTTGTTGGTCGAATCTCTAGCTGAGCTGAACACTACTGAAGGAGTATTTATCCATGGTTTCTTATCACATTGGAGTGATATATCAAATGGAAAAGATTATTTGGTCCTGGACCCTATTATCAAAATCTTTTTTAATGATTTAAGTGAAAAGGTAATGGGAGTACTCATTAAATTTATGGAAGATACAAAATTGGATAGATAGAAAGAAAATACAAAAAATAGCCTTAAGTTAGAAAAGTGGGACTGAAAATAACAGAATGAATTTTTAAGAGAAAAGAGCTTTTAAAAAATAATTGTTTCATTTAGGAAACAGAAAATCAAATACTTACAGAATGGACGATATACGGAGTATCTGTGTATGCGTGTCTATGTATGTATTTTTAGAGCAAAGAGCTCTGCATTTCAAAAATGCACACAGATATTTCCAGCTGCAAAGAGATAAAGAAAACTCCTTCTTTGGTGATTTCAAGAAATAATCTAGATTGTGGTAACCCTAATCATAAACTAGTCATAAATCAGCAGGGTGTGTGGTGCTAAAAAGGCAAATGTAATCTTAGGTTTCTAAAAAGTTAAAATTTTCAAATCACAGAGATAGTTCCATTTTATCTTGCATACAGTGTCAGATATCACCTTAAATAAAGAGACTGGGGCATCCCATTTTCAGAAGGATTCAAGAAACCAAGTTAGTTCAGAGAATGGCAAAAAAGTTGGACATTAGAACCTAAAAGATCTGTTTTATTATGTTTCAGACTACTGAATATGGAATGGGGGGAGGGAGTTAAATGATGGTTGATTCCAACTGAATGGTACATAAAACTTAAGGAAAAAATAACAAATTATTAGCAGTTCAGCAACAGAACCAATTCTTGAAGGAACAGAGGAGTTTGTCTTCATCAGATATTCAAGTAGAGATGGTTAGCTATCTCTTAGCTTCTTCCAACTCTATCTGTGACTGTAAATATCCCTTAATTTGGATAATGCTAGTAATCCATCCTCAAATGTATTGTTTCGGAAACCTTTTCACCAGCTTTATAAAAACAACTGGGCTAAACACAAGAAGTGGGTGGAGATAACACAGGCTAATGTGCTAGTGTAAATATTATATTTGGGGAAAAGATAGATGGGCAAATGCTATAATATAAGCAAGCTGAATAAAAACAGGCATGGCCTTATAGAATAGGCAGTTTAGTTTGAAACAATCGGATACATCTAAAATGCAAATGTCCATGTACACTAATAGCTATTTATAGTTACTGCTTTCTTTATTACCCAGGATTAGCAGCAAATGTTATTCTTCACACTAAAAGAATTTTCCAGCCAATGCCAAATTCTATAACTATTACAGATGATGCCTTAGGAACTATTACAAAATATTACTACTCGCATCAGAATAGTGAACAAAGTAAAAATTCTAACCAAACAGAATCAAGCTGTCATAAATTGTATTTCATGTGATTTCAAGAAAAATACAATGCTGAGGTTTTTAAGAACAGCAAGCTAAGCAAATTTCAGAACCTCCCATCAAGTATGTACTGATTTAAATATAAAATAATTCCAAAAGGCTGACTATTTTGAATAATTTTTTTCTATTTATTGTTACAAACTAGTAGATAAAAAATAATCCTTTCCTATTGCTCTAATCTATCCAATTTAAAGGGAAAATAAGTCTTCTTATGCAAATAGGCATAGGGAGAGCCTAAGATCTGAATCTCTAAAGCGATAACCTTATTCCCTTACTTGTTATCCATTTTACCCTTTGAGCTTTTAATGGGATAAAATGGAATAAAATACTGAAGAGATAGAAAAGCTGCAATACAGGCTATGTGAATCAGTTTAACTTTACAAATTACTATTAGGAACAGCTAGCATGAAAGGTTTTTTTTTCCTGATGTCATACAACTGGCCATAAGGAGTGAGATAATATCTTGTGTTCCAGCTCTATTCCAAACCATTTTAAGCAAACCAAACACTATGTCTGATTAAATATCCAGATGCAAACAAAATCAGACTGCAGTGCATTATTCAGTCACTTTAACATTTCAAACTGAGGAACACAGTGAAAATCCACTATAAGTTTCAAAGCAAGTTTTTTTTAATTAAAAAAAAACAATTGGAAGTATTCATAAGCTGTAGCAACATGTTTATTTAAAAAATAAGACACATGTACAGACACACTTTCTACTAAGTGTTGTGCTTAGGACTTCATTATCTTTGGAGAGGTTAGATGTCTTTTTATGGAGAAATTTAAAGTTAATATTTGTTCCTAAAAAGTATTTGGATGACATAGGATGACATAAATAATACTTGGAAAGATAGATTTCTGTACATATTTGGAATTTTGTGCTATAGACATACACACATGGAATGTAATATGTGTATATTATTTTGCAAGTAACTTATTCTTAATAATATTTCCAACAGAAAAATATAATTTACTGTACCTACCCGAGAAATTTTGATTCTACAAATCTTTCAGTTTAAATGGCAAGGAAAAATATAACCAGTGTATTGCATAACACATTCATGGTTACCTTAACAATGGTTTTCTTAAAAAAAACCAAAAAACTCCTGGGTTGACCCAACAAACTGTACAAAAACCTGTGCAGGTAGAGTTTACACATCATTCTAGGTTAAAATGTGGTTGAGCAGCTTGTGGTCAGTATCATGCACACACAGCCACTGAGTCACAGGGCGTGGAATCTGTAACCAAAGAGGGGGGTTCCGAATTAAGTAACAACGACGAATATCAGTCTAGACAGAAAATATGAGTTTAGGAAAGTGCAACTGATAAACAGAGAGCAAAGCCTACTAGCACCCCACGTTGTTGCCATGTTATTTCAGTCCAAGAGTAACAAATAAAAATTCACTAAGGATTTCAAGATCACTTTCAACATGTAAAAGCAATATATTAAAATGGACATTAAGGATATTTATACTATATACATTTTCGTAAAGAAGTCAGTACACACAATCCTTACAGTTTCCAGAGCGGATAGCTGTTTTAGTGTATTGGGGAGAGGGGGGGAGGGGAGGAGGGAGGAAAGGAGGCAGAGAGAGGAGGGAGGGAGAGGGAGAATTAAAACCTTTATAAAGTGGTTTGCAGTCTACAAAAATAATTGCCATGATAAATTTGTTAGTCTTTACAGTGCCACTGAATCTTGACTGACAACTCTGGTAAGAACCTAGAGTTCTGACCCAGAAAGGTAGTATCCTTCTCCTGTACGCAGAAGACAAAAACAAAATTCCTGTTTTGCCCAGTGACATCTATTGCATTCCTGTCAAAGGAGTGATTTGAACTGAGGGCTTCCTTATGTGCAGCTCGGCCTCTTCAGAGACATATTATCTTGCCCTTTAAAAATGAATCCAGATTTGAGGGTGGGAAAAAGCACCACTGTTCATTTGAAGTCCACCAATGTCTCTGACTCAGTAAATGGAGAACCATTTTCACCCTCTTCTTTCTCTTCTCTCCCCCCCTCGTTTTGAGAGTCATTACGGAGACTGCATACCAATTGGCAAGGAGGGTACATCTCAGGTAAGGCAACTTTACAAAGATGTATCAGACAAATCCATTTGGTTCTTAAAGCACACCTGGTCAACTCGAAAAATGAGGCGAGTCTCTGCTTAACAACTCATTTAAATGAATTATTAAGCCAGGCTTTTGGGGGGGGGGGGGACAGCGGCGATAAACAGGTAAGCATAGTTACCTGTACGGTATTTTTACATAGCAATTAAACATAGAAAGGTTCTTTCCAACGTGGTGTAAGGTGATTTATTATCAGTATTTGCAACTGTTCCAAACTGAAAAGTGGTAGTAGGCATTTTAGACTATTGAACGGGGAGAGGTGGGGGGGACACGAGTGTTATACACTGTCCTAAGGCGGGGGGGGGGCATTTAAGGAATCAAACGAATAGTTTTATTACTACTGAA
>JAOYMU010000252.1:57679002-57692711 GCA_025802295.1 Psammodynastes pulverulentus | reverse complement strand
CACATGGATGCCGTTGGGACCCTCATCAGCCCTTCCCTGTGGGAGCGAACCGGTCGGTGGGAGGTCATTGGCAGAACCTTGAGCCGGTGAGACCCGAACTGCCAAACTGCTAGCAGCCGGTAATCAGCAGAAGTAGCCTGCTTTCTAACCACTGTGCCACTGCGCCTCTTATCTGGGAGTCATGCTCAATGAACTCAGTAGTATGTCCTTCTACTATTCCTTCTGAATAAATCAGCACAGTGTTTTTACAATTAATATTCTGACATGGCTATGGTGCTTCTTCGACTCAGTTCAACTCTGCTGACTCAGAGACAGCTTGTGACCAAGCATGCAATGAGAAGGGCAAATCCAAATACAGGGCAATCTAGGCAGTAGAACATGCCATATGGAGCAAACAATGGGAACAAGCTATGCTGATGTCAGTGTCAATGTACACATTAAAAAAAAAAGAAACACACCAATAACCACAGGTTGCATTTTTTTAGTCATATCCTCCTGTAGTGTATATTTCTCTTCAAACACAGAGAATCTGCCCTCAGCAGATGTTATATTTACCTCTGTAAAATATAATCTGTACAGAGTAATAATCTGGAGAAAGCTTCCTTGTTGACATGTGATAAGCACATGATATAAATGGGACTGCAACATGTTCCGTCTGCTCGGGATGCTTCTGCATTAGTCATTCAGTAAAAGGCACAGACTTAATACGTTGTTATGCAAGTCCAAAATGCCATAACATTTCTGGTAACTGCAGAATAAGTGTCTGATGTAGTTTTATCTTGTAGCACAGCAAGTGTGGAAAATGCAGAGGATCCCTGAAATAGTAGGAGAAAAAGTCAACTTAACTCTTCATGTGTAAGCAAGTACAATAAAACAGTTTTAATTCTTCAGCACAAACAGGAATTGCCTTTTAAACGCTGCCTTTTCTATGTTGCCTTTCAATGCTGGGAATGGAAGATGCAGAATGTTTCTCCAAAGACATGTGTAAAGATGTTCTTTTCTCAGTTGTCTAATTTGGTTGTTAATTTTAATAGTCTAAAAGAAAGTGAAAGAGCCAAGCAAATATCAGTGAAGCTAGAAAGGCAAATAAGGTGTCATGGTTAGGTATACTCTTGAGAAAATCATGTTCCTCTGCATAATGTTCAAGGGCCTAAGAAGGCCAAAACATGTACTGTACAGTTCACAATACATTATTACAGACCAATCCAGAAGTGAAGAGGTAGGCCCAAATCAAATACAGTTAGGTTTACTTAAACCTGTTGATTTATTTCTATAAACAGAGATGAGGGCAATTCTGAGTTGCATATGTCCCTAATATTTGCAGATGTTTTCCTGCCCCTCCCACATTCATTTATTATGTTTCTACTTAGAGAATCACAGTAATTTAAAGAAAGTTCACTTGCTTTAAAACAAAGCAAAAATATTCTTAATTCAGCAATATCACAGAGAACTCATAATCACACACATTAATATTAATTAGCTATTGTCCCAATGAAGTCTGTAATCAAATATGCATTTACCTCACAGTAAGTGTCTGTTACTGGGTTTCAATAATGGATTTATCCACTAACATCTGGATAAATGTAGACTTCTATAATATCGTTAATGTCATTCCACATACTTAGACAAGCCATCCCAACCTGATGTCCTTCAGGCATAATTTCTATTGTCCAAACTAGGATTTATGAGATTGTGCATCAATGGATACAATGGGTATTAATAGCAATAGCACTTAGATTTATATACCACTTCACAGTGCCCTCTCTAAGCGATTTACAGCATCAGCATATTACCCCCAACAATATGGGTCCTAATGGGTATTGTGTTAGTGAAATTTAAGATAGTCTGTTGTATCAGTGATGCTATATCATCTTGATGCAATATAGTAACTACTTCTATGCATTATGTCAAACACATTGCTGATAATATGGAAATTAGAATTAATTGTATTCAGGAGACTTCCGATGGGAGTGGTCAAGGCAAATGGACTAATATTTTTACTTCAGACTATATGTAATATGCTGTAAGAGTCTGAGCAATTTTCCAAAGGAGAGTTGGGAGAATAAAATCCCCATCATATGAATAAAAATAACCCTTGTCAGTTCACACACTCACAAAACTTATATGGTTGTGCTCTTTGTCAAAAATAAGCATTTATGTGTACACCATTTTGACCTGTTTTGAACAGATTGCTAGAGTTGCTACCTGAGAACATTGCATGCTACCTTCAGCTATGTGACTATGTGATAAATTTATTTTCACTGTAACCATTCCTAAAAGGAGACGCATAATTCAGTAATCTTTAGGATATAATTCTTGTCCCGTTGAGTCCTCAATATGAGCAACATCTAGCACCTTTTAGGGAGATCCACAACAAAAGAAACAAGATATTTCTATATTTCCATACCAAAGGGACTAGGATCTTTCTATATATCTCGCAAAAGGTCTGATTCAATTTTTTAAAAGAAGATTGTAGATACTCTTTGTAAAAAGCAAATGACATCCATGCTGGTCTCAAGAGAAACATCCAAACTAAAATTAAATGGTTTGCTCTTTTGGGAATCTCTCTTTTTAGACAAGATTTTTCAGTATTGCTGATAATGCTATGCCTGGGCTGTTGCTTTACATTGAAACTGTAGCAAAGATAATAATGCCCCACGGGGTTTATGTAAGAATTGATCAGAGCTTAGGGTCCTGTCAGAAAGAGCTAAATAGTATTACCTTCAGAGTTAATGAAGTGATACTTTGTCAAAAGTGTCCATTCTGTTTTCTTTGATGGGCAAGAACATTTCTGTTTTGTGCATTTGGGGAATGGAAAATAACTTGCTGGGAAAAAAAGCTTCCAGAGGGCCTTGTGACCAAATGTATATATCAGCTGTAGCCCACCATGCCTTCATTTAAGATTACCTAAACTCGCTTCTCATCGATTTCTTTTTCTTTGGTAGTCTAAAACAGGGGTTAACAACCCCCTGTCTGTGGACCGGCCCTGGGCTGTGGCATGTCAAAAACTGGGCTGCGCAAACAAGTAAAACTCCATTTGTGGAATGCAGGCAGCACACGAAACTACACCCCTTCCAGTCTGCAGAACAATCACTTTCCACGGAACCGGTCTCTGGTGCCCAAAAAAGGTTGGGGGCCGCGAGTCTAAAACAATTGATCAAATAATTAATACTTGTTATACAGAATTTCTGACATTTTAATCCAAGGTAAAATGTATGATATAGATTCTTTGGAGAACCTCCAGAATCATTTGCCTTGGTCCGGGCAATATTAAGGCCAACTGATGCCCTAAACATAGCCCAAAAACAGTGCCTGTTAGATCTTCCATTGCTTGACATGAAATATTAACTGACACTAATATTACATATTCAATAAGGGCTGAAGGTGAAATAAGACATTTTTTAAAAAATCACTTTTCTTCCAGGACATTCTCAAGGCTGGACCTCAGAATTATATATTAAACACAGCCTAAATATCTGTAAGGAATATAAGCAAATATTTTACTTATGAAAGTACAAGAGAAAAAATTCAGCACTTTTTAAAGCAGTTTTGATCATCTTGTTAAAAACTCATACTTCTTAGGAAGGACAATTACAGGGCACAGCGAATATGTAACTTTCAGAGTTTCTGGCAATGGAAAATGGGTAAAAAATAACTGGGGAATAAATGATGAACAACCATCATTTACAAGCAGCCCCCAATACTATTTTTCTAAATCCCATAGATTCCAGTTAGTAACTTTTAATATTCCTGTTCATAGGGGAATGGATTAGTGAACAGCATTAAACATTGGAATAGGTCTGTGATATATTAATTCTACATCCTTCCTACTAAGTAATTGAAGAGACCTGGTAAAACCATTTACTATAAATAGAAGCTAAAGCTTTCCTCCTCCCCTTCTCATTTCCCAGGTTGAATTACCAATGCACGCAGGGCTTGTTCAGGAATATATCAGTTTTGAAGATATACCCATAGATGCCCACTTTAACTTATACATCGCCCTAAGTTTTTCAAACCACCTTAGTTCAATTTAGAATTTATCTGAATTTGCTGCATACCATAATGTTATCTATTCCTTTACAAACTATCTGCACCTGTTTCTAAACAGTCAACAAATTTATTTGAATTCCAAAGCAGATAAGATCATGGAGAAATAACCTATTTCATATATATGAATATTAATAGAGCTTCAAATTGTTTATTACCTGTGAATAAAGTGTGGAGATCAGGAAAATATGGTAATTTAAGCTTTCACCTTCAGGATAACATACTGTACACAGTACCCCCACATTCTGTTTTTTTTACTTAGAAAAAAAAGTGAAACAGTTCTCTTGTAGATAGACTGAATTTAGGGAAAGTAAATGAACCTAGTGTTTTGCAGTCTTATCATCATAAAACCCTAACAGAATCATATCACAGTTGTTCCATAAATGTGGATCGGTTTCCAATATCTGTAAGAAAACCAAGAATCAACACAATGGAAGGAGAAAATAAACTTTGAAATACAGCAAATTCACTACTTATGGCTTGGCAAAATTACATTCCCTTGGCATGCTCTGCAGATGCTATTCACAATCCCATTTTAATCATGAAGTCTTTTATGAAACCACATGAAATTTATTGCAACCAAGCAGAGTTTAACAGAGGATGTTTAATCAAGAGTGTATTGTTCTTAACATAAGTAACTTCAAAATAGTGAAGATAGCAGGAAAAGCCAGAAAAAAATACAAAAATAAAAAAAAAATAGATAGGACTCACACCCTCATTACAGTAAATAAATATTCAATACTCGTATAATGAGATTGTTTTAATACTTCTAAGGAATGGTATTTGAAAATATGTTATTTCAATATTATATCAGTGTTACTACTTTCCTTTTAATTTCTGCTTCCTGTTGAAATTGTAACCTTTTGATCTTTCAATAACTTGCATCCATATAAGTGACATTATTTATGTGAAATGTCAAAGTGTTAAGACATATCATTAAAACTTTCTCCTTCTCATAAATCTATCAATATAAACAATTAGCTTGGTGGCAGCCAATGAGGTAAAACAATAAGGCTATTTAACTTGTAACAGTTTTAAACGTTGAAACAAAACTTTGAAGTTCTATGAAACTGCATTTAATTACAGTGAGAAAGTGAGCTTGAATTATGAAACAGTTACCCATTATCATCAAAATAATCCCTTATAAAAACTCAATAGTTTAGTTTCTATGGCATAGGTATGGAAATGACATAACAAGATGCAGCCTCACAACATGTATAACATTTGTTTATTGCATCAATTATTAACATAAGCGAATAACGTGTTGGCATTCAACTGAAAGGATGATGTTCCTGAAATATTCAGTAGTTGGATTAATTGGGTTTAGTTAGTAATTGCAACTAGCTAAATATTTTCTCAGTAGCTTTCAACTCAGATCTGATTTATTTTTTTTTAGTCTTTAATCTCATTCAATTCCCTGCATAAAAATATATACGCTGCAGGAATCCATGCTGGGCAGCATCTTCTCCAGCTCCCCCTGTTGTTTCTGGCTTCTGAGATTACCCAGATGTTTGATGGACCACTTGCTTTCATCCAGTCAGACTTTTGCTTGAAGCATTCTGGAGCTAAATTCTACCATCTGCTCTTAGCTTTAGCAGAACCTCCTAGCACTGATTCTCCTTTTTCTCAGCCATCAGCTCTAATTTAAAACTTTTCCCAACAGGTTTTTTTTCAGAATGAAAAAGACTTCTGAAATCTCCAATCTATGTCCACATCCAACTAGATGCTGTCTCCAACTGCCCTTGATTAATGTTATTTTTTAACCATCATGTTGAAGCGAAACAGAAAAAAAGCAGGAATTTTTCAGAAGTAATACTTTATAAAAATCCCTTCCTATTTTCCATGTTCTTTATTTTTATTTATTCTTTAAAAACAGTTGATACTAACACTCCTTTGTTATAGGATTGGCCACACTTTGTGCATATTCAAATAATTCAAATTGATCGATCAGCCTGTTTTTTAATCTTTTATTTTTAGATTTAGCAATAGCAATAGCAATAGCACTTAGATTTATATACCGCTTTATAGTGCTTTTTACAGCTCTCTCTAAGCGGTTTACAGAATCAGCATATTGCCCCCACAATTTGGGTCCTCAGCAGTTGGGTCCTATAGCAGTAACAGAGAGATTATTCTGGGTTTTTTTACCCAATGCTGACATCATGATGGTAAATTGCAGTCAAAAGCCTTGATGCATCTGTTGTGATGAGGAGATAGAGAAGGGATTGTTTGATCCCTAAGATTTGTAAGGCAAGAGATCAGTGTACTTTGCTTTACAGGGATGCTTACATATGACAGGAAAGAGCAGTCTGACTACAGAGAATGTGAAAATGAATAGAAAGTCTGAATCAATCTGTTATAAATTGCCTGTGAAATGTGACAGACAGCTCCAAGTTCAGAGATGGAACGAAGTAAGAATTCCCACTAGGAATTTTCTAAGGCAAATACCTATCTCTGAAATTGGTAACGCACAAGGAACAAACTACTATTTCACTGCCTATAACAATATTCGTTAAATATCCCCAGGTAACTTCAGATGGGATTTTGCACATTGTGATGAAAATTATCCACATTTTTTAACGGCAGCACCTCTGATTATCCTGTTACAGTTTATATACATCTCTTGATATGAAGGAATTTAAATATCAATGGAATTGGATTCATGAAAGCTTTGATTCAAAGTGGTACAGATTGTGTTTCTCAACATATTTCACATTGTCTATTCAATGCCTTATAGCTGTAACTATTAATTATTGAATATGAGCAAAGAGAAAATCAAAGAAACAAAGACATGCATACAAAAAAAATCTATTCAAAATAGAATTTCTAAAATATTTGAGAACTGAAACTTTTTTCAAAAAGATGTAAGAATAATCTTTGCATTTAGCGATAACTTTGGAGGTGGTTGAGTGAACCTAACTAAAATCTTAAAATATATGTAGCAGGGTATGTGTTTTGCCAACAGTTACATAATAACTATTGTTAATATCACTAAGTATAATCCAATCAAGATTGGATTAAAAATTATGAATCCTGATTTCTATTTTGGAAATGAATTTATAGGCCCGCATTCAGCCTACAAATTCTACTTTGATAACCATCAACAAGTGCATTCTTTCTCAAAATTGCTTTTTGGATCCCAAATGTGAATTAAATTTGAATGATCAGAACCAAAAACCGTATAAGAATTCTATTAGGCACCTAAATTACAATGTTAAGACTAACAATAGGATAATTAAGAAAAACAGAAGTTATTTGCAGTTAATTCCAGAGAAACTGTAGGAAAATTCATAGGAATCTACAGAAACAAAGCAAAGGAAAATTAACCTTTTAATATTTACAAGTTTGATTTAGTTCCACCAAAGATGTTGTTCTTTACTGTTATCCCTCATCGCACTCATGCTCTTTGACTTATCTTCAAGAACAATAATTGTGACTTGTAGAGGCAGGCTAATCTACAAATCAACAAATTAATGCAGATTAGTTTCTGTAGGTAGAAATAACAGCCATTTATTTGTGCAGAAGATTCCCAAAAGTTATTGAACGTAACACACAGTCTTAGGTTTAGAATACTTACAAAATTTAGGGTTATTTACTGTGCATGGATTGATTACATACATTTATAAATCAAAAAGGAGAAATACCAGAAAGATCAAAAGCCAGGTTATTATGGAATGAAGTTTCTACTAAAAATAGGGCTATGGGCTGCAATAATATGACCTTTTGAGTAAGCAGAAAACTGGTCATTCTTTGGCTATAAAAACATTTGTTCTTTTCTGTCATCTATACAGTATTTTTTTTCTCTTATCACCTAACCCAAGAACAAAAGGGTGCCCCTCCCCCATCATTGCTAAAACTTTTGGAACAAAGGAGGAGACAGTTTAAGCAAGCTATGTTTGGCCAAGAAATAAAATGTAATATAGAAACTCACAGCATTCAGTTTTGAGATATTGTCCTTCTTGCTTCTTAATATGATCTTCATTTTAGCTTTCTGCCTAGAGGTCATTCAAGGCACCTAGCAATAAAAAATAGAACATAAGCGCATTTACCTTGTTTAAGGTAAAAGGTAAAGGTTCCCCTTGCACATACATGCTAGTCGTTCCTGACTCTAAGGGGCGGTCCTCATCTCCATTTCAAAGCTGAAGAGCCAGCGCTGTCTGAAGACAACCCCGTAGTTATGTGGCCAGCATGACTAAATACCAAAGGTGCAGGGAACACTGTTACCTTCCCACCAAAGTTGGTCCCTATTTTTCTACTTGCATTTTTATGTGCTTTCAAACTGCTAGGTTGGCAGAAGTTGGGACAAATAATGGGAGCTCACTCCATTATGCAGCTTTATAAACCTTTATAAAAAAACAGTTAAAAATCACTAAGTAAAACTGAAAAAGACTTGACCGAAGGGAGTTGCTTCAGTAGTCTTTGCTACTTTTCCTTACTCTTCATGCAGACCCTCTTCATGAGCCTTGACACCCAGATCTAAACTTGCCCCCTCCCAATGCAAAAACTTTCGTTCTTTTATCATCAAAGAAATAACATATGAAGGACGGTAACAGGAACTGGGCATGGCTGGTCTATTAAAGAGAAGGACCAGGGGAGACATGATAGCAGTGTTCCAATATTTGAAGGTTTGTCACAGAGAGGAGGGGTTCAACCTATTTTCCAAGGCACCTGAAGACCAGACAAGGCATAATGGATGGAAACTGATCAAAGAGAGATTCAACCTAAAAATCAGGAGAAATTTTCTGACACTGAGAACAATCAACCAATGGAACAGCTTGCCTTTGGAAGTTGTGGGAGCTTCACCATTGGAAGCTTGCAAGAAGAGACTGGACTGCCATCTGTCAGAAATGGTGTAGGGTAGGGATGTCAAATTCTATTTCATTGAGGGCTGCATCATGGTTGTGTTTGACCTCAGGGGGCTCGGGGTGGCATGGCCAGCATGACATCACTTGTGTCAAGGGTGCCTGTGATGGCCTGACTGCTCTGCCAGCAAAAATGAGCTCCTGAGCTCCGTTTTCGGCTGGGACAGCCTCCTACAACCCTCTGCCAGTAAAAACAGAGCTCGGGGGCGCACACGGCCCTTGCAAGCTCTGTTTGCAGCTGGGACAGCCTTATGTAACCCCCTGCCAATGAAAACGGAGCTCAGGAGAGCTGCAGGTGGCCCTTGTGAGCTCCATTTTCACTGGCAAAGGGATCAGGGGCAGGTCCTTTGCTATTTTCGGGACGGCCTCGCAGACCAGATCTAAGTACCTCACGGGCTGGATCTGGCCCCTGGGCCTTGAGTTTCACACCCTTGGTGTAAGGTCTCCTGCTCGGACAGAGGTTGGACTAGATGACCTACAGGGTCCCTTCCAATTCTGTTATTCTGTTAATGTGTAATGCATCCTTGAAATGTTGATTAGAACCAAAGACTCTGCAGTTGTTCTATGAGGTTGATGGTTATTGGAATGCAACAGTTTAATTGGACTTTTGTGATGTTAAACATTTTTGTCCTTACCTATTATGTGACATTCCATTTCTGAGTTAATTAAATTTGAAAGGGAAAAAAATCAATCAGTTTATAATCCCTTTTACCAAGTGCAGAAGGAATGCACAAAAAATAGCTATTTGAAATGTTCCTTTTTCTTCCCTTTTCTTTTATATTTTATGGATGATAAAGAAGGAAATAAAAAAAAATGCAGAACATTTAAAACATAAACCAATATCACTGCCGAAATGGCAAGCCAGCAATAGATAAGAAGAAAGAACATGCCCTCACTATCAGTTTGGTCAATGACCAGCAAGGTTTTATTTCCACTTCTAATCACGTCTTCTGTTTCAATCAAACCTGTAATTAAATGATTTGATACAATATGTATTCACTTCTGCGGAACATTAACCAAGAGGAAAAACCCTTAGGTTGTTCGGATTGTACTCATATATCTGCACAATGAAGAGCAAAATAACTTTTGGGATTTTTATGCTTAGGCAGATCATTGTCACAGCCCAGCAGAGCAATAGAAAGAAGCATTATGGTTTTATAACATGTCGAAAACCACTTGATATTCTCTGCTTCGAGGATCTGCAATAGCACATATTAACCATCTAAAGTAAAGGTTTAGATAATGGAGCCAAAATAAGGTAAGACAATCATTTAAAAAAGAGAATAATACCCTCTTGTGCTTTTGTGGTGAAAGAATATTATATAACTTTTTTTTGTTACTTACTTGATTTTACCTACTTGATAGTTATTTTTTTTCAAATACCTATGAATGGAAGATGCACTGATTTACGAGGACTGCACGATCCTTGCTGGTTGTTTCTTGTACAAGTTTCTTGTAAAACAGGAATTCACAATTGAAACAGGGTCAAATAGTTCTCCTCAGTTTTTAAGTGGCATCCTCGTTCAATGGCTTAAGCAAAGGCAGGACAGAAAAGTAGAACAAAGGCTAAATTTTGTACCCTAGAGATTGATACAAAATCTCAACCTCAGGTGAATTAAACGTCTTCAAAGGTCTCTGCTTCTCAGGAGGATTCACTTTCTGTTCCTCCTTATTCTATTTCGGTGGCTCATTTGCCTGACTTCTTCTTGAGGCGCAGTTGGCTATCTGATTCCAGAGGATGAATATGGCCTACATATGTCCCCATTCCTGACATTGATCCTCAGTCTGAGACCAAATAGTCAGGAGTAGTGCAGTCACAAAGTTTTAGGGATCGGTAGTGTGTCTTTTTAAGCCAAGCCAGGACACATTTTTCTGGGTCAAAGATTACATTTGACTTTTGATTGGCATGCTGAAGACTGTGCTCCTTAAAATAATGAGAAGGATTCAGAGAACGAAAAAGTATGGATTTCATGTATCTGAAAATAAATATATTTAATACAATTCCTCGCATGTAATAAAAGGGACGGGGTGGCTCAGTGGCTAAGATGCTGAGCTTGTCGATCGAAAGGTCGGCAGTTCAGAGGTTCAAATCCCTAGTGCTGTGTAATGGGTGAGCCCCCGTTACTTGTCCCAGCTTCTGCCAATCTAGCAGTTCGAAAGCATGTAAAAAATGCAAGTAGAAAAATAGGGACCACCTTTGGTGGGAAGGTAACAGCGTTCTATGCACCTTTGGTGTTTAGTCATGCCGGCCACATGACCACAGAGACGTCTTCGGACAGTGCTGTCTCTTTGGCTTTGAAACGGAGATGAGCACCGCCACCTAGAACTGGAAACGACTAGCACGTATGTGCGAGGGCAACCTTTACCTTCTTTATATACAGTAATAATCTCCCCCTTATCACATTTAATAGTACCATTTGTTCATAATGTTTAGAAGACTTAGGGGGTTGTACCCCAAATCTGGGGGACACAAGAACCATCTCAGTTGCACATCTCAAGCCTCAAGTTGTACATCTCTGATTGAAGGAAATGAGAACTTCAACTGGCAGTCAACACTACTGATGCCGAAAGCCAGCTCTTCCAAGGATTGGTCAAGGTTTTGAAAGGATTGGACAAGACTTTCACCAACAGGATTGGAGACTGGCCTTTTGCCATTCACCATTTTGACAAGCACTCAGTCAGCAAACACATTTTGCAAAGAATGGCTCTAAGGTCAAGAATTGCTACAGTTCTACAGTGGAGCATTTTAAACACAGTGAGGGATGCAATACATTTTTTTCTATCCAAAAGATGGCAAATGCTCAGTGTAGATTATATCTACTAACCATCTTAAAAGCTTCTCTCAAGCTTCTATACTGTCTGCTATCTCGCCTGACCCAAGAGGACAGGTGGCATGAGAAAACAGAGGAAGAAACTGAAGACCTGGAGAAGTAATAACGGCAGATGGCAAAAAGTTCATGAAATAGCAGATGGAGCAGATGAATGTTAACAGATAGATCTTTTTCCACCCCTGGGTACAGGCTGTAATAACACAGGGGCCCTGGAATGGATAATTATCATTTATTAAGAATGTCTAAATCAAGGTATTCTGACAGAACATTAAAGCAGCTTATATTCCATAAGGTAGAATAATTGAGTATCATTCCTATTTGCATAGGCATATTAGGTTAGATGATTGTAAAATGAAAAGGTCAAAAGTATGATTACATTTTAACTGCAAAATCAGTCTGGCTGCTGTTAATTACTGTTCTTTACTCTCACTCCAGAGCAATGTCTCTGGCAGCCTAATTCTCTATTTAGAGGAAGAAAAGAGTTATCTCCTGATGAAAATGTAAGGTTATGGACGATAAATGAAGGATACCCTAATGTTCATTCCAACCATACCAGTCATCTACCTCCACTTTTTGGCAGAGCCGTCTTAACAGCATTATGGGCCCCAGGCAAAGCAGTGTACTGGGGCCCCTATGACAACTACTCACAGGAATAAAAATGGTCAATGAAATTAAACATATATTTACATATTAGTATTAATAAAAAATGCAGTAAAACGTAATAAATATGTTGCTGTATTTATATGATACAAGGTGCATTGAAGGGTTAACATACACAGATTAGTATGGGGCCCCTATGCTACATCAGGCCCATGTATTAAGACATCCCTGCTTTTTGATAACTTCCTAATTTGCAAGCCTGAAGGGCTGAAATTTATTATCAAACAGTCAGAGACACACACCTTACCGTAACTATCTGGCCCAGAGGTGGTATTCTATCGGTTCGTACTTGTTCGGGCAAACCGGTGGCAAAAACATTTGCTGTTCGGGAGAACTGGTAGCAAAAAAATGGCTACCGGTTCACCCAAACCGGTAGCTAAAAAACCTGCATTGATCAGCTGAGAGGATCAAAGAGTCCTCTCAGCTGATCGGCACACGCATGCACAGTAGGTGCGTGCTGGTAGGTGCGCAATGTACAGAAGGGGGAGCGCATGTGCATGCACATGTGTGGGGGTGGAAAACACATGCACATTCAGCAAACCGATGGCAACACTGGTAGGATCCCACCACTGATCTGGCCCCAAGAAGTTTGCCTTTTTGTGTCCAGATATTCAACAACTTAATCTTTTGATTTTGATCATTGACCAGCACAAATAAGCTTGCCAGTCTTGCCACAAACCAACAAAGTCACCAACTTCTTCTACGATAACCTTTGTATTGGACCTGATTTAGTTTTCTTATGATCAGCATATGAACCATGCTGTATTATTTTCAAAAGAGCCTCCAGCTGAGTCTTGTCTTATGTTCAAGGAATGATATCTACTAAAAATTCTGGTGCTGTATTTATGTACCATCTGAAGAAAATTACCATGGAAAATCATTTTGCCCTCTGCAGATAAGCCTGATGAAGCTTAGCATCACAGAAATTGGATACATATGAGCAAAGTCATTAGAAACAGAAATAGCAGATGTTTATTTCACAAAGGCCACTATGTTTACTGCTTCTGAGAAATAGGCTTCTCCTGTTCAATGTAGGAGGAAGCAGCTTTTTACTTGTTTTATGTTAAATTCTTAATCATGAACCACTCTAGTGAAATCAGTAAGAAAAATAAAGATGAATTCCATTGACAAGTTTTAGTAAAGTATTGGATAAAAGAGTCATAGACTGGCTCAGACCTATTCTGAAAAATATTCAGAGATTGTTTAGTTACTGGAATGCTCAACATATGAATGTACTTATAATCCACCCTCTGCTATTGTTGCTCAAATGATGTTGGTTCTTGATGCAGTTATGTGTTTAGCAGCAGTGGTC
>JAOYMU010000252.1:57616306-57628939 GCA_025802295.1 Psammodynastes pulverulentus | reverse complement strand
AAACAACCCCAGAATGTTTCCTTCCTGCCTTCCTTACAGGATTAGCCCTGTAAAGTGGAAAAAACAAAAGGAGATTTTTTCCAACAACCGGTTCTCCGAACTGCTTAGAAAGTTAACAACCGGTTCTCGCAAACAGGTGCAAACCTGTTGAATCCCACCACTGCTCCATGCCCTGAATTAGAATCTCTCCCTACCCAAAAAAACCCTTGTGGACAAAGCATCTGTACATTCAGAAATGTTCTACTTCTAGCTCCTTCTAGTTCTCCAGAGATCTAGAGAGAAAAATTATGGTTTTTTGACTCTCAATGCCATGGCAGAAATCTTTGAATGCTTGCTTTTTAATGTCAACAAAACCTAACCTGGATTACAGCAGTATTTTTTGTCCTTTTTTTTGTCCTCAGAAATCGAGTTTTCCAAAGGACTTCAGAAGATCGTAAACACCTGCAAGCAAACTGTTACTCAAGAGGTAAGCCCAGAGTGACATGAGCTTGATGTATACAATTTATTCATTCTATTGGATTTCCGGAGTAGCAGATGGGAGTAGAAATCTGGAATTTGCCTTCTGGCTCCCTGGTTATTTTATTGCATATTTTATGTTATTTTTTCAATGTATATATGGCTGCCCATCAAGTGACTCTGGATGTTGGGCGACCATAAAATCAATTAGAAAATGAATTACAATCACAATACTGAAAATTAAATGCATACATCAGCCAATAAAAATATGGTCCATAGATGTTAAGATAACAAAAAAAACAGTTAACTTTGCACATACTCGAGACCCCAATCCTGGGCACATAACCAGATCTTCAAGATTGTCCCAAAGGTGGTTTTCCAAAAAGCAACTGGACTTTCTTGGGTTTTTTTCCTTGAAAACATTTCACTTCTCATCCGAGAAGCTTCTTCAATTCTAACTGAATGGTGGGGAAAAGAAGGATTAATATTCTTTGTAGTCGTCTGATCGTTAGCACTCTTTCTGAGCGTCATTGAGGACAGCTGGGGAGGGGGGATTATCTGTATCTTTAGAGCCAGGGTCAGCAACCTTAAACACTCAAAGAGCCACACAGGTCCTAACCGGAAGCCCCCTGTTCAATTCTGGAGCCAACCGGAAGTCCGGTTCCCCCACCATAGAGTCTCTTCCTAGTGCAGTATCCTTTTTCCTCTACTCGTCCTAATGGAAAGCCCTATCAATTGTGGAGCTAACTGCCGACAGGGAGCAGAGGGATGAAAGAGCCACATGCGGCTCCAGAGCTGCAGGTTGCTGACCCCTGCTTTAGAGTCACCTGAATCAGAGTGCAAATGGTCACCCCTTTCTTAAGAGGTTTGTAAGGGACGTGCATAAGTGTACCAATGGGCCTACCGTCCCCTGTCCTAATTTTTTTCCTCTAATTTGTAATTCATTTTATATATGCATAATTATGTGTATACTTATATGTATTATCCAATGTATGCTTGACAAAATAAACAAACAAACAAATGACTCTGGAATTGCAAAGAATATAAATATAAAATTCCCAGCATTCAGTCAGAACTGAAAAAGCTTCATGGATGAGAAGTGAAATGGTTTCAGAGGGAAAAACTAAGAAAGCTCAGCTACCTTTTGAAAAACACCTTAGGGACAACCATGATCTGGATGATTGAGAATCTCCAAAGACAGAACTTGGAAGCTTTAGCAAAGGCCAACAGAGTTGAGGCCATCCTAATTTCCGGAGGGAGGATGCTCCAGAGGGCAGGGGCTATAGCAGAAAAGGGATGCTTCCTATTCCCTGCCAGCCAACGTTCCTTGATTGATGGGACCCAGAACATGCCCATCCTGCCAGACCAGATTAGATGGATAGAAACAATTGGGAGAAGACAGTCCTCAGGTAAACAATCCCAAGCCATGTAAGGCTTTAAAGGTGACAACTTTGAATTGCGCCCTTTGTAACCTGTGCAGCTCACAGAGCAGAGGTGTCTCATGCACTGAGTAACTCAAACCATTTACACCTGGATTAACTGCCTTCTGCAGCAGTTGAAGCTTCCAAATGCTCTTCAAGGACAGCCCCAGGTATAGCACATTGTGGTTATCCAGAATAGCAATAGCACTTAGACTTATACAGAGAGGACTTTACAGCCCTCTCTAAGCGGTTTACAGAGTCAGCCTATTTCCCCCAACAATTTGGGTCCTCATTTTACCCACCTCAGAAGGATGGAAGGCTGAGTCAACCCTGGCGAGATTCGATCTGCCAAATTGCAGGCAGCTGGCTGTAAGCAGAAGTAGCCTGCAATTACTGCACTCTAATCTCTGCTCCACCGAGCCTCATTTTGAATGCTCAAAGTGCTCTTCCTTTGGGTACGAATGAATTCCTGTGATTTGCTCCTCAGCCCTCCATGCCGTTCCTCTCCATCTACTCGCTGTCCTTGGAGCAAGACATGGAATACAGTCTCAGCTGCCTGCAAGCGGCCACCACTTTGCGGACTGAAACGTATATGCAGGTAAAAAGAAGACAGTGGCAAAATTGGGGTTGGGGGTCCTTCTTTTGTAAGTCCCCACAGCGTGCTGCTATACCTTGACTTATGGCCACAAATGAGCCCAACATTTCTGTTCCTGAGTGAGACAATTGTTAAGTGAATTCTGCTCCATTTTACAACAATTCCTGCTGCAGTTGTTAGGTGAATACACGGCAATTGTTAAATTTGTACCACGGTTGTTAACTGAATCTGGCTTCCTCATTTATCAGAAGGTTGCAAAAGAGGATCTCATGATCCTGAGACTCTGCAACCATCATAAATATGAATCAGCCAAGCATCTGAATTTTGATCATGTGACCATGCGGATTTTGCAACGGTCGTAAGTGTGAAAAACACCCATAAGTCACTTTTTTTCAGTTCTGTTGTAACTCTGAACAATTACTACATAAATGGAACAACTTGCCTTTGGAAGTTGTGGGAGCTTCATCACTGGAGGCTTTCAAGAAGAAATCGGACTGCCATCTGTCAGAAATGGCATAGGGCCTCTTGCTTGGGCGGGGCAGGGGGTTGGACTAGACTAGATGACCTACAAGGTCCCTTCCAACTCTGTTATTCTAATCAAGGAAACATTCTAATCTAATCAGACAAGAGTCTGTTTGGGCTTAGGTCAGGGTTAGGGCTTGGCCTTAGTTCCTGGACTTGTCCAGGTCTTCTGTATGTAACCGTTTTCCTTCCTCTAGCAATCAGACTGACCCAGCTTTCTTCTTTTTCTTCCTCAGCCTCTGTCCCTGAGGCGCCTCGAGCATGAAAAGCGGCGGAAGGAGATTAAGGAACAGTGGCACCGAGCCCAGAGGAAGCTGGTGAGATGCTCTTGGGGGGCACTGCAGGGTTATGGGTTTGCTCAGACTGGAGGTTATAGCAGTTTCATACACCTCAGGGGTGTTTACAGCGGTGTCCGCAGGATCTGGTCAAGGAAGGAGTCACGATGCTCATGTCCACCCTTGTGGCTTTTTTTTACCACATCCCTCGGACACTGCTGCTCATAGAATGTTGGCCATTTAATAAACACACGCCCACGCGTTTTAAAAAATAAAAAATAAACAGTGGAGGTGAGGAAACAGCAGCTAGTATTACTGTTGGTGTCACAGTGCCACACATTTTCCACATTCGTAATTTTTTAAAAAGAACAGCTTTGTGACCAATCTTTGTCAGCTAAATCATCCTTAGCAAGCTTCACAACCGGCTTGTCACAAGCTGAGTTAATGGAAAACCTGGCAGTAAAATCGTAAGCTGCTGTTTTGCTTAACAGCAAAGCTGGCTGAGGAATTCTGGAAGTTGAAGTCCACAGGTCTTAAAGTTGCCAAAGTTAGAGACCCCTGTCCTAGGCAGCACCTCTTCCCCTCTTTCCCCCAAGGCAGTGGTGGGATTCAACAGGTTCGCACCTATTCGCGAGAACCGGTTGATAACTTTCTAAGCAGTTTGGAGAACCGGTTGTTGGAAGAAATCTCCTTTTGTCTTTTTCCCACTTTACAGGGCTTAATCCTGTAAGGAAGGCAGGAAAGAAACATTCTGGTGTTGTTTCTAGCCTAATTTTTATTGCCCTGCTTACAGAAACTGCCTCTTGGTTAACCCATATTACAGCTAAAGGTTCTTGGCAGTATGCCCAGACTTACTGTTGCCTGAGCTCCACCCAATCACATGATCACCCAGCATGCCTACCCAGCTGCTCATTAGGGCAAAGAACTGGTTGTTAGATTATTTGAATCCCACCACTGCCTATCACCAAATTGTCTGGTTATTTATATTTGTAAATGTATCTAGATCTTTGATCTAAAATGATACTGGGAGTAAATAAAACTAAGGTATGACCCCTTTAAATATTGTAGAATCGAATATGATTAATAATTAAAATAAACAGTCCTGTCTGAGTGGGAGGTAAGGCAAGGTCAGAGGGATATATAAGCATACCTCTGCCACAGTATGATGACAGAAGTCCCACAATTTTTCTATATGCATCAAATAATTGTATGTATATTCTGAACAGGTGAGGGTTGAGTTATGATGCTATTTTTGTCAGAATGATGAAAGTAATGAGAGTTGTAATGCTCCTGAAAATAAAGAGTGAATAAAATGATAATCCTTAGAGGTTGCTCTATTCTTGTCAAGACCTCCTTGATGATTTCTCATTCAAAATCTCACACTCTTTCACATCTGGGACCCACAGAGGATGCTGGGCCTGGATCACCCTTTGCAATATTCAGGATTCAACCTCTGAGAAAACATCTAAGTAAAGATCCAGAGTTAGAAGGCAGGGAGATGCAAGCTGTGTTGTAGGAAAAAGATGCCTGGAGCTAACAAATAGCCATTCTATTTAGTTAGACTTTGATAGGCTAACTTGGCGCTGAAGTCCAAGACTTAGGACCACACTGGTGCTGGATCCACATCTGTTTTCTGTTACATGATTTCTGATAATGGACTTCTTTTTGCTACTTCTTGGATGTTACAAATATGATTCTCAGAGGATGACTTAATGCTTATGTTTAACTGGTTAATAATTCTGGGACTGAATCTCTGTGCCCCTGTATTTTGCTGAACACCAGCTGTTACTACCATAGTAACCTGAGTTATGACTGATGTTGCCTGTGGTTTGCTGGGGTGAACAAAAGATGGAGCTATATCCCCCCTCCTGCTGTCCTAATTATTAGGGCTATGTACCCTTCAAAAGTGACTGAGAAGCACTTTGCTCTTTGAATTGAGGGCAGCCCTCTTTGCTATCCACTTAAGCAGCCTGATTCCCCCCCTCCATCCCCCCCTATTTCTATGTCAGCCTAAAAGCTAGGCAGAGCTGCTTTAAGAAGTCCGCTTAGGGTGAACACAACAATTCCTTTGTTTCAGGTTTTGTGTGAAATGTAAAAAAAATAAAAGGATAGGCTGCTTCAATGAGTACCACAGAAGATCTCTGCTCGCTCAAGAAACAAAGCCCTTGTTCTGAATCATTTTTGTAGTGCAAACAGCCTTACATCCCTCCCTAAGATTTTACTGCCAGGTTCATGTTGAAACTTGGTCCTCTTCATTTGCCCAGTATGATTCTTCTATTCCCCAATTTCAGGACACAATCAGGTGCCAGAATCAGATCATTTTCTCAAATGCACAAAGGACTTTGTCAAAGGTAGTGTGCAATCTTTCCCAGTTCATTTTTACATAGAAGCTTATATTATGTACAAGGTATTTCACCTATGAGCACCCACTCTGAAAAAGGCAAGCAGATTTGTTAGTCTTTATATCTCTTTGATTTTTAAGATCAGAAGGATCACAGGCTCTTTTATACAACTCCAAGCTGAAACAGCTTCTGATCTTCTAATCTGTCTTGGAGACCTACTGCTACTGGGAACTGATGCCTGAAGCAGTGTCAGGGTGTCATGCCACATAGTATTGCTGCTCTGACATCGCCACACACATACCAAAAAGGGTGAGACTGTGTTGTGATACTGTCATGACACCCCTTGCCCCTCCAATGGATGCTGCTGCTTGTTTAAATAGAGCAGTTCATGTACATTGGTCCTAGCTCATGAATGTCCAAGTGATAATGGTCATGAGTGTTTTTTGCCTTGGTGACCACAAGACTGGCTTATTGTCATATGCTGTGTAGAATATTTGACTATCCCACTTCATTCAACACTAAAATGTAAAATTCTAAATTCATGATGTTATCTATATAAAACTTGCATTTCCCAACTTCATTGATATTGAGTTTGTTTCATTAGAAATCATCACTAAAACATAGTGATTAGCAATTATTTCAGATGAATAAATTAACTCATATTGGAAGAGACATTCCTTTGAAAATCGTGATTCCTGGATTTCATAGTTTGGGACTTTGATGACTTGTCTCCTTCAAAGTTAGCTTGCTTTACTCCTCAGTTCATCATTGATGGCCTGATAGCCACATTGTGCTGTAATTTGTGAGCGATGTAACACACAAACATGCACACACAGACAGACACAATCTCAAATACAGGGGTCCCCAACCTGTGGGCACTGGCCCACTACTGAGCCAGGGCCTATTTGCAACCAGGCCATGTGAGTGATGGGCTGGTGCACATTCAGACACGCATGTGCCATACTTACATGAGGGGGGGGCACTGGAATTCACAGCTCCGTTCATATGACTGGCGGACACCAGCACCCACCGCTCACACAAATGAAGATGTGCACACACACACATGTGCACCTACACTTTGCACAAGATCATCATCTTTCCCCCTCCCCTCCATACCAGGCTGCCAACCTGGAAAGGCTGGGGAATGCTGTTCTAGTATATTTTGTCAAATAATAAATAGTACCAATAAACTCCCTTCCTAGTAGAAAAACAAAATTATAAACTTCATTTTTTAAAAATGTGACTATACAATCTAATTAATAAAGAGATAGGAGATAGCTATGCCATCTGCTCATCAGATCTTCAATAATAAGGGGAAAGAATACACACATGTACACTGCAGTGATCACACCTGTTGGCTTAAACCTGCATTTTCTCTGGAAGTAACCATGATGCTTATCCACCTGTAATTCTAATGTGTTTCCACCTCTACACAGTTCAGCACTGATGTTTTGCACTTACCAGGTATTAGTGTGTGGCTTTTCTCACTCAAGCTGAATTTCACTGCATTTTCAATTACAAAGGCTGTGGTCTTTTATTTTAATGTCAGGCACATAATTAACAGGCTCTAAGAAGCTCTTTTCATATTCCATTGAAATACAGGGAAAATTTGCAAGATGTCACTGCCTTTCTATTGCTTTGCCTCCAAATTAGAAAAATGAGCTGATAAAAGCATAGCCAGACAGTTGGCAATAAACCAGTCTTGCTATAATTAAAGAAATAATGACTCTGAGGGGATGTGAATTACTTCAGTATTATGCAGTCACTAGTCAAGTGTCTTTGTTCCAGAGGATCAGGGTTCGGGTTAAAATCAGAGTACTCTGACATTCTGTGTTCTGTCCTTCCCCTGGCTTCAAAAAACACAAATTTATAGTGTCTTTGAAACTGCAGTGAATGAGACTAGGAAGTGAATGCCTGTGCTAGCTACAGTATGTTTTTCAAGAGATATGGTTTCAGTCATACTCTAAACAGGACTATAACTAATATAGCTACATATAATAGAATTTAACTAGTATATGTAACTTGGAATTCTACTGGTTCTGACCAGTTCGGGCGTACCGGTTGTTTCGAAGATCGGCTGGTAGGAAACTGGTTCACTGTGTTGCTCTGCTGTTGGGCCCACTCTAGCTGCTTTTCATCCTCTCAGCTGTTTGGTGTGGCAGAGCGGATTGCTGCACTAATCATCTGAGAGGCGCAGTAGCTGATTTTCTTAGTTGATGCACATGCACACAAAGCATGCGTTTGGTGCGCATGCGCGAGAAGCAAGCGTGCGATCACCGAACCGGTTGTTATACAGGCAGCATCCCACCCCTGACTAAGTCCATCCATAAAGTAATTGAACTGGTAATTTTAAACATGGACTAAAGAGCAGGTGTGTTCTGAGCTGAGAAATATGAAATAATATATGTGGTATGGAGATCCCTATGCACAGACTGCCCTGTCTGTGGAGATTCTCAGCCATCTGGGTCATAGTTGTCTCAAAGATCCTTTTTTTCATCAAAAGGCAACTGGTCTTTTTTTTTCCTTGCAGAAGAAAGTCTCAACTGCAAATCCTCCAGTCTCAATCGTCAGTACATATCCTTCCATCCTCCTGCCATCACAAGTGATAAAGCTTCTTGGATGAGAAGCAAAATGTTTTATTCTTCTTCCTCAAGGAAAAAAAAAGTCCAGTTGCCTTTTGAAGAAAAAAGTACATTTGAGTTCCAGTTCCAAGTACAGCCATTTAAACAGGGCCCAGCCTTTCTGTATTAGATGTCCTCTTTAATTTCCTGATGGATGGCTTTTTGTCAATGGTTAGTTTAATTCTTTTTTCAATGGAATATAAGCCATATAGCAAGAGCAGTCTGCTTTCATTTCCACCTATGCTGTAGGACCTCCATCTGTTGAAAACAAGCAGTAGCTAACAGTCCTGGCAAATTGATGTCGGTTGAGTTTCAAAGAATTGGAAGCCAATGAATAAGTCAACAAGACAGTCTGGTGTTTGATTGCCCGATATCCAATCAAGAGCTTTGCCAATGAAATATAGCTGGGATGAGCAGGAGAATTCATTTCTCTGAGGAATGATGTTCTTGTTCAATAGAATTCATATCACTGGACACTATCTTCACTCCGAATTTCCCCATAATAAAATTTAAAAAATTAGAATAAATAAAACAGATATATGACATGTCAAAGATTTTACATGGCTTAAAACATTATCACTGTCTAAGCTGAAATAAATAGTCCTTAACACTGATATTCAATATAACCTATCGAAAACTCCAATATGGTACAGGACAGATCAAGCTTACTTTAATATTTTTGGAAACACTTCTCACTTGCCTGTACCAATGTTTACTTTTTCCTATTCCTAGAAGAAGGAAAATGAAATAGCATCTTGATATAAAAGAAACTTTGCCACTGTGTGTTGGCAGAAATAATTTCTTATACATGTTTTTGTGCTGTACCATCTAAATCAGGGGTGTCAAACTCAAGGCCTAGGGGCCGGATCTAGCCCATGTGATGCTAGTTAGATCTGGCCCACAGGGATGCCCTGGAAACAGCAAAGGACTGGCCCATGATGCCTCTGCCGGCAAAAAACAGAGCTCGGGAGGGCCGCATATGGCCCTCGTGAGCTCCATTTTCACTGGCAGAGGATTGCAGGAGGCTCTCGCAGCCAAAAACGGAGCTTGGGAGCCTGTTTTCACTGGCAAAGCATTCAGGCCACCACAGATGCCCCGGACATGAGTGATGGCGAGCTGGCCGTGCCCGAGCTGGCCATACCCAACCCATCTCCCCGAGATCAAACACAATCCTGATGCAGCCCTCAATGAAATCAAGTTTGACACCTCTGATCTAAATGAAGGCAACCTAATAATGCTTGCCTTAACCCACTATTTTCCTGATAATAGTCAAGAACATGTTCTCCTGTTAGTTGACAATTGCCAAATACTGTGTATCTAGAAGACACTACATAACCATCAGATACCTAACTGGTTAGCAGTCTTGGTCACTTTAATTCTTCCATGGATGTTTGTTTAAAATGTTTTAGTTATCTACAAAGGGTTTATTTATGAGCTTTTTACAACTAACATGGCACATTATGTTCTTTGCTCATGAGCAGCTGGCCCTAAGTACAAAATGTAACATTAGATTTTTTTTTTAATTTATGTTTTCTCCAAATACCTTTCAATACCTACCTATCCTAGGTAGTTTAGAAAAACAAAAACAAAAATTAACAGAAAATGCTCACCTAATCACATTTCCAAATTGTTGGTTATTTTAATGATGATATTTTGAGGTAAAAGTATCAGTAACATTTTATAAAGTCTGTATTTTTTTTTATTTTCCATGACATATAAACTGTTATACATTTCCATACAGTGCTGATTCTCTTAACAGATGAACGATTTTTATAACCAATAAAATCACCAGAAAAATGAGAGGGGGTGGAGGAGGAGAGAGGTGACTTTAGTTAATAAGTAACAAATTTGGATTTATGAATATTGAAAGGAATACTTCAATTTCCTCTCTCAAACAATGTGTTGATCCAGGAAGTCTAAGACAGGAAACCATGATTTATATATGCCCTTGATTAAATCTCTCAGATATGAGAACTTGGCAAACTCTTTTGTCATGATCCAAACAGTAAGCATTGGTTATATCAAATGTTGGCTTCCCCTTAAATAATATTACCTGCGACCAAAATACACAAAGAACAAGGCTCACAACTTGTAAGGCAGCTTTTCATGAAAGCGACTTGGTGACTTACAGTAGAGTAACATTTAACTAAAATGTTACACTATGTGTTAGACTAGACACATATTGCTAAACCAATTCTATATTATCATAGGAGCAATCATCTGTGAGAAATTTAATGGACAAAACCAGTAAGAATGAACTGGCAAACATATATAGAAGGAATTAATACGCTTTGTAGAATGCATCCCATTTAATTTATTCTAATAATCTAAATATTGGCTTGATTATCAGTAAAACTATACAAAATCTCCAGCTTGTTTGGGTGTTCTATCTGGATGGGTTTAATTGACTGAAGAATGGTACACTCCTTTTTTCCTCTTCCATCAAGAGGTTTACTCTCCTGCATTGGAAGTTTTCAAACATAAGTTGGATAGTCATTTATCATGGATGGTGTAATAAATTTTTCAATGTGCATTGGATCAGACTTGATGACTTCCTGGGTCAGTGGTGGGATAAAAAAACATTTACTACTAGTTCTGTGGCCATGGCTTGGTTGGTGTGGTGTGGCTTGGTGAGTGTGGCTTGATGGGTGTGGCAGGGGAAGGATACTGTAAAATCTCCATTCCCACCCCACTCCAGGGGAAGGTTCCTGCAAAATCCCCATTCCCTCCCCATTCCTGGGGGAAGATTCCTACAAAATCTCCATTCCCTCCCCACCCCACTAACCTGGTTTCCAGCTCAGTTCTCCTGTGCAGGGCAACAAAAGAAGACCCAGCTGATCAGCTGGGACTTGGAAGGCAGAGAATAGATGGGAGGCGAGGCCAGTCAGAGGTGCTATTTGTCAGTTCTCCGACATACTCAAAATTTCTGCTACCAGTTCTCCAGAACTGGTCAGAAACTGCTGGATACCACCTTTTTCCTGGGTCCCTTTCAACTCTATGATTTTCAATTGCTTGTGATGGATGAATGCTGTCCAGGGTCATAAACATTGGTTGGACATACAAACCCCTTATGAATTATTTCTGGAACTCATTTTTTGAGAAGGCCCTGTACATTTATCATTATTCCAGTGTAGACGACAATTAAGAAAGCTGAATTTATCTGGGGTGGGGGTGTACTTGAATTATACATGAGTGTATATTTGCCAGCATGTTCCTCTGAAATGCAGTGAGTTTAAAATTACTTGTCACCGACTGTGATCCTCCATCACTAGATCTCAAGCTAAAAATAATCCCTTGAGCATGCAGTAGAATACAATGCATGTTTTACTCAGAGAATAGCACCTTTATCTAGGCATTCAGAAGAGTTCTTTAGAATATGAGTTTGGTAATGCAGATAAGATTTTTCACTGTTTATTTACTACTCCATCTATGAATTATCTTTAAATAGAATTTAAAAGAAGAAAACTTTGTTAAAATTATGTGAATGCTCTGGTGAGCAAAAATCAAATGTCAAAAAATTTTCAGATGTTTTTCAACATTTTTTTTTTAAAAATATGGATCCATTTAATTAATGTTTCTCCCTTTACAATATAGTGATGTCAGCAGCTATCTTGAAAAAAATGTCCAGAATCTAAAAGCTGTTTTAATAAGTCACTTTTCTTTTAAAAATAGGAGAAAACATACCTGTGGAACCTTATCAAATGTCTGGTTTGGAGGGAAGCTTTAGACTAGAGCAGAGGTGGGCAAACTACGGCCCGCGGGCCGTATACGGCCCGCCGGACCTTTTAATCCGGCCCGCGGAGCCATTTTTACATCTTCCAACTCCCATACAACCGAGGTGACAGAGGGGCCAAGGAATGCCGAGGCTTCTTTAAATAGGAGGGTGAGGCGTGGTATTCAAAAGGAAGGTGCAACATTTGGTTGGGTAAAGGGGAGGGCTTCTTCGCCCGACCGTAACGCGCCAGAGGAATCCGCGGTGGAGAATTTGACTGACGTGTGATTTGTCTCGCCCGGCCACTGACTCCGGAGTAGCGGGCGCCGATTGGTTGCGGCAGGTTGAACGTAAGATGGCACCCAGGGATCTGTGAGGGGGAAAGAGACGCGTGGCTTGAGATGGTGACGGCGCGAGGTGAGAGAGGAGCCGGGGTGAGGCAGAGCTGAACTGAGTTTGGGGAGGAGGGGGGGAATGCTGCGCCTCTTTAAACGGGAGGAGGAAGCCATGGTGGAGAATTTGGGCGCGATTTGTTTCGCCCGGGGATCTGTGAGGGGGAAAGAGACGCGTGGCCTGAGGTGGTGACGGCGCGAGGCGAGAGAGGAGCCGGGATGAGGCAGAGCTGAACTGAGTTTGGGGAGGAGGGGGAATTCTGCACCTTCTTTAAACGGGAGGGTGAGGCAGAGCTG
>JAOYMU010000252.1:57569012-57581934 GCA_025802295.1 Psammodynastes pulverulentus | reverse complement strand
CGACGACGGGGGGTGCATTCCGGCACCTTTCTTCGGAGAAGAAAAGCCCTGCAAAAAGCCATTAGCAACTGTATTGTATGTAGGTTTAGTTTTGCTTTAAAAAAAATAGCAAGAAGGTCCTTACTTTTGTGAATAGAACCTATCCCTTGAAACAATGCAAACTTCTCATCCATCAACCCAATTGGTGAGTAGATACCAGATTTGCCCAACAGAAGATTCCACTGATGCTCAGGATCAAGCAGTAGACTTAGATGTGTGTGTATGTGTGTGATCCTTGAAAGTTCATATTAGTTACAAAAAGACTCCTTGAAACAAAGAAACCAAAACAATGCAATCAAAAACATAATTAAACCAATAAATTGTTAATATTTGGTTGGGGTGGGGGAAACACCAGAAAAATGAATGACTGAAAAATGAACAGAAATGACTCCTACAAAAATCTTTCATAAAAATTAGGACCATTTATTCAATATGTTGAAATCAAAGCATTCAGACGGAAATAGTGCATATTGTTCGTAGAGACTATTGTACCATAGTGCATATTGTTCATAGAGACATCTGCACAAAACAACTGCATAAATTGCTTTTAGCCAAGAAAAAAGGTTTATAACAATAATACATTGGAACCTGAACAGAATGCAGTCAAGGTAAGGCTTTACGTTATTGTCAGGGAAAACAAATATTATCCTAGTATTTTTCCTTTCATAATAAAAATTATTACATACATATAATCCCCAAAGCTAGTGATTCTTCATTCCATAGCTAAGATCTTCAGAGAAACAGTGCTGTTAATTGTTCTTTGTGACTTAAAAAACTCCTATACTAGAAATGGTTATAATTTATTGTTTATTCAAATGACTAGATTATTTTAATCCCAGTAAATTCAAGAATATTGATTCTGCCTCATAGTATAAGAGAGAAGAATTATTGTACAGTATAAGAACTCTGAGACATGGAGTAGACCATGATGGAAATTCATATATATCAACAATATGTGTGTGTGTGTGTGTGTGTGTGTGTATTTTTGATCAGTTTACAATTTAAATACATACATACATATTGTATGTATGTATTGTATGTATGTATTTAAATTGTATGTATGTATTTAAATTGTAAATTGAGTTTCTGATCAAAAATAAGAGGTTAAATAAGGCCAGAAAAACCTTCAGAATAACATAGACCATATTCTTAGCTGTAGACTAAATCATAAAATAAATGTGCCACCTTAGAAAAAAGTGTCCAAAATGATCAAGATGCATTTAACCCCTCTCCTGTTCTTCATTAATTTAGTCATAAATTTTTAAAAATATATCTCTTTGGTTTAGGAGATCCAAGGTCAGACCAAACAAGAGGTCTTGGAATTTATTAAATATTGTGGCTTGATACAAATCGCAACCCAATCTCTAGACATAGTAAAGACAAGTTGCATTATTAGAAATCAGAATTAATTGCTACACATAATGGCTTCTTATAAACCTATAGTATGACTGCAATTGAAATATTATCCATTGTTCTGGCTTGTGCACTCTAAAAAATAGAATGTAGGTTTTAAAATACCTTTCAAAAATATATCCAGAATAACAAAAGGGTAAAAAAATTACCCTAAAAGGAAAAGTAGCAATTCAACTTCTGAGGAGGGAGGGTGGAGAATAATGGTGGGCATGATGGAACCATTATGTCTATTGTGGCAAAAGTAAATAAGAACAAGCTACCTTTTTCCCTCTCCTAAAATATTCAGACTTGCAACAATCCACTGAAGCTGAATGGTGCAAACTCAAGAGCAAGACAAGAAAGCAGCTCTGGAACTACTATAGCTACCTCAGATTGTAATGATGGCCACCAGGCTTAGGTGACTTTAAAATAGAATTCAAAAAAAATGAAGGAAAATAAAGTGATTAATGGCTACAGTGACAATGAGATACAATTTCTATTTGCATCCAACTAGCAACATGGACCAGAAATGGAAGCAGGATATTGAACCAGCTAGACTTTTACTTTGATCCAAAATAGTTCTTGGTCTATAAAATTTGCCATGACCTTTTTCCTGAGAAGGTGCTTTTCCTGAGAAGCTGTTTTTCTCAGCTTTCTGGAGAAACTTAATTACATAAGCCTTTAACCTAAATAAAAAACTAAGGTAGTACACCCCCACATACAAGTCTACCAGCTCCTCCATCACTCGAAAGAACCATTTCTTAACTTTATTTGAAAACAAGACTGTCTGCTTCTAATTCACAAGCTTATGCCATGGGATCACTTTGCCATTATCCATGCTTGTTATAGCCTCAGCACATCCAAGCCAAGTGTTATCATTTTTGGAGCACAGCTCAAGAGATTGAGTCAAAGAAATAAAATCCACACAATAATTCCATGTCATCACCTATTGTAGTCTCCTCCCTGAGATAACAATATGTTAGCTGAATATTTCTTTTTTCCTCTTGCTTTGAAGAAAAAGTCATACATTTGATTGCTGTTAGATGGTGAGGGGCAGCTACATCTGACACATATAAATTGCCTATTTAGCAGCAAAGCTTCTCAAGTAATTACTTAAATGGCGTTTGAGCCTAAATGTCTATGTAACATTCAGCTGATACTTGTGTGATCTGTTCTTTCTGTCACCCAGCGCATTCTTTCAAGGTCAATTTATCTGTTTTAGTTAAGAAATGTGCTTTGTTGAATTTCAGCTGTCTGTGCAAGTGGGTTTTATTGAAAAGAAAAACCTGCTGGTAATATGGCTTTGGCAAATAACACCTTTTATCCTTGTAGATTGTTTTCAAGGGTGTCTCACTTTTTAGACTCTAAAAAGGTATACCTATCTCAGAGGCTGGGTGTTAACTGGAATACAGATGCTCTCAGCTCCATTTAGCCTCTTACAAACATATACTGAGATACTACTGAGATACTTCTCTCTCTCTCTCTCTCTCTCTCTCTCTCTCTCTCTCTCTCTCTCTCTCTCTCTGTGCGTGTGCGTGTGTGTGTGTGTGTGTTAGGGTCAGCATAATAGCATAAGATTGCTATGAGAATTAAATACAATCTAAAAATAGGAAGACAACTTAATCACTTAACTATTCATCACAGTTCTGGGTCCTTTTTTAACTGATTGGAAAACATCAGGTCAGAGTATGTGATGAAATGATTGACCAAATAAAATGAGCTACATTTCAGAGCAGATAACTCACCATTTTGGTATGTGTGTATCTCTCCAGAGGAGAAACACAGAGTGGGAGTCTGTGAACTATTCAATATATACTTAAGCAGGCAGTTGCTCAAACAGAAAGCCCAGGCCAGAATCGGCTGCTTGACAGCAGCATTCCCCAGAGGAGTGTCTTCCAATATGTGACACTTCACTGCCATAAGCTTTCAAAGAACATGGCAAATGGCTGTAGAGAAGAAAAATGTGGAAACTGAGATAGAGGTAAATTGTGAAGGTTTCTTTTTTTTAATGTAAGTGTGTGAAATCCTATTGCCCTCTAATAATAATAGCAGCAATATTGTTTTTAGACCATCTAAGGCTTTAGCAAATTTAGCTGCTAAGCGAGGCAGACGGCAGTTCCACATATCTTTGCACTCCTCCAAAATCGCCCTCACACCCGGATGATTCCGCACCATCATCTTTGTTCTGCAGCTGAGTCCCATTATTCTGAGCTCAGCTGTAATGCAGCCAAATTCACAAAGAAAGCAGTCTTTCTGTTTACAAGCTGGAAGATCTGCAAAGCTCACAGGCAGACCATTTTTCTATTGTGGTAGGAATCTGATTCATCCTGTTTACCACCTGTGGAGGTATGCCGGCCTTTCCCCACAGCCTTTTCTCTCTTAGTAGCTTTGCACTTCCTTTTCTCAAACAGCTAGTTGTAAGGAGGGCAGAGACAAGTTTGGTATATGAAACAATTAATGAGGCTTAGAACTGAGAACGCAAAACTGCTTGTCGGTTCTGACACAGCTTGACTGAAGTTGTTTCTTACAACTTCTTTTAAATGAATAAAAAAGAGAAAAGTGGAAACTGCTCTTTCAATCAGATTCCTTGAAACCATCTTTTGACTTTGTTTCATCTTTGTTTCATTGCTTTTATTCTAATTTCTTTGATTGTTGTGAGCAACTCAGAATCATTGGGAGTGAGGTGGCATATATATGTTTAATAGTGATGAATGGGAACTAATAAGTCATCATCACCATCATTATCATCCTGGCTAATTATTCAAAAGTCTAATAATTCTACAGAATGAGAATTGAACTATATGGGAATTTCCCACTGATGAAAATAAAAGCTACAGAAGTCGGATTTTCTTCAGAAAAGCAGAAAACAAAGGTTAAATCTCCTCTTCCAAAGCGCAACAATCATAGTCACACTCCTTCCACCCAAAACACACAGACACACAGATACACAAAATGCAAATCTTCCTAATCTAATCTAATTTAGTTTGGAGACAATGGATAGCATTGCAACAACCTCACCTAAAAACTAAGTTAGTAAACTGAAAGGAGATTCTTGTTACATTCTAGTCTAAAAAATCTTAAATTGTCTCCTGTGATGGATCCACCCTGCTTTCAGTATCCACAAACTCATGAACAAACTGGGAGAAGACCTTCAACAATGCCTGATTCAATTTCCCTGAAGTCTATCAACATCCAACAAAATGTTATTAAATTGAGATCTGTGCGAATTGCACCACCACAAGTTATCTAGAGTCTGAAAAGAGGCAGTAGGCTGGCAGGCAGGTAAGTGGCTGCCATGGTACAGCGTGGGCAAGGCAGGCCCAAGGGGTGGCTAGAGCCAAGTAGGGAAGGGGTCACTTGATCACCATTTGTTTGTGTGATAGGGCTGGGGGTGGCTGCTTCAGTTTTCCTATGAGAATCTAACTCTTGCATCCTAAATAGCAAACTGAGTACAAACTATGAGAACCAGTTTGCACAGTAGTTAAGTGTATGGGCTCAGGTATCAACTCAGGTATCAACCCCCATAGACTGTGGGTTCTAATCCTGTTTTAGGCATGAAAAACTGGTTGGGTGTCTTTGAGCCAGCCAATCTCTTTTAATACCAACTCACTTTCCAGGATTGTGGTTGTGAGGAAAAGTAGGAGGATGAAGGAGTAGGTTTGGTGCCTTGAGTTGTGTATGAACAAAAAGGGGGATAAAAATCTAAAAAAAAAATGTTGGAGTGTGTGTATAGGTATCTGAAAAGCCAGAGAAATGCTATGGTGGAAAACAGACACATCACACACCAGTTTAGACAGTACTTTTGACATAACTGCTTCTTCATTATCCCTAATGAACTGTACAACTTGAACAATCAGTTCTCTATTTGAGGTAATTTTTTCCCTCCAAAACAGAAGTACCAATGTATTACATTAAGACTGTATAAATAACAGACTGTTTTCTCCTTAATGTCTTTAAAATATACTTGCAGAGGTCATTCACAATACAGCCTAATTAGGAGCTCTGATTCTTCGTTGCCTAGCAACCAAATGACATGTTCTGTATATCATGATTGCCTATATATTGTACAACTCTTAGTACATATCTGCCACTGTACTATTCTGAGGAGTTTGTTTAAAAATAATATTTTCAAGGGTCTGTTGAGGCTGCTTTATTTTCCTAACAATTTCAAAATTCTTCGTTCACTGGATGTAGTCTGCTACATAAAAAGAAGAAAAGAGTGGGGGGAAGAAAAAAAATGGATGTAGGCTGTTTATTCATAGACACTCTGCTAATGTCTGTAACTTTATGAAAACATTCTCGTCAGCACAGATTTTTTGCAAAAACAACCGGAGCCTATAAGGTCACAATATCTCAGCTCTGTGAACCTTGGCAAGCCTTTGCTCCAGACGAAACTGCGGCAGACAGGCTGTAGAGAAGATGGCTCTGTTGATCATCAAAATCTACATAAAGTAGGGCGGGATGGATGGGGGGAAGCATAAGATATCTCAGTGGGTCAGGGAAAGCACTAGCCCCACCTCATGGCCTTCCCTACCCTGAGATGTGCATGTAACGATCTGCACATTCTATGAGTGAATGCGTGGGTGAAAGCAGAGAGTGATCACGTTTAAGTTAGGTGATTCATTCCTATGAATCCTTGGGTTAAGAATGTAATTGGCAGGCTCCATTACATTCATAATGCGAGGACTACCTGTAAAGTCAAGATATCATAGATGGAACACTGATCTTGATGGAACAGACATTCTCACCCAAAAGTATGGCTTTCATTTATCCTCCTCATTCATAAATCTAGAGGGAAAAACTCAGAGAGGAGGGAAGAAATAAGGCTGTCCACAAGCAAAAGGAGGCCCAGATTATCTTTCTTCAGCCAGCTTTTTGCAGTAAATAATGTACTGGAACTCAGCTTATTCAAGGAGGTAATAATTTAGCTAGGCTTGATAGTATTGTTTTTATTTGGAATTCCATATATGTGATTCTTACCTTCTGTGATTTTCTCAACATGTCCTTTTCTTGAATAAAGCCATTCATACATCTAGAGATACTGTACCTTTCATGGGTTTTAAAGGGAGATTTAATGATGGCCTAGTGGTTAAGATGCTGGGCTTGTCAACCGGAAGGTTGGCAGTTGGAGACCCAAGTACTGTGTGGCAGTGTAAACTCTCATTCTTCCCCACTTCATACCAATTTCAGTTCAGAAGCATGCAAATGCAAGTAGATAAATAGGTACCACTTCAGTGGGAAGGTAACAGTGTTCCATGACACTTGGCTTATGGTCATGCCAACCACATAACCACCGAAGCATTTTCAGATAATGCTGGCTCTCTTCGATAGGAAATAGAGATCAGCACTGCCCCCCTAGAGTCAGACACAACTGGACAGGTAAAACTTTTAACTTTTTTTCCTAATTAAAACCTTCTCTATAAACATGTCTGCATCCATAACAACCCCTTATGTTTTGGGATTGGCACAAAGTTTATTTTATCTTTCTGGACCTAGAATTATTTCTTTACTGTTTGCCAAGAGAAAAACTAAGAACTCCCAAGGTAAGAATGACTAAGAGTTTCAGGAGGTTCAGCCTGGCTAGTACTCTCTGCTGCAATGATCTTTTACTCATGAAATCTTGCAAAGAAGGATCTGCCAGGAGGTTTTAAATGATCTGCCTCTCCTGGTTTGTGAGAGTTTACTAAGGACACCTTGCTAGAAAAAAAATCCAGCCTTTGAAAACAGAGTTGTTAGCATCTTCAGAAAACATCAGGCAGCAAAAGCAGCTTTCTTGTAAGCCTCCACTTTATATTATCCCCTTCAGTGGTAAGTTGAGGGGAGAGGGTTTCAGACGGTGATGCCTTCTTTAAAGTCTTGCCCCTCAACTAAACATGGAAGAGCAATTCAGCAAAATGTTTTTTTAAGCTGTGAAATCAGGTAAATGAGGGAAAGCTTCAAATCCTATTGAATGCTGCCCTCTTTGTCTTTCATCGACTCTATTACCATCTGTATGTTTTCTTCTCTGCGAGCCATCCTCTGTTCTTCATTTTTCTGTACCTTGTTGGCAAAATGTATGATCTAACTCTCTGCTCAGGTTCATCAAAGACCCATGGCTCACTCTAAAGCAACAGACTCCTTAGGCACTTATTTCACATCAGGCAAGTGTTCCATTTCTCCTTTTTGGATTGCAACAAAAGCAGATTCTAGTACAAATATATCAGAATATCTAGTATAGATACATCTGAAAACACAAACACATTCCAACCAAAGCCAAACATTTTCAGGAATCAGAGGCTTTACTTCCCAAAAAAGTAATCTGGATTTCTGTGGAGAAGATCCACTGCTTGCTACACAAAGCATGGATCTACAACTTTTTAAACTTTTATATAATCATATGAGAAAAGCATGGCAAGATAAATGAGGTCCACCACACATCTTTATGTTCATTTTTCTTAATCTAAAGGTCTATGGAGATGTTCAGTCAATGTCATGGTTGTCCCAAAGATGCTTTTTCAAGAGGCAACTGGAGTTTCTAGTTTTCTGAAGAAGCTTCTTGGATGAGAAGCGAAATGTCTAAGAGCTGAAGAAGCTTCTTGGATAAGAAGCGAAAAGTCTTCAAAGAAAACCAGAAAAAGCACCTTTGGGACACAGTGCCTACCTGTTTTCAGTCCTTGCATTCCTTTCCAGATATCAGGACAAAACTGCATTAATCCCATACATTCATATATAGATCAACAGAACCAATTATAACATTTGGAGTTCTAGAAACCAGTTAGGCAAATCCCTTCTCTGGAGCAATATCTCTGGCTCCTTTTGCCTCCTTTTTTATAATACATAACTGACAAGTTGATTTTTTAATGCAAATCGAATAACCTTACCTTGATTAAATTATCCTTCTAAATATTTTATAATCAATATCTACTACCTCATAAATTTTGGACACATGGAGAGTTGACTTCAACGATTTACAAAGGATAATGTTTGAAATTTCTATCTAAATATTTGCATTTCTGTTAAGTAGGGATGTACATTGGATTTGGCCAAGTCCAAAGAAGAAAAGCTAATCCAAACCAGAGCTATTTATGCCTCTCAATGCTTTACAATGCGTTCTGCAGATTCTTTTTTTTTTTATTAAAGTTTCAAATTAAAAAACAATACCATTCTTATCGCGTAATTCAAGCAGTGCGTAACACCTGTTTTCCATTATATGAGTACAGTAAGCTCATAATCACCTTATACTTAAGGCTCCATGTTACAAAATATATATACACTATACACTATACAATATATATACAATTATTTACAATTATTTACATTCTATATACAATCTATCCTCAATCAAATTTCTTCTTCTCCTTCAGCCACTGCAGATTCTTTATGACCATTCTTTTCCCCCCTAATTTTTCCTTTAAAAGTATTTATGTTTTATGTATTCCTCACTGTGGGAGCTATCACCATCACACTATCTCAGAGCAACAGAAGAGGTGTGTGGGTGTATTTGTATATACACATAATAAACCATAGGTACATGTACCATTTTAAGAGAGCATAGATTCAAAATTCTTTGCACTGATTCCTCTAAAATTTGGCACATGCCAAATTTTCTTGAACATTTCTTGAACATTTTTTAATATTCTAGTAAACTCCGTTCCACTGAAAACCAAAAAGGGATGTCTCTTTTGTGCTTGTCTCTGGAAGAATGCAATTCTGTTTTCTCAAATATCATTCAAAAGACTTTTTGGTCGTTTGTATTAACCTTCCTGTAATCATTAGTGACTCCACTTTAATGTGTGGCAGTTAGACTGTTCATCATAAAGTTTACTGCTTATCATAAAGTTTAGGATTTTAAAAAATCTTTGACAAGTAAATTATATCAAGTATTACACAGAGACTGTTCTTAAAGACAAATGACTCTCAAATGCCACCAAAACTGTCTCTCATTTTCACTGGGGAAAAAAAAAGTTTGTTTAAAATAAGAATTGCCTTGTCTTAAAATTGAACACATTGCAATATTTAGTCTTGTAAATGTATATGCATATAGTGTGTAGCACCTTCCTGATTTGCATATTGCCCTACATAGGTCAAAAATTACCCTGCATGTTTTTGCTCTTCTTCTGTTCTTTATACTTTAATCAATTGCTTTCTTTAATAATTTACAGTGGCTATAGCAACACTCACTGCATTTCTGTTTTGCTGACAACCTTCAAGTGTCGTTATGCTGAATAAGCTTTCTGCTTATCTCTTTTTAACATTATTCTGTGCAACGTATAGATCTGTGATGAGAATAATGCAGCAAACTTCTCTTAAATTTAATTTGAAAGACAGTTATATATCTACACACTCCAGAAAGTGACCCATTGTCCATGAATTTGCTAAGGTATTTGACATCATATGTATGTAATCTACAATTTTCTCAATACTCAGAAAAATAGCAAGGTTAGGAAAATAGCTTTGATATTGCTGTTCCCCACTGATTCGTGTATTGGACAGCATTAAGTTCTGATTCAGGGATCTAATTCAAAAGCAATTTGATCAAACCCCTTCTTTGCATCAAATCACCACATCAGTTTGCTGCATCACATGGAATTGAGTACCTTTGAATTCAGTTGGTGATTCACTTGTATATGTACAAACTGTTTGAAATCAATGATTTACATCAAAGCATGGATGGGATCCCATCAAATAGGATCTTGGGCGATTTGCATACTGCTATTAAATACAGATAGACATGATAGACTCATAAGCCCATATTCAGATTTCGCAGCATTCTCTGTGCTTCATAGTAGTCTTTTAGACAGGGAAGAGAATTGTACCTTCAAAAGCCTTAAGATACAATTCTGGTGGAATGGCACCGTCAGAAAATGTCAGATCATATGAATGCTGAAATAAAGCTGACATATGCTTTAGGGGTAGAATGTTCCATAGGATGGATTGCATCACAGAATTTTTTTCCCCCCTATTTGATACCTTACTAATATCTACATAAAGTGATAGAACCAGAGTACCATGAGTCAGGCAGATCTATTTGGAGAAAACAATTTCTAACTATCCCTATTACAGATCAGCCAGGATAACTTTTTTTAATAATAGTACCATATGGCAGTAACTAAGTGTAGCATGCAACAAGCTAACTGCTGTGAGGGAGTGAAATTGGAGTAGTTGTTTTTTTCAAAAGTAGATGCAGACATAAAAACAAATCTTCCCTTCCCCAGGCATCCAAGCCTGTATTCCACTGCCTGGTCAATTGAGCCACACTCAGTGATGGGATTCAAATAATTTAGCAACTGGTTCTCTGCCCTAATAATCAGCTGGGTAGGTGTGGCTAAGTGATCATGTGACTGGGTGGGAATGGCCAATTCGGCATTACTCATGTCGAGGGGCACTTTGCCTCTCCTGGCCTCTTGCAACCATGGGGATGCTGCAATGGTCATAAGTGTGAAAAACTGTCATAAGTCACTTTTTCTGTGCTATTGTGACTTTGAATGGTCATTAAATGAACTATTGTAAGTCAAGGATTACCTGTACAAAAATACAAAAAGCTTCTTTGCTTGCAAAAAGCTGCCCTAACTACCAATCATTACATTAGAAATGGGGGAATAACACTGAAGATCAATGATAGCCATAGCCAGGGCTTTTTTTCTGTGGGAACAGGGCGGAACTGTGTTCCGGATCTTTTTCGGAGTCCGGATCACGTGGTCCCTCTCCACCAATCGCGCGCTATCACTTCCGGGTTTTTTAGCGCGACGAGGAGGGGTGCGTTCCAGCACCTTTCTCGGAAGAAAAAAAGCCCTGGCCATAGCCATCATGTAAACCTAAACCATTCTGTCTGAATACCTTCCTTTCCATCAGCAATACCTGCAACCTGGAGTTACAAATAAGGCAGGGTGCCAGAGCACTTTGAGGCCCTGTAAAGTGAAAAAAAATATCTTCCAACAACTGGTTTTCTGAATTGCTTAGAAACTTAACAACCGGTTCTAGTGAATAGGTGCAAACCTGTTGAATCCTAACACTGGCCACACTTGGTGTTTTCAAGGACATCCAAAGGTAACCTCACCCCAGAGGCTACCCCTTATGTCCAGCACCTTAGCTTAATAAAAACAAGTGCTAAAACAGAGTGGGTTTGGGTATGTAGGAGAAATTGAGATAGCAAATGGCATACAGGCTAAGAAGCAGGATGCAAGGTCTGAAGATTAGCAGTTATTACAGGCAAACCAGATAACTATCAGTCAATTGCCAGGATCACAAGCTATGAGTAGGCAGCATATCCTGCTGGACCTCAGCTTGGAGGTCAGCTGAATTGCTCAAAAACCACACCACTTAAGAGCCAAACTTGGAGTCTGGCCTAGAACTCACAACACCTTGAAGAGAAGAAATCACACTGAAACAGCACCTCTTCTCATTAGTGCAAGTTTTTTGGAAAAAGGCAATGGTTTTATGCTCCTTTGAGATTTCTGTGTAAACTGTATTAACAGATTGAGTATAAAAGATTGAGTTTTGAAGTTGTCTTTAAATAGCAATATCATCTTGCAAAGTTCTAGAAGGGTGGGAATGAGCAGAACAATAGCCTGTTGTTGAGGAAAAGGTTTGATGCAATAAAATATTGTTCACAGATTTGCTGCACTGTGTTGTGTCCAACCCTTTGAGAGCAAACAACCTTCACACTTCCCTACAAATAATACTTCCCAAGTAAACAAAGATAGCTTCTCTACCCAAGGTCATTGTAAAGTAACACAGCTTGGGAATAGCTGCAGTTGGTAGTACCCAAATGTATCATTGTGGCCATTTCAGTTTCTAGTGAATGTTAGAAAATTGAGTTGCTTTTTCTGTCAACCTGTGGTTATAATCCTGTTGTAATTTGTCTCCAGTGTTTATTCTTTTGGGGGGTATCCAAAAGATCCTTCCTTCCTTCCTTCCTTCCTTCCTTCCTTCCTTCCTTCCTTTCTTTCTTTCTTTCTCTTCTTTCTTTCTTTCTTTCTTTCCTTCATTTGGGTTTGGGACAAACCTATTTTCAAAACAAGTATATTTTATCCCTTGCCAGAAATGTTTTTATATCACATCTACCATCTGTACAGAGCACCACAATGAATAATCTCTGATTGGGGGATCCAAATCACCTCTAGGTTCTATAGAGCCTTTTTGGACTTATTAGGTACTGATCAGAAACTCAGTTCTAGTCGCCATCTGCAAACTAATGGCAGGATCAAGAGAATGAATTTGGTTCTGGAACAGTACCATGCTTTATAAACTAGCCACAGGACAATTGAACCAACCTCTTGCCATTTGCTGAAGTGACCTACAACAATGCAGTGTACAGCAGCACTGGTTTCACCCCTTTCTAAGTGGTGATGGGGCAAGTATTCAAACCTATATGCACACACACACACACACACACACACACACCAGGTTAGAATAGAATAGAATAGAATAGAATAGAATGGAATGAAATAGAATAGAATAGAATAGAATAGAATAGAATAGAATAGAATAGAATAGAATAGAATAGAATAGA
>JAOYMU010000252.1:57457067-57467673 GCA_025802295.1 Psammodynastes pulverulentus | reverse complement strand
CTACTTCTGCTTACAGCCAGCTGCCTGCAATTTGGCAGATCAAATCTCACCAGGCTCAAGGTTGACTCAGTCTTCCACCCTTCCGAGGTGGGTAAATGAGGACCCAGATTGTGGGGGCAATATGCTGATCCTGTAAACTGCTTAGGGAGGGCTATAAAAAGCACTACAAAGTGGTATATAAGTCTGTGCTATTGTTATTATTGTTTGATTCTTCCTTATAGAATCTGCTGCTTTTCTAGTCTCCTGACCATATTGGATATTATGCTTGACTTTTCAGAGCCTCCTCTGCAAACCTTAATTCTGAAATCAACCCCTGTTTTAGTAACTCAATCTGGTAAAGACTATCCATGTGCTGGTTAAAATAGGGTCCCATATCTGTTCCATAAAGACAGGAGAGAGGAAAGATGTTGGAAGCAAACATCTGTATGTGCAATAAGCAATATCGTTCTGTTATTTTCGTTATTCTGCATAAAGGACTGCTTTCAGTTCTACAACCTTGAGTTCTGCAATCTGGAACCCCATCTAATTCAGTTCTCATGAGCAGTAATGATCAACTATCCCAGATTTATTTAATGGCAGCATATTGCCCTTACTGCAAGGATGAAACATTTCTGATTATTCATCCTGACTTATTTCCGGGGGATAATTTGAGTGCACCTATTTCCATCAAAATGTGATCAGAGGAAAGAAGCCATCATGATTATTTCAGCAGTTCCCATCCCCGTGCAGCAGTGCACATTGTATCTAGTCCTATTCCTTTTTTTTTTTTAGCTCTAAGAAAGTAATTTCTGACAGTCACTTTACTTCACAGGGGAGGCACAACCGAGACCATTAGAAGCAATGCTTAAACCAATGCCAGCTTTAATTTGCTTCACCTGACATTCTAGACATTAAAAATATACAGCAGAGAAGAGAGGGGACAACACAAGGAAACCAGAAGGGTGAATCATTCTAGAAACTAAACCATTCCATTCCCCTAATTATCCACGTACAAAGATGTTTTAAAATGTGGTCCCATTCATGGAAATACCACATGCAAATGTATATAAATTGTGTACCATATGTTAAGATAAACGCAATGAAACTGTATACAAATGTTCGTGGTGATTTTTTTTTTCTGCTGCATTTGTACATGACATATCGAACACAACCTGTGCTCAGTGTGATGAGAAATCTGCCAACAGCTTTATTTCCCCAAAGCTCTTCATTTCTACAAGCAGGAAAACATCATCAACTCTATAGGCGCTTCATATTTATCTTCTCCTCTACCCCCAGAAGGCACAAGCTGCACGCAGAAAAGGTAAGGGGAAACCCCTCTAGCTTATCCTTTAATATTTCTCAGGGGACGGTGATTTATGGATAATGTCTCTGTGGAATTCATCCTTTAAAAAAAACACCCCACTTTGCAGATCACCTCCCAACCTAAAAATAAAATCCAAAGCTCTATTATTTTTGATCAAACAATGGAAATGTAATTTTCCTTCAGAATCCTGGTAAGAATCATTTGATCTAAATGGAAATGTAATGCTGCTTCCACCACCTAAGGAGTCCAACCCAAGTGCTCATGATTAATTAGATTGCTGCTCCATCTACTCTTCTTTGAAAACAGGATGAATCATACAGAGACTGCCCCAAGAACAAATTACAGGATACCTATTTTTAGCTTTTGATTCACCACACTTAAATCTTGGTAGCAGACAGGTACCAAAAAGAATCCACCCTCATTGTTGGCAGATGAAGCATCTAATGAGGTCATTGATGCAAAGAGTTGCACTCTGCTGCCCTTCCAAACCCTATCTCATATCCCTTCATCGTTGGTCATTTTTCTTTATTCAACCTGTATATGTCTAAATAGCATTGAAACAAAAAGATGTCATCTAAGAGGCAAGAGTACAAAGGGATACAAAACTAAATCCTATGAGGAATGATGATGGGAGCTGGGCCGGTTTAGCCTAGAGAAAAGTTAATTGAGGGATGATATGATAGCACTTTTCAAGGATCTAAAATATATTTAAATTACAAGAAGTTTCTGATTAAAAATCAGGAACAATTTGGTGAGAGTAGAAGAAAAGTGGAGCCACGGACATAAGTATTCCATTGAGTTCTTGGTTTGAGCTTCGTTGTTTTCTTGCAGACAATTCATCAGCAAGCTATTTTACATCAGTACTAGAGAGGGTGGTGTTTGATGGCTGTATACATGTAGCATCTTGCCCTGCCAGGCTTGATAGGGATGTGACTTCCCCCTTGATTTTTGATTTGATTATGTGCCATCAAGTTGTTTTCAACTTTGAAATCTGTCTGAAGGCCAAAATTCCGGAAATTCCCTAGCATGTTTTGATTTGGCTTGATTTTTTTTAAAAAAAACTAAGTTTACCCATTGAAACTATGGCTGTTCATGTGTCCATTCCCATTTGGTGGGTGTATATAAACAGAAGCTGGGTTTTCTAAAAGAGGAGGAGAAATAAGAAGAGCAAGCATTGTACTGTATAGTACCTTCTTTTTTATTTTTGAGCAAATAAAGCTTCTGCTTTGTTTTGGAAAAGAAGTGAAAAGTCCTGGATAGTCCTGAAAGCAAGATACAGGACATAGTTTCCAGTCATTTAGGCATTAAAGAGCTTTTGTGGCTCTGGTAGGGAATCTGTAAAAGACAATTAAACAGGAGTGGTGTCATTTATTACTTCACTCCAATGCTGGGTATGACTTCTGTAGAGCACAGCTATGGCATGCAGAGCAGAAGACAAGCAGTTCCCTGTGTACAACAGGTAGAAACATTTTTTTTTCTCTGTGTCAAAGCTTGGTACACATTCTGTCCTTCATCTTTCTGTAGAGTTAGAACTTCAGTTCAAGGAAGATGGAGTCTCTCATTGGAATGTTGGCATCCTTATAAGTCAAAATATTCTTGATGTTCCCCAAGATAATCAGGCAAAGATGTTTAGAAGAAATTAATGCGTCCTCCACAATTCCTGAGTGAGACTTCCTGTCTTCCTATCAGCTGATCTGGAATTTATCAAGTTCATCTCTTTGATTGGATGGACAGTTTTCAAGAGGACTAAAATGGAGAAAAAAGGTGGAAGGCAAGAAAAAAAGCAGTCGATGGAAACTAATCAAGAAGAGAAGCAACCTAGAACTAAGGAGAAATTTCCTGACAGTGACAGCAGTAAACCAGAGGAATGGCTTGCCTTCAGAAGTTATGGGTGTTTCATCACTGGAGGCTTTTAAAAAGTGACCAGGAATCTATTTGTCTGAAATGGCATAGGGTCTCCTGCTTGAGGAGGGGATTGGACTAGAAGACCTCCAAGGTCACTTCCAACTCTGTTATGTTGTTAAAATGAAAAGACTGAATTCCCCCTTCCCCCAATACAATGGCATTTCCTAATAGCTTTCTTTGTATTTCACTCCTTAATATAACTGTCACAGAATGACTGAGAGGTCAATGCAATTGCTCAAACCATCTCTACCAAGCATTCTAATAAAAAAAAAAGTTTCCAGCTTTTTCCCCCTACATCTTTCTGATGTCTCTCTCCTCACTCTCAGCAAAGCATTCCTCTTTCTCTGAAATTGATTAGATGTTCAGGCACAGCTAATTATACATTTGACCAGATGCTTGAATAATACATTTTAGAAACTTAGTGCAGAGGTTATTTGCCATGTGTTCCTATTACAGTAATGGGAAGATTAGGGATTATAATAGTGGATCAGGATACATCTGCTCCATTTTACAGTTGAATTTTAAGGACAGATTTCCAATCCAGCAAATTTCCAAGCCAACTGCTTATTTAAAACACACTTGGAAATTCACATGATCAGCCCTCATCAGGAAGCGTTCTAAAGTGGCCAAGAGATTTCTTTTATTTAAAAAATGCCCAGAATTTAAATGCCCACAGAGAAAACTATTATATGCTCAAAAGTGGAAAGGTTTGACATTACCCACAGTGGATGAATGGCTGGTGAAGATGATGGAACATACAGAGATGACTAAATTAACTTCTTTGATTAGAGATAAAATTAGATCTGTATTGATAGCTGACTGGAAATCCCTTATAGAATTTTTTCATGAAACCAAAAGAAATGTACTCACGATTTGTGGTTTTGATGATTAGAAAAATATTGAATAATAAAGTGAGCTTTTTTGTAATCATAGAATAAGAGACGTTGTAATTGTACTTTGCTACAGAAGAAATTGGGAGCTTCTTCTTGCCAGATCTTTTTGTTTTATTTTTCTTTCTTTTTCTTTCTTTTTTTTCTTTCTTCTCTTCCTGTTCTTCCTTTCTTCCTTCTTTTTTCTTGTATTAGTTTTTATGTTCTTTGTAAAATCCTTAATACAAAATGTTTTAAGTGCTTGGTAATTTTGCATCAATGTCAAACTGTAAGTAATTTTTTGTTGTTGTTGCATTTCCTGCATTGTTTTTATGATCATACACTAGTTTATAGTAACCTGGCCATTCCAAGAAGCAACAGAATAGAATTACTGACTATTAGTGCTAATAATGGTAAGATTTTTTAAAAGTTAGAAAAAGAAAATATTTTAACCCCTTTGTAAATTATAAAAAGTCACGTAAACTTTGCTGGTCTTCGTAGCAGATTTTCTTTTGTAAGACACCAACAGCATTACAAATAGGGCCTCCAGATAACCCACCCATTCCATAGAGAAACAGAAAAATAGAAAGACCATAAGCTGGTAAACAAGCAGTGAGAGTGGGGCTGCTTTTATCTTCCTCTCCCTCCCTCCCTCCCTCCCTCCCTCCCTCCCTCCCTCTCTTCTTATAATTCTTGCTGTTTTTTCCATTTGCTTTGCTTTGCTTCCAAGAAGTCTGAAGGGACAAACTCAGTGAAGAGGTTGGCAAGAAATTGCAAGTCCAAAGCCAGCAGGCAGGTAAGGGATTGCTGGGTAGGGGAGGGTGCACAGAGTGTGGGATGGACCCAGGAGACTCTGCATGGGTATGGCACAGGTTATAAAGGTGTGCAAGGGTTGCTGTTGCACATCAAGGATGGCATACATGCACCTCAAGGATAGCACGTGTGATGCTGGTCAGTGAGGATCCATGGTGTGTGTGAGTGGCTGGTGTAGCAAGAGCAAAGAGGGGCTGGGAAGATTGCACATTTGGGGAGACTTACCCCAAACAACTTGTGACCTTCCCTGCCAGCTTCCCTAATGCCTTGTAAGAAGCTTTCAGGAAGCACTGGAAATGAGGATCACATGACCACAGCTAACCACAGCAGTACAGCATTGAAGCAATTTTATTCCTGCAGTCGTAATGTGTCCTGGCATTTTCTAAAAAAAAAAAAAGAAAACAGTTAAAGAAAAATAGAAAATATACAAAGCAGTGTTTTCCAATATTGTTCATAACAGTTATATGTACAATTATATTTCAACCTTATCTCTAAAGTTAGATCATAATACTGTTTCTATAACTATCAAAACTATAAATCACAAGGATTATTTTTTATTTTTGTGCAAAAAATCAGTAAGAGTTTTCCAGGCACTAGTAAATGTACATAGTGTTTTTTTCTGTGATAAAGGAAATTAGTGTATAGCTAGACCTGTCATTTCCACCAACCATTTCTCTATGATAGATTATGTCCAGTATAATAATCTTATCTTCACCTGTAAATTGATTATATCAAAAGTATTTAAGAAAATGAGGCTTTTGCAAACCTTGTGACCATATAGGTTGCATTACCACTGTGATTGAAATCCCTTAACTCCCAGCTGTTTGACTCACAAATTAACTGCAGAAATCTCAATTCTCTAGTCTTTTGTCAGTATATCCATGAACTGGCAGAGACATGGTTAACAAAGTCAGCAAATGAGTAGGCATGGCAACAGACCAGCCAATGGGAACTGAATGGTAGCTGAATTGGAAAGTGAAACTAGAAGTAGTTTTGGGTGTGGCTCCTTTTCTTAATCTGTGTCTGCTCTGAACTATGAAGCTGTAACAAGTCTGCTTTCTCCTTCTGTTTATGTTTGCTTGTAACTACACCATGTTGGAAGAATCTACTATTGGTATTGTACATTTACATATTTTATATATAAAGAAGTTAAATGAATCCTCAGTCATCTGTCTGTGCTTTTCAGGAGCTGCTATATGAATTAATATTGGCCATTTATGAGAAAATGAATGTTGGCCATTTATGAGAAAAAATGTAATGAAGGGCACGACTATTGTAATTGAGATCAGATATATGTGTTCTCCCATTCTGTTTCTTTATTCTTCACTTTAATATCTGCACAGAATCTTTTTGAGATGCTGAAATTGCTGCAGAACAATTAGGTAACCTAATAAATTAGTGCCTTTAATGGCTTTATATGATAACACTGGAACAGACTGAAGCCTAGAAATTAGGGTTTAATAATTTTATAGTAGGTCTGGGGCTATCTCCATAATGCCAGAGTTTAATTGTACCAAACTGTCCTGAAAAGGTATCATTTTGAAAGTCAGAGAAGTCATCAGGATTGTCAAAATTCACCAAATCTTAGATGTCTTCAGTAAAGAGAGCTCCACTAAACAAACAAACACAAACAAACACACATGCACACACACCTCCCTCCTGTAAGCTACAAACTATTTACACAGTACAGCAGTTTTTTCCCTCCTTACTGATGTATGAAAGATCAAGATTACTGCAATTCCCTCTAGCAGCCATTCAGGATTATCCATGGCAAATACTTATTGCATTTCTTATAATTGTTAGTTACCTCACCACAAAAAACACCCAACATTCATAGTAATGACAAAGTTGTACACAAAGTTGTTGTTTTTTAAATAGCTTCTAAAATGTCAGTCTTAATTTAGTTTCATGTTAGTTCCATCTGCATTAGTTTGGTTTCAAGCTTTTAGTATTTAGTATTCTTGAACTTACAACTTTGACTTTCATGAAAATGGCATGACATTTGCAGATGTTTCCTCCCCTGAGGGTCATCAGTCTTAACCAATTAGAATATTAGATGAAGACTCCATATTTTATGTAAACTGAAAAAGAGGGTCATGTTCTCTATCCCTCCATCACTTTCAGCATAGAATAATTTTATTTTTGCTTATAAACGTAATGTTATATATTTAAAATGACATAGGTTTTTTTCAGTCTTTCTGTTCCTTTTTGGGGGGGGCAGGGGGGATGATCAGATGTGGTAAATGAGATCAGTGGGGTTTGCTTTCACACCGGCATACTAAACATTCAGAAAAACAATATTGGAGGACTAGCTATTTCACAGGGTCAGTTTCATACATTAACGTCAAGCTCCGGGGAAATCAGGAAATCCAGGCAGTTCAAATGAGTACAAAGATTTATTACAAGCTTAAGCTCTCTACAAGAATCTGAACTACTAGTGGTCAAGGAAATTAGCAGGAGTTAAGAACAGAAAGGAATTCAAGATGGGCTGGACTAAGATCTCTTTGGACTCATGACTGATCACAGGTTTGACCCCTCCCTTGGACTCAGCCTGGTTATCTCCTACAATTACACTTGCACCATTATTTCTTCTCTACTCTAACATTCATCAGCTAGTTCAGATTTATTTAACTATTGTTAGGAAATTGGCATTTTTCTATGTATTTATTTTGCCTTGTTGCCTAAGGCAGAAAAATGAGCCAACTGTGTTTTGGAGTGAGCACAGTCTATGAATTAAGATAGTTCTGTTATTTGAAAACCTAGAAGACTGGTTTTATTAAATACCTCAAATTAAAAATGGAGAAGGCTATTACACAAGTATAATTATTCAGACCATAGTAAGAGTTCCTCCACTGATCTTTTTAATGGAAATTATTAATATTTTGTTATGTATTGAGACCAGCAATATTCAACCATTCAGGGATCCAGGCATGTATGATTGGTTTCCAAGGATCATTTCCTGCTATCATTTCTGATAGCAACACAATTCCTGCTTGAATCGTTTCTTTGCTGAAGGTAAGGAATCAGTAGGTGAATCTGTCCCCCATAAAGCTCTGAACAGCTGCAGCTAAAGTCAATTAAGCCGATTCCATTGTGTAAATCTTGGTATTAGCAGAGCCAGTATAACTATCTTTCCAAATTCAATTAATAGCTTTCTGTTTCCCCAATGGCTTGAAGTAACATTTAAAAAATGGGTCTTCTGGGACCCATTTTTTAAAATGTAAACAATGGGCACCTTCCTCTTATAATTAACCTGGAAGCCTCCTGGAGAAAAAAAATTGAGGCACTGCTTAAATTCCCCAGAGAAACCAATGTGAAAGTGCTTGATCGGATCTGTTTTATCTCTTTTAAAATGTTAACGTTTGGGGGAACTATTACGGATCTAAACAAAAAAAGAAAGATTATCTTGGACCAGTTGGTGAAATGATTAATTACAATACTAAAATAATGTTGCAATGATTTTAGGAGTCCCCCATTTTCAGGCTTTTCCCCGAAAGAACAGAGTGAGTGCAATGGAGCCTTGTTTGGTATATGTCTTGTGTTCTGTTTTTGGCAAGCCTTAATGCTATATAATGACTTTATTTTCTTTGCCTTCATTTTTAGGAATCCTGGAATTTATCATGGAAGGTTGTCATGCACAATGACTTTGGAGCTGTAGAGTGTCTTCAGATCAGTTGTTTAATCCTGGCAACTGCCTGGACAAGTCCCTGCAGCCTTCTTGGCAAGATTTTTCAAACGTTCTTTGTCATTGCCTGCTTCCTAGGACTGAAAGAAAACGACTAGCCAAAGGGCCCCTGTTGGCTTTCTGCCTAAGGCAAGACTACAATTCATGGTCTCCTGGTTCTAGTCTGATGTTGTAACCACTACACCAAGCTGGCACTTATATTTGGCATAAACTAGTGGTGGGATTCAGCCATTTCTCACCAGTTCAGGAAAACTGGTTGTTAAATTACCCACCCCAGCTATCAAAGTGGATCCCGGGCACTGTGCTGCACTGCAATGAAAAAATGGGCAATGGAGTGGCCAGCATGAGGGAAGGAGAAGGCCGCTTTCCCTCTTTCTTCTCCCTGCTCCTCCTCCTTCCCTCGTGCCAGCTGCTCCATTGCCATTTCTCCATTGCAGCGCAGTGCAGCTCAGCATCCAGGATCCACTTTGATGGGGGGGGGGGGAATTTAACTACCGGTTTGCCCAGGGTCAGATTGGCTATTGCAAAAAGCTTATCCCATATGTGTGGTGGAGCTGGAGGACAGGGATGGGCCATGCTTCCCACAACAGCCAACCTGACCCTGGGCGAACCGGTTATTAAATTATTTGAATCCCACTACAGCTGCCAACTTCCCAATCATCTGCTTAGTATCTGACAGTTGGACAACCCTAAAGGTGGGGAAGAGAGTCAGTTTGGTGTAGTGGTTATGCTAGAAATTAGGTCTCGTCCTGTTTTGGACCTGAAGCCTGCTGGTTGACTTGGGTGACTTGGACTTGGACCAAGTGAACCTTTGGGAAGAAGGCAACAGCAAAAGATTTCCAAATCTTGATAAGAAAATTGCAGAGACCTGTCCAGGTCATGACCAAAAATCAACTCTGTTTGAAAGGCACACACACACACACAAACAGTGGGCAAACAAGGCAGCTCACATGAGTTGTCACAACGTACCACAAATTGAATTCAAGAAGATGGAAAGATGCTAATGTATTTCTCTCTTAAGAATTCATCCAGCATTATAACATTAAGTAATAGGCAGGAGAAGCTGGAGACAATAACAACAATAGTTTGTATCAATCCTTATATGTATATTCTTTGATATGGACGATCAGGGCCCTTTCCTCATTGCCCCGGAAATCTAACTATCTTCAAGAATATATTCTTTTATGATCTATTTTTTTTATAGCAACCTTTTAAGGTCCCTAACGTATACTTGCTTATTGATCGGTTGCTTAAGTGCTCTGCCTTTGCTTGCTTTGCACTTTGGGAAACTGGGAGTAAGCAGGGGGCAAAAAGGATCCAGAATGGCTCTTACGCTGCAAATAGCATTAATTAACTTGGCTCAGCCTGTGCCAGGAGATGTGAAAATATTCATGGAACCTTTCCTTGGAGATTGATTCCCAGCCGTGTCATGGGGATAGTGCTATTTGTATCACACACTTTAGTGAGCTGACAAGCAGTTATTTCTAAGTCAAGTTGTATACAAGAGACTTCATTTCCTGATCTGGTTGCTCAGAGAACTCACATGCCAGAAAAATCAGTCGTCACTTTTCCTCGCTTGAGAAGCTTCTCCCCGAATTCTTCGGCTTCAACAGCTTCTGATGTTCATCTTTCTGTCAGAGGAATTCCACCACCACCACCCAACCCTGAATTTAGTGTTTCTCTGTGGTTCTTCCTAAAGCAGGGGTCTCCAAATTTGGCAATTTTTTCAAGACTTGCGGATTTCAACTGCCAGAATTCCCCAGCCAGAGAATCGAACTGTTGGCTATGGGCAGAATCAGCCTGCAATACTGCATTGTAATCACTGCACCCCCATGGCTGTTAGACAACACAATATAAACAAGCAATAAAGTGGTGAAATCTTAGTACCTCCAGAAACCTCCCGAGAGGTACTAGGGCCCATGTGAACGAGTTCTCGGAGCCCGTATAAACCCAGGCCCCACGCCCACCTCCTGGACCCGGTCACCGGTCACTCGCTCCCACCCGTGCCATGCCCACGCCCTATCTATAGTC
>JAOYMU010000252.1:57409460-57422567 GCA_025802295.1 Psammodynastes pulverulentus | reverse complement strand
ATTACTTCCGGGTTTTTTTAACGCGACGGGGGGGGCACGTTCCGGCACCTTTTGGTGCCGAAAAAAAGCCCTGGTCAAGATACTGGAACAAATGATAAGAGGTTCTTGAGTATAGACTCATAAAGAGCTGCACTATAATTCAACATCCAGAATCAAAACTTCATATTCAATAGGAAGTTTTGAGCATCCTCTTATTCTCTTGAGAAAACAATTCCTGACTTCAGAGCACAAGGAGAAGTCTTGGCTGACCAGGCAGCTTTGTTGGGCTCCACTGAACTGGAATAATGATGCAAGGACTCTCGCAATGTTATGTTTCACTGCCAATAGAATTCATAACTTCACATCTGGAAAGCTGACTTTACAGCAGCATCTTTTCTAGAAGACCAAATACAGTACAATCATTTGGTTTAGCAATGATACTTTCATGCTGCATTGCTGAATGCAAAATCTGCATCAACCTGCATCAATCCATACAACTACACGTTTAGGACAGGAATTCAGAACAATCAACCCAATCAAAATTAAAACACCTTCCATTGCTAGAAGGACCAGTCATACTGTTTAACCTACAGAACTGTTGGCACATCCAAGTCTATATAGATTTCCTAAATGTCAAAAGGGGAAGAGCTGTTCTGATGTTCAAGGGAACCTGAATTGAGGGGATAGGAAGAGAAACTGCCCTGCCTCAACTTATTAGATTGGCATATATTATTAGAAGAAGGCAGCCCATCCAAGGGTTTTTCAACCACCTCAGCCCACCTTGGGAGAAGTGGTAGCGATGATTGGGAAAGGTGGTAGCGACGATTTGAATCGGTATTACTATTATACCAAGCCACAACCACAGCCACGCCCATAGAACCAATAGGAAAAAATCACAGAGCTGGTAGGGAAAAATTTTGAATTTCAACCCGATCCAAGCCCTAATACAGGAAGGCCTTTAAAAATAACATCTTGATTCATGGCTGGATGCCATCTTCATTCTATCCTGGCTTGCTGTAACACAATTAGTATCCATGCAAATTAAATTGCTTAGATCATGTGTTCTTAGCCATCTCTGTAAAGTGTCCCAAAGAACAAGATAATATTTGACAGGTTGCACCAGTCCTACAAACTGAAAAGTCTCTCAGAGATTACAGGAATCCTCTCACTGGACATTTAATCACATGCTATATTGCAGTATTACACACGTGAAACCTTCTAGAAGCTTCTACCAAACTGTATCTGGCAGCAAAAGCTCTAATCGTGGGGCAGTTTCAGTCTCTGTCCATTGTAGAAAAAAAACTAGTGAGATTGTTGAGGGAAGCTATTATCCCTCAAAGATAAAACCCAGTGGGATAGAATTATGAAGTCCCTTTCATAGGAGCCCATTAATCATCTTGACAATGAGCAAGTCAGCAGCAGGAAAGTGTGACATTACTTATCATATATCCAAACATAAATAAACAAAAATAATACCGCAACTCTTGACTGTAGTTCGGTATTTAATACCACCTAACCTGCTTTTTTCCCCAATAAATTCTGCTAAACAGTATTCCTCAAAGTTGGATTCATAAGGTGCTGGGGGTTTTTTTCAATAAAAGAAAATACAATTAGGAGAAATATATGCTTATGCCAGAAAGATTTTTTGCTAGGAATGGAAGTCAAATGATTTGATGCAAATACTGGACTGCAAAAAGCCGATAATTTTCTGGCATCTAAAAAAGTAACTTGACTAATTCTGGGAATGTGCACCTGCTCACAACTGTTCAGAGTGCAACTAAAAAGAGCTTGGAGTTTGAATGCATATGCAGCTGCTTCAGAATCTGTGTAGCTCTATATATGTTGAAGGGTTTTCTTTAGTGTACTAATAACCAGAAACTATATTAAACCAAAGGCATAAAAATCAACCTGATAGAAATCACTGGAAATGATTATTTTTATCACTGAAATGATTATCACTGCATTATCTTTGTAAAACAAACATCGCTTTCTCCAATTTTTCTGTTAATGGCAAAGAATGGAAATAGAATAAAGTTTTACTGATTTTTTTAAAAAAAGAAATTACTGGAAATGGATTACAAAATGTTTCATTTAGCTATAATCTTCATCAAAGCAAAAATGATTCTAAATAAAAGTATTTCATAACTTTCCCTATCTTTTTTGCTGACAATTTTAGAGCATCCTAGACCAAGCCAAACCCCAAAAGGCTAGAGAATTTCTTGAAGTCTGGCACTCAGACAAATCAATCATCAACAGACACATAGAGATAAATGACATCTACATACCATTCAAAAGAGAAAAATTAAAAGATCAAAACACCTCTTCACCAGCAATCAACACTCAGATGAACAGAGATTAACACCAAGACCAACACCATTAGATGAACAAACAAGAAATAAACAATATCCCAAGCAAGAAACCACCAAGCCCCATTTCCTTTTTTCATTGATGATATTACCTAGTAATGGTAATGAAATGTCTGGTTTTTCTTTGAAGATGTTTCACTTCTCTGAAGAGCTGAAGAAGCTTCTTGGATGAGAAGCAAAACATCTTCAAAGAAAAACAGAAAGTCCAGTTGCCTCTTGAAAAAGCAACTTTGGGACAACAATAACCTGGATGATTAAAAATCTCCATAGACAACCAACTCAGAGAGCATCAAAGACCCCATAGTTACAGAATATGACATTCTGCAGTATACTCAAGAAGGGGCCAGGGAAATTAACATCTTAACAGGCTTTTCTACTACACCAGAGTATAGTATAAGCAGAGCCCTTATGGGGAGGAAAGTTACCATATCCAATACAGAATGTATTGTCAGTTAAGAAAGACATAGCAAGCACACATATATCATATAAAATAAAAAGTTTAAATTCATGTATCATTTTCTGTCTCATCCACAATCTTTTCTAGGTTCTTATATAAAAATCCTGAGTTAATTTCAGATCAATAGTACTATTTTGCCACTGCTTTTACCAAGTGGGTAATGTTAAAAAAAAAAAAAAAGCAAAAGTGAATCAATAACTAATTACAACAGCGCTCCACACAATGATGAAGAATTCTTCTACTGTCTTTAACTTCCATGGTTACATGACATTTAATAAGCAGCAACCCATTCTGAACATAGAGAAGAATTTTTTATACTGTTCTTTCAAAAAGAGGAATTCTTGCTCAGGCTAGATGATGATCTGGATTACCTCCATCTAGTTGAATATTTTGTTGTTTCTGTTGTTGAGAAGAACATTTAAGCAGTAACAATTTAACTGCAATTGCATTGGCTCTGGGCAAAAATTTCAATCATTTCAAACCCATGCAGATGAATAGAGATGGTCTGTGGATGACTGCTCTGCACGAAAACATACTTATTGAAATATTTGCTAGATTATGAATTCAAGTTGATTAGACTAGAATTCAAGAACCATATCACTTGATGCAGTTTATTTTTAATAAATGTTTATTAAAGCCCTACAAGGTAGTCCAGAAAAAAAGCACAACCATGAACATTAGCTTTATATTTTACTGTAAAGTTACATTATCAGAATCTTGCAAGTCTGAAAGTACTTCTCCCATCTCTCATTTTTATTCTCCTAAAACTAGAAAAGATGCTTTCTGAGAACTTTCACCACCTCTCCTCCCTCAGACTTAAGTTGCTTTTATCAGACTATTGTCTTCCTGTCTCCAAGGTCATTCCCACATACCATTAAATCATATAATTTACAAAGATGTAACGTGCAGTAAGAACACAGTGAAAATAGGACCTTGGCATGAAGAATTTATATAACCGCGGCTAGACAGCAACAAAGAGATGCAGAAAACCTTTCACTTTTTGCTCACATCCTGTGGTTGTATAGATTTTTTGTGCCAAGACCTGGTAGGCCTAGAAACATCAGCAAATTAATCAACAATGTCTCTTTCCTACTTGTTATGTCATGAAATTACTGTGCCTCTCTTCTGGAATTACCCTCTACCAATATCACAGCCTTGGCTGAATAGGCATCTTCAGATGAAAAAGAAAGAACCAAGGTAAGACAAAGTCAAATGCAGTATATCCTGGCTCTAATAATAATGATGAGATGACATTGGAGCCTACCACTTCTGATTTTTGCTCATATGATTCAGACTTTGAATAGTCTCATTGGCCCCCACGGGAATGCTTCCGTATTCATGAAACAGATAGAAAGCAGAGAGATGGAGCTTGGCTGCACAGAGAAACATAGCAAGGAAGGTCCATTCTAAAGCTATGAGAAGTCAGCACAGAATACTGCCAACTGTACTCCCCTAATACCCATGTTTAAAATTCCACATATGCATAGTCTCATGTTGCAACCATTCTTCGCAACAGCTCAGCTGCATGTGCTATGTATTCTTTGGATTCATGTCACAGTGGTTCTTATTGTATTTAGTCCTTGCCATGACACTTGCTTAAAAAACTCAACCTTCCCTTGACACCTCCAAAGACTGACTTGCTTTCTGAATTTTGAATTAAATCTTGATAAGCTTTAGATTAGCCACAAAGTTTTTGGAATCCAGAATGTAAGTTGGAAAATCTGCTTTTTCTCTTGGCAGCAAATTTTACTTCTGTCGATTCTTGGTTGTAAAAATATTGTTGTCTGTATTAAATCTAAGTGTTATTATTTCCTAATTTGGTCAGATAATTTTTATATTCCTCACACTGAGCCCTGAGATACTTATTTTGCATAGAACTGCCCAAAAGTTTCAGATATTGGGTGAACTAAAGTATCTTTCTTAATATAGTTTGTCTTGTTTATTCCGAACCAGCACCCAAATAATTCATAAAACATGCAAAATGCTGCCTATGTTCCTTTTAGGCATAGATCCAAATAAAGCCTAAGGAGATCTAATTATTTTGCTATAAGGAGGCTGGGGGCAGTGGAGATAAGGGCAAACATAGTAAAATTTCTATTTGAACTTAGAGAAATTTCCTCCATTATCTAGTAGTAAGTAGGTTCTCTAGAGATTCCGTAGCTTAGTGGTGAGATTTTAACTGTGACTTGATATTTGTTGACTCCAAAGTCCCAAATTATACAGTCATGAAATGCTGTTTTTCATTCCATTTCAATTAAACTACTTCCAAATGCTCTGCAGATGTGTTTCTGAATTCTATTACTTATTAATGCTTCCAGATTTTATATTTCTGCAAATGAGAGCTCACTTGTGCAAAAAATGTGCCCCGGTTGCATCTGTAAAGCAAAACAAACCTCACACATACAAATCCTTTCAGGAACAACTTGAATATCTCTAACGATAATCAGTCCCAATGACAGTGACAAAAATGGAAACACTTTGGGAATGAACCATATAGTCAGTAACTCAGTATCATTGTGAAGTCTGTGCAAAATGAATATATTTTCAGATTACCAGGTGCTTCCCAAAGAAGCTATCTTGGTTGGTCCAAAAGTGATTAAGCATACAATTCCCTCTCTCACAGATCCCCTCTCCTGTCTTTAAATCAGTGTACAACTGTTCTGGCTACATCTTCTACAACCCCTTCCATCAATCTGGTTGGGTAACAGGACACGAGACAAATTGGATTATATGATCAATATGACCATTGCCATTATCCATTTGGTTGGGGAACATGTAATAGAAAGAAAACTTAACTGATTTTTTTATCCCATCAAATTTGCAATTATTTATCTAGATCTCCATTGATCTCCACAACCTTGAAAAATTCTAAGAGGGTATTAAAAATTCAGACTCTTGAGCAATGACAATTCCTGTAAACCCAAGGCATATCCAGAAACCCTTAAGTTGAAGAGCATGATTTGAGTGGATGAATTATTAGTGATTGAAGGAAAACACTGAAATTATACTGAAGCCTTTGAAATACTGCTGCTGTTGTAAAACCCAGACTGATATTTCATTACTAATCTCATAATAGGAGAAGACAACAGACATCACATGAATGAATGAAATCTAGAAAGAGTGGAAATGAAATGATGATGATAAAGATTCTTGGAGCTATAGAGAAAGGGACAATTTAAAAAAAAATCACATGGAAAGTGATGGAATTAGTGAATACATCTTGGAGACACAAAAGGAATGGCCTCCAACCTTGTGATATTCAGATCTTTGAGGAAGCCTTATTGTCAAGGAAGTAACTTCTTTAAGTACATGTAGTCCTTGACTTATGACCACAATTGAACCCAAACATTTCCATTGTTAAGTGAGATACCACACGACTTTGGGACACAGCAAAGCTCATAAATATGAACCAGTTGCTAAACATCTGAATTTGATCACATGATCATGGGAATGCTGCAAAGGTCATAACTATGAAAAAAAGTCATGTCACATTTTTCAGTGCCATTGTAACTCTGAACAGTCACTAAATGAACTGTTGTAAGTCGAGGACTACCTGTATAGTTGTTAAAACAGCAACAAGGAGACATTCTAGCTGTGCCGGTCCTGCCTTTAGATTGGATCTGGACTGTCTTATTCAATACCGTATGATAGATGTCTAACAGATTGATTTTTGAAAATTACAACTTCTGACTGCAGAGTATAGTACTGTTAGCATGCACCTATGACAGGGTTGATTTCAACTCAACCCCTCTCTATTCTTGCATGTATAGTGCCTTCAGATAAAACGTATCTCCAGAATATATATTGCTCATCAACATAATGAAGGATAACAAACCAATGTAAAACAATACCAATAGCAAGGCAATTCGTGGTACATTCTGTTTAAAATTTAAATATATAATGTATTTTTTTTTAATTTTATTCATTGCCAATATGGAAGATATTTTCTCCAGACAAATATTTTATCCCTCTATTCCCATGACTAACATTCCCAGTTGGAGAAAATCCATTTGGCTCACAAAGCATAATGATATCACTGGTGCTTTCTCACTCTTCAACAAATATTTCTCACTCAACCCATTGGCATCTGACATTTCCAAAACACTTGCCTACATAATTCTCTCTTCACATCTCAAATACAGAAAAAGAATTGACAACCCACACCTCTCTATTAGAGGAAAAGCAGAATCACGAATTAAATTCTTGTTAAACCTATTGCTGCTATTGAATATAGAGAATAGATTTATGTTCAAAACAATAAACAAGCTTCAATGTATGTATAATGTTGTAGTCTGAAATGTATAGTAATGTGCATTTTCAGAATACATATTTTGAATTATTGTAATAATCTGCTTTATTTTGGAAAAAATAAGCTGTTTCAAGCATTTTTTATTTGCCTTAGCCTAAGACACAAAGTTCTGTAATAATCTAAGAACTGACAACTGCTTGACATGATCAAAAGAACAAATAAAAAGGTATATATTAAGGGGCTAGAAGCAGAACTCCTGTCATTCCAGAGAGATTCTCCACCCACAATTCTCAGGACATCAAGTAATTCCATTCCGGCCTAGAAAAGAGGCAATGCATGTCACATCATATTCAGGATTCAGAATGCCACGGTCTATTCATGGTCATGGATCATCAGGAAGATCATCAATCATCTAACAGTTCCATAGAGGATAGCCCCGATGGATGTGAATGTCAAAAGGAGTCAAAATGATGGCCTTGATCTAGTAATTAATGTCCCACCCCTTTGGACTGTAACATCGATACACGTTAAAAGGGGGGGCAGGCTTTCTATTATACAATTATGGCTTCCGTTTTTGATGTTTTGATCCTCCCTATGGGCACTCCCGATTCAGATCATTTTGAAAGGAAAGGATGGCAAATTGTTCCACTGTCAACACAGAAGATAACTGGCTCAAGGATTAATTAATGGATCAGTTAATGGATTAATGAATTACTTTTCATTCAAAGCTAGTGACATAATCAACTAAAGTTATTTCACTATTTTGAACTTCTTACACCTGCTTACTAGGTCATTGACTTAAATGAACAAAGAAAAGAGGAAAACATGAGGAAAAAAACATCTACATCAAACATAGGATGCAATGGAAAGAAAATACCATGGGGATGGGTTTAAAATTAATACCACAGGTCTACAAGGAGAAAACCTCGAAAATGAAAGTAGCTTAATTTTACCAAAATTGGGTCACTAATAAAGGAAAGTTAAGTCCTGAGTATTAATTGTCTCCAGTTTCCAAGATACAGCTCAGGTCAAATTTGCATCAAAATAATTAAAAATTATGAGGGGGATGTGTGATTATGCTCCATAACTTTTCTGCAAAATATGATCTAGCAAGAGAATGGTGCCACACCAATCATTATAAATTTATCTTTTTATTAATATCAATAACCTAACTTTCCATTCGTCTATTGGTTTTTCATGTAACATTTTCATGCTTTCTGCATGAAAAACTGACAAACTCAGATTAAACAACAAGGTTCCATCTTTATTCGGTATCTAAACTGCACCTTTTGGCTTTTCTCTTATGAACTACAGTAGGATCATCCCTGGAGAGATTCCAGCAGTAATCAGCAAGCATGGATGGACTCCATTTCCCTTGGTATCTTTTCTCCATGCCTACGATATCCTGGTGCAATCTCTCCCCATGCTCATCATGCATTTCCCCACAGTTCAAAGGGAAATAGTGTAAATGTGAGTGCAAAAAGTGAATTTTCAGTGACATGTTTGCACCAAGTGCTTTATAGGACCTAAGCAATTTTTCCACATTCCACATTCCAAATTTTCCACAGAGTCAGCATATTGCCCCCACAATCTGGGTCCTCATTTTACCCATCTCAGAAGGCTGAGTCAACCTTGAGCCTGGCGAGATTTGATCTGCAAGACTGCAGGCAGCTAGCAGTCAGCAGAAGTAGCCTGCAATTACTGCACTCTATCCTCTGAGCCACCAAGGTACCATTTTCAATGTTCTACCATATTTTGTTGAGAAGTTACGAGGCATCATGATCATTAGACATCTCTCTCCCTCGTAGGCAAATCTACCCACCTGTGTATAAATCTTTATTGTGAAATATCTTGAAAACTTTAGCCAACCAGCACCTTTATCACCTGTTTTCTTATTTATCTAATCAAATTATGTAAAATTAACACATTTTATCTTGGAGGTCGATAATTTCCCAAAATTTTCTGTGTATTGCTAAAAATATTGGTAAGTTCTAAGTGTTTGTTGCTGCTGCTTTGCAAAATGCCAGTGTTGTAAGCCAGCGTTTCAGATACCTGAGACTCCATGGTTTCTCTCGGAACGTAAACTCCAGAAGGATGCTCATTAAGAAAATGGTCTGAAAGCTCACCTAGCATGAAACGAATGAACCAGCTGGGTTTAAAAAATCCATCAGATAGTCAGTGACTAAAGAGTTTGGACTGTGATAAAAGTAGTGCTCCAAGAGTGGCTCATTTGATCTGTTTCTGAGAAGAAATGACTGTGTTTCTTTTATCATCATTCTGTGATGATTTCTCTATATGTGATACTGCCTCCTTGTTGCTAACTTGAATGGAGGTAAATACAACCCACTGCCTTGAGTAATTTAATCATAACAAGATCCTGAGAATGAGTTCTCAGATTTTTAGAGAGGACAAAATCAACAAACCAAAGCAGTACAGACCTCAGGAATTGCCCTTTATTGTTGTAAAATGAAACAACAGAATCTTGAAAGTCAAGTTAAGGTGGGAAAAAAGGAAGATCCAGACTGTTGGAGGCAATATGCTGACTTGGAAACCACTTAGAGAGGTCGGTAAGGCATTACAAAATGGTGTATTATAAGTCTAAATGTTCTTGCTTTTGCTATTGCTATATAATTCTGTAATAGTATGTGGGATGGATCTTGGGAGGAAGAAGGAAAATGCCACAGCTTAGAAAACTAAGGGGAAAAAAGTATGTTAGCTCACAGGTGTGTGGGAAACATTTCAGAAGGGACTCTTCCTAGGTTTCTGAAAAGTGAAAGGGGAGAAAAAAGTAAGAGATGTGCTTTCAGATGTGCAAAATTCTGATAGTGTAAACTTACAATAAGACGTTGCATTACAGGAGCAGGGTTTGTGCATCTTGTCTGAACTGCCTCAAAGGGATGACAAAATCTAAAAAAACACGAAGTCAATAATCAGCAAGAGAAAAATTCAAAATTGATCAGAACAGAGTTGGAAGGGACCTTGGAGATCTTCTAGTCAAACCTTTGCTCAAGCAGGAGAGCGTTTACCATTTCAGACAAATGGTTGTCCAATCTCTTCTTTAAAAATATCCAGTGTTAGAGCACCCACAACATCTGGAAGCAAGTCATTTCACTGATTAATTGTGTTCACTGTCAGGAAATTTCTCTTTGGTTCTAGGCTGGATCTATCCTTGATAAGTTTCCATCTGTTACTTGTTGTCCTGCCTTCAGGTGCTTTGGAGAATAGATTGACCTCCTCTTCTTTATGGCAGCCACTCAAATATTAGAAAACTGCTATCCTGTCACCTCCTAGTCCTCTTCTTTGTTAGACTAGACATGTCCAGTTCCAGTTCAGATGGAGCTTATATATTTGACTTCTTCCCTATTCTGCTGTCTGGGAAATGCTAAAATAGCATCTTTAGTATGACGTGGATTCCATAAGCCTATTTCTAGAGATGCTTATAATACAAGTGTTTCCAATATTTACATTTAATTCAGGATCAATGTTGAGATAATTAAAATTCACAAACAAAAATATCATCTATTACCTAAAGTCAACTACAACTACCTATGCTATAGCATATTTTTTCTAGAAAGAGCAAAAGAATGAAAGATGATTGTATCAGATGATTCTGCAATTCTGAGAACCTCTAATATGCTGAGCAGGAAGAAAGTACGTTCTCACAAGAGCAGGTAGAGCCAAAACAAGTGGATATAGCCAGAAAATAAATTGGATTTATCATAACTGACACTTGAAACTAACTAAAATTAAGCTACATCAATTCAATAGACTTTACATAATTACCATTCAGGTACACTTTTAATTATGCATATGATAAATTGCTGGCAACTTTGGGGATGGGGTGGGCTCTCAACTACTGTCATGGAGCCATCAAATCAGTCTCCAGTTATATGGCTTTGTTCTGGACTGTCATTTCTGGACTATCATTTCCCTTCATCATCTTCAAATTCAAACTTTCAATTATTGGATGGAAATAGTTCTTTTTTTAAAAAAAGTGTCTGGGATTTAGCAATATGTTCTAGAATCAAAAGTAAGGGAGGAAAACTTTAATCCTCTTTTGTGAAGTCCATCACCTACATGCTTGACAAATCACCCCTCCAAGATTCTTTGTATTAATAAAGGAATCTTTGCTGATATGAATTGAAGTTACTTGACATCAATTGCATCATACAGCAGAGTTTAAACTCACTTTTTCTATGTCTATAGTTCTGATTCTCCTCTCTGTCTCTGGCTCATACATACATATTCTCCTATGACCAGTCATAAATGTTAATGATCACATTAACTGAAATTGTCTCAGTCATCCAGTTATCCAGGTCATGGTTGTCCCAAAGGTGCTTTTTCAAAAGGCAACTGGACTTCATTTTTCCTTGAAGATGTTTCACTTCTCATCCAAGTAGCTTTTCAGTTCTGACTCAAGTTTCCTGAATGAGAAGTGAAACGTCTTCAAGGAAAAACAAAGTCTAGTTGCCTTTTGAAAAAGCACCTTTGAGATTAACTGAGATTAAGCTAATTAATAACACATACGGTATATGCTGTTTTATTATTCTGGAATAGAGAAGATCAGAATAAATTAGCCATTTTCATCTTACAAGTCTAGAATTTATTTATTGGGGGGGGGGGCAATTTTTTCTAGTAAATATCTTTTCCAAACTGATGTCCTCCAAATTTTTACATCTGCCAATTTGAGAATCTTTAGATCTAGGAACATTACTTCCAGTTCACAAATTCAAATGTGATCCCTGACTTTATCCATTACAGTTCTCATGCTCTTGAGAAAGGTTGGGAGAATCAATTGTGCCAAGAAGAGCCTATTTGAAAACTGAGATAAATATCTTTTTTTTCCAAATGTATGGTACATTTCAGCATTTCAATATGCAAAGCAGAGATTTGATTACGTTTTCCTTACCAGTACATGACTGAAATGTGAAATACAGTATACGATTAGCAGAATGCCACCTATTTCAGCTACAGCTACATAGACTGAAAAGTCAACTGGGGTCATTTCATTGATGAGATGTCAAGAGAAAAAGTCACATATTTTCATTAAGGCAGCCTTTTTGCGAGAAGACACAGATGTAAATGCTACATTAGATTCTAATTAAGCCCTTTGCGATAGCAGCACAAAAATTCCCAACAAACATGGCTGATTAAAATTAATGATGATTTATTAAGTGAGTGAAGGTTATCTCATTGCAGCTCATTTTAAACAATGCTTAAATTGCCTAATCAAACATATATAAGCTTATTTATATGCCAGTTGAATATAAATTGCCTCTACCATTAGCAGTTACTCTGAATGCTGTGGAAATTTAATATATTAAGAAAACTTTCTAAGCAAATTTGAACTCTGAGATACGATTTCAGCAATAAATCTTAAAGGTATTTTGTTAAATGGATTTCTTTGCTAAACAATTTCTAACCCATTTTCATCTATATAACATTAATAAAAAATGAAATAGCTTACCCTTCAAATCAAGATCCATGTTTAACTAGGGCTAAGCAACATTTGTGTAGCTATAGAACATTTTAAAAAATGTTCTTTAGGTCTCCAAGGGCTTTGTGGTGACACAATGATTTTACTGGAGGCAGAAAGGATGAATTATTTGATGCTGAATTCCAGCAATGCAAGCTTGAAAACTCTGAAGGATGCAAAACAACCATAAAGCAACCAGAGTCCAATTACAGCAACTTTGAGATCCTTACTCATATTGCAGCTTGTCTCCAAAATTAAAACTAAATTAAAATGTTGAAACAGTTTTAAATTCAATCCGAACAATAATATCTGAAAGATGTAAACTATGATAAATTCCAATTTGCTGATCTAATTTAAGATTATATTCTCCATTGTTTAAAACATTGTTCATTAAACAATGAAAATTAGAATTATCTTATCTCCATTAATCACTGTCTTTCTCAAATTTAAGTGGTCACAGAAAATAGAGAAGAAAAGGACAATCTTATTGACACAAGTGTCCAGTCACAATACAGTCAGAACTGAATATAAACTGTAGTCTGCATTTGAACTATTAACGTGTGTGAGAGAGAGGGGGGAG
>JAOYMU010000252.1:57381352-57393557 GCA_025802295.1 Psammodynastes pulverulentus | reverse complement strand
TTACCTTTTTGTTCTTTTTAAATATCTTTTAAAAGAGAAGGCTGCTGTGCGTAAGAAAATTTGGAAAAATAATTTTTTATCTGAAAAGATAATTGAAAATTCAACATATTTTATATGATATATTTGTATATTTGTGACCAATAAAAACTTTTTATTATAAAAAAAAAAGAAGAAGTGGAATTGATTGTTCCTCTTATTTTGCAGCTGCCTATATACAACTAGCAATTAGCCTCATCAGAAGGTCTAACAAAGGGGTGTCAAACTCACGTCGTCACGGTGGCATCATGTGATGTACAGGGACTTTTTCTCCCTTTGCTAAATTGGGTGTGGGCGTGGCCAGCATGTGACGCATCTGGCCCGCAGGCTGGGAGTTTGACAGCCCTGGTCTAGCAAGATATTCAGATGCTGTGAGAATATCTGTGAGATAGATAGAGCCAAAATGTTCCTCTTTTAATGGAATGGGAGACCATGTGGCACAGTTATGACAGAACATGAACACAGGTTATTAAAGTTCAGTTTTCCACATTACATATTACACATTACATTGTATTAGATAGAGTTGACAGTGAATGAAATCAATCATTTTAATCGGAGCAGAGTCAGTCCAGAATTTTTTGATCTCCAAGATAACAATTTAGGAAGCATTAGACAAATCACTAAGCTAGCTCTAAGTTCACGGAGATCCAAACCCAAATTTCTCTTCCAAGACTAGATCTTCCTGATGTTAAAAAACCTTATATTTAAAATACTGAAGCTAACAAAGGAACCAAAAGGGAACAATGAGTCATATTCCTGACATGAAAGGAGCTGTTTTAAATCAATCCAAATGGATTTTTTTTCTCTTTAATCACAATATGATGGATTTTTTTAAGTAGACATAAAACCTCTTTCCCACCATTCTTTTTTACTGGCAAGGCAGTGAATTTATAGGATCATTCCTCTTGAGCTACAGTTTTATTTTGATCATATAGGCATCTGCTTCTATTGGAGAAATTGTTATTCAAATTTATGAGCAGAGAAATGGGAGGCAATAGTTTATCCACATTTCTCCTGTGTAGGACAGGTTCTTTGACATTTTCTTAAAGATTGAACCCACTGCTTTTTCCTAATTTTTGTTTCTCTTACTGCAAAAATGTATTGATCGCCTAAGTAGATTTTGCATCTGGACTCAGTGTAATTCTAGAGCCTCAATGGATTAAAAAGAAAAGTCATATACCAAAAAAACTAGCCCCAAATTCTTCAGAATGGCCCTGTTCTACAGGAGGATGAAAATTAAGTGTTAAGCAATTTAAATAGCTCAGTTCTAAATGTTTGCAAGTTGCACTACGAATACTAACCATGAATAGATGTCTTTAATTAATTAGCGAATACATAGTCAAAATTGCAAGATAACTGACTTCAAACTTTCTACTGTTTGTCAGCTATCACAGCTTTGCACTATAAAGCAGGAACTGAATTCCCATGATGATGCTATGTTTTCCAGAAACATTTACAGAGCGCTGTCCTTAAAATGAAGTCAGGGAGTGTTGATCCCTTTCATTTATTTTTAATTGTAAGTTCCTATGGCAGAGTACCACTGACAAAGTGAAATTACAGTCTTCCTTTAATGCCAGAAAATATTACCTTCCCCAGTGCAGTACAGGGAACACAATGAAGCATAACTATAAAGTTTAACAGGTCTTGACATTCAGCCTGAATTGTTCTTCTGGTTCTGCATTGCATTGTTCAGTACCTGATAGGGAGAAAGCCATTGATAGAAATCTTGCTTGACAATTATTATTATCCAGATGATAAAATCAGAGGAATTAAAGCTTTAAGAGACATAAAAGCTGGAGCCCATGGCTTGTGTTCTAGAAACCTATTTGTGCTTCGGTATTCAACAGAGATACCGATCTGAAATTAAAGCCAATGTTCCATTTGTATTGCAGTTTGCAATTCAGTGCAACAGCCATTAATTTAATAGTCTGCAAACTGAGACAAGTAACTACAAAGGCTCCCATGCTAGGACATGCACCCTGGATGATTGAGATGAAGAATAAAAAGAACAAAGAAAGTGAAAGCTCCCCACAACATTAAAAAGGTAGTTTTGACTATGAAAAACTAGACAGGTAATATGACAAAGAGAAAGTACCGATGAAATTTTCTTCTAGTCAAAGAATCCTAATTACAACTTGAAAGAAATATTATGGTTAACTGAATTAAATACTCTTTTAATTAACTCAGTGGCTTTCTTGATTGTTAGAGGTGACTGTCCTGATAGGCAAAAGGCAATGGTCCCAGGCAGCAGAAGCTGAAAAGTGGAGAGAGGTTGCAAAGTATTGGAAGTTTGACCTGCTCTATAACCTAAATTAGCTTGCTGCTCTTGAGTGTGAAAGCAGCTGTACCATTGCTAATGTGAGAATGAGTCTCATCTGCCAACTCAGCCAGATTCTAACCAGGAAATTAACAAGGAATAAGACCAAGTTGTCCATCACCCTAACCAGAAATAGGCCTTGGCACTAAGAAACATTTCTGAAAAAGCAGAGTTGTTGACACAATCTAAAAGTTCCTTTGCTTCCTTCACATTTAATTCATATTTCTTGTTGCAAAGGCAAATGACATATCTCCTTCTCCTTCCTATAGATATTTTTAAGTCTTTATGAAAAAGCATTGGCCAAATGAAACAAATTACATATTCCTCCTATGGACTAATGCGTATGTACCAGTGAAACTAGAAAATATGCTATGTTGGATAAAAATTATGTTTGGCTCTTTTTTCACTTCCAAATAAGCTGAGTAAACATTTACTCAGAGTCAAGATTTAGCTGAAGCTAATTCCAGCATTGATCATTACTATAACACCTTTACAACACCATTCTATAAACTGAGAAGACTGTTTTATTGGTGTTGTGTGGTGAAGAAAATTCATTTTGGTTACATTATGTGAAAACCAAGCTCTCTGGAGCAGTCTATAATGCTGAAAAAAGTGAAAAGAAAGGAAAGAAGTTAACCAGCAACAAGGTAGTCAGTTACAGTAGTGATAGATGCACTGTTGGAAGACCCAAAGGATCAAGTTTGGTGCCAAATTCTCCTGGAGAAAATCTATGTAATTACTAAGTTAGCACCAATTTGATGGCACATAAGAAGGAAGGACTCACTGGAGAAGAGCCTAATGCTGGGAAAGATTGAGGGCAATAGAAGAAGGGGACAACAGAGAATGAAGTGGCTGAATGGAGTCACTGAAACAGTCAGCATGAAATTAAATGGACTCCAAAAGATGGTGGAGGACAGGAAGGTCTGGAGGAGCTTTGCTGGCTGAAGAATTCTGGGAGTTGAAGTCCACAAATCTTAAAATTGCCAAGGTTGGAGACCCCTGGTCCATGGGGTCGTAATGTGTCAGATATAACTTCACAACTAACAACAATAACAAATCAATTTTCATTTGTTGTATTCTCCTGTCTTAAAGAATATAGGAATATAACAGTGGTTCTTTTCCTCTGACTTCTCCTGAAGAAAAGTTAGAGTAACCTTCTGGTAACATGTAATAAGTACCATCTCTGATTCAAACAAATACATTATGTAACACTTGGGAAAAAAATGAAGGAACCTTCAAAAGCCAAACCATACTACGATTTTACAAAGGTCCAAGGATGTTTCAGGAACAAAAGAAGGCTATGAATCAGATTAAGTGAATGATGAGTCAACTCCATGCATGTTTAATCTTCTAAATAAGTCTGTTTTTTCCTAATAAAGGAGAACATTGGATTGTGACATTCAGTCATGTTTTCCTTACCTTTGTGAAAAATCAACAGAGTATTGGTGGAAATAATCAAGCCAAACATTTCCAAGGTCAAATTCATAACCTTTAACTGTAAACATTCTTTGTCAGGTATTCTTTGTGATATTGTTTGTGGTATTCTTTGTGATATTGTTGTTTTTAAGGAGGGGGATGTGTCACAGAATGCTACATTGTACTTTGTGTTAAATGGAGTTAAAACAGATTCCTTTTGATATAAGAGATAAAAAGACTGAAAAGAAGGCAAATTGGAGTCACACAGAGGAAGTAGCCAAAGAGGGTCGGCAGACAATCAGTTACATCCCTAAGACAGGAAAAGGGGAGTTAAATTAGTTTAAATTTGGCTATCCACACAAAAGATGCAGAGATGAATGTTCCATTTTCTTTAAGGGCTCACAAGAAGTTGAAACTGGCTTTTAACATGATGGGAGAAGCAACATTCACTGGATCATTTCAATATCCAATTGTTGGATTTTCTGATTTCTTCTAGCATAAATCCACTGGAAGAGAATAAGCCACCCTCTTTTGCATTTTAAAACATAAGAAAAATTTTGAGAGCTTCAAAGGTTTTGAAATGAAAATGTAAGGAAGAAAAAAAAGGAAAGATAAGATATTACTTTGTGTATTGCGGAATTGTAGGCATCAATGCTGCCAAAATAGCAATAGCATTTAGACTTATATACCACTTCACAGTGCTTCACAGCCCTCCCTAAGTGGCTCACAGAGTCAGCATATAGCCCCCAACAATCTGGGTCCTCATTTTACCAACCTTGGAAAGATGGAAGGCTGAGTCAATCTTGAGCCAGTGAGAATCGAACTTTTGAACTGCTGGCAGCCAGCAATCAACAGAAGTAGCCTGTAATACTGCATTCTAACCACTGAGCCACCACAGCTCTTCTAATAGGCATGCCCAGATATGCTCCCAAATCTTGTAGGGTAGGAGGAGAAACTGGGAATGACACTCATTCCAATTTGGGGATTTAGAATGATTTGCAATGAGAACCTTGGCAGGAGTTCAATAGAGGGAAAAAAATCAGATGAAATCCCAATTATTACTGGTGCCACATCATGTGCTTTTAAATGACACTGTTATTTAAAAGACACTGCTTTCAATGAAAACATTGATAGTTCTAAACATTTAAACAGTGGTCATTTCATCAAAATAACAGTGTTATCAGTCTATTGGGAAATAAAAAACCCTGCTGCAAAATTCACTATAAAAGATTTGCACATGTATGAAGTTTATGCTTTCATAAATATATTTTTAAGATGCTGCAATCCTCCTAGTTAATTTTGCTCTATGATTGTCAAATTATTGATGAAAAGCCTCAGCTTCCTACTCAGCAAAGCTAATATTATTAAAATGAAGTATATAATCTTTTCATAATAATTTCCCTATGCAGCTTAGTACTAATAATCTGTCAATCTTTTCACTTACACAGTTCACCATACCACAAATAATTATAATGAAAAAGAAAAAGATGAAGGAAGGAGAATTAGTGGAAATATAACCCATCGTAAATTGGCAGAAATCTGGGTTTTGGCTTTGTTTCTTTCTCATAGATTATGTTTTATTTCCAAAAGGTCTTAGAACTTGATATCCTTTCACCTGTATTTTGACTAGTGTATAATATATATTTATTTTTAATTGGTTAAAAAAAGACTGAAGAAAAATATAAAATCCCTATAACAATATCAATTCATTTGTTTTCAAATCTTTTGGAGGATTTGGTCTGAAAATCTAAAAATTAGATTAACATTGAATGGAATAGTTATTGCAGCTTGTCAGGGATACAGAGACAATCAGTGCTGTCCAGATGTCTCTTGGCCTAATAGGAGAGGGATACAGCAGTGGCAGCTGCAATGTCTCAGGAAACCTTAATTAGGGACCCAGTTTAACACTCACAACAACATTTGCTGTCTCCAAAAAACATGACAGCAGCCTTGATGACTTGAGTATTAAAACACTAGTTACCTGGACTCAGCCATGGAATGGTACCTACCTATTGCTTTTGGCTCTTTTGAAAGGAGAAAGGAATAATTTCAGGTCCAAAGACCTGACACCTTAAGAGTAAAGCCCTTTCAATGTTATATGTGGAAAATATGAATGAGTAAAATCAGATTAAAGAAAAGCCCAAAATAAGTGGTACAAAAGTTGCACCTTTTAGTTTACTTCTGTTATATTTTCCACATATTCATGTGGAGTATGAACATTCAGTATAAAGTATAAAGTATTAATCAAGGCATTCTCTCTACAAAGATTTTTGTAGAGAAAACTACAAAGTCTGCAACCAGAAATCATTACCTGGTTGAAATCAATGGCGGCAGAGAGTCTAAAGATTTCATTCTAAGTAGCTTCAAATAGGGTAAGTGCCACTTGAACTGAACTGGGATTGGGCATGGAATTATCAAGCAAGAATATTAGAAAGAAATATATCACATGCATTATAAAGTACTATTAAAGGTTACAATGATCAACTTCTTGAAAATCCAGATCTCTTTTTAAAGTATGTAGATCCAGTTACACTCAAAAGAAACATTTCAAGATTTATTACTGTATTTCAAAAAAAACTGACTGATCGGGATTACACCATCTTGGCTGATCAGGGAAGTTATTCTATGGTGTCTTCAAGTTGTCATTAAAAAACAGTGTGTATGTGTTACCTGATCCAATTAAGCTTCTTCAAAACCAAACAAAACTTAGAAACATTTTGTTAAGAAAACATTTTCAAAAGCATTTCAAAGCTAGTTTTTTATGTGAGCTTCTAAAAGATGCAGATTAATGCAGAAATATATTGGAAGGAAAGTGTGAATTAACCAATGTGAAACTAACATGGACCAAAATGGATTGATCCACTTGTATTAAACACACATTTCATCAAGGATATTGGGAAGAAGGGAATGGAACAAGGAGAACCTTTGCTCTCTTTCCCAGGATTTTTATCCCCAATGACACGACCATCAGAAGAAAGCAAAAATACTCACAACAACAATTGCATAGGTTTATTGAATTCCAACTTCAATACAGTTATCCCTTTAGTATATTTTTCAGTTCTTACACAACTAATTAGAAGTATACATCATTGATCAACATGATTTTCCCAACTTATTTAAGCAAGTGGGTTTCTTAAATTAGTAATCAGATAGGGGCCTAAATTCTTGTAACTCCTTTATTCCAGAAAAAAAAAGATTGCCAATGTATAAAACAGAAAAAGAGAAGTGGCAGGCCAAAAGCAGCAAATTATATAGCAAGTTATAGAATAGGGAAGCATTCATACTCTACACATACACACACACAGAATTCCTTTTCATCTCCTATTTTATAAGTTAAAAAGTGTTGATCTTTAAACAGCTGGATTTCATCAGTTTTGTCTTGGGTTATTGTTACAAGCTGGGTAGATTGTGGCTATATTCTGTATGTGTCTTGTTACTTTGATCCACTAGACCAGGGATGTCCAAACTTGTCAACTTTAAGACTTGTGGACTTCAACTCCCAGAATTTGGACATCCCTGCACTAGACATACTTTGGTCTTCTCCTGGTCTTTTACACATTGTTGTTTTAGTCCATACTAGCATGCAGTTGTGTTTCTATCCCACCAGCACATTAGATGGACTGTATATAAGATTCATCATATAGTTCAGGAATGTCAAACTGGTGGCCCTTGGGCCAGATGTGTCATGCACAGGCCATGCCCATCCCAGCTCTGCAAAGGGAAAAAAACATCACGATGTATCATATGACTGCGACATGATGCAGTAAGTTTGACACCCGTGATATAGTTCATGAAGCTCAATCCTTCACATCTATCAGAAAAGGTTATGTGCCAGGCAAATTTGAATATAGATTGGATTCCATTTCTTTTTGGAGCTAAATCTCAGTTTCTGTAGTTTCAAACTTCTTTTCTAACAGTATTTGAGCGAAAGGTTTTTTTGTCTGCTCATTTGACCCACAATTTGTTGTGACCTCTCAATACATGGCTACTATGTAAACCTTTGAAACAACCACCTGCAGTATATCCTATATCGTCTCCTGCCACATATACAGCATTTCTAGTGAAAAAACTCAGAACCCTCTGTGAAATAGTTTTTTTTTTGTTATTTATATTCTAATGGGTTAGAGCAGGGGTCTGCAACCTTAAACACTCAAAGACCCATTTGGGCCTGTTTCCCACAGAAATGGGAACCAATAACTTAACAGCTGGTGTGACTGGGTGAGAGTGGCCAATTCAACATCATTCACTCCCACCCAGTCACCTCCTGCTCTGGAATATGGAGCGAGTCTCCATCCCCCACCATTACCCTTACCTTCTCAGGCCAGGCAAGGAGTGACGGGGAGGGAAGGAGCGGGGCCAGCCAGTGGTGGGATCAGCCAACAGGGAGCTGCAGCAGAAGGCCGAAAGAGCCCCACGTGGCTCCAGAGCTGCAGGTTGCAGACCCCTGGGTTAGAGCAATAAGGGTAATACTAATACTGTCTATTAAAGAAAGAGCTGTCATGTCAACATGCTGAGAGCCGTAAATTGTGCTTTAAATATTTGTCTTTATTACTGCCTTCATATTTTTTTTCACAATCATATTATGCCTCTGTAAGCAACTGGGAGAAATTTTATGTGAGCAATTCAGTATGCCTGCTCTTATTTCCTAAAGAAAGAAAACACACACACACACACACACACACACACACACACACACACACACACACCAATCTATATATATACTTTGGATATTAAAAATTGTGTCAAATATCTGCCTTTTCCTGATGCTTCCTAGGAAAATATTAGAGGCATTATTCCGCTACCATAAAAACACTGACTAAATGGTGATTTCTCTCTGTAGATTTTAAAATAATTTTTTAGACATTTTTAAACTTAGCTGTCCTTACCAACATTCCCACAGCTTTTTTAATCTTTTTTAACCAAGTCTTTCCTATTAAAATCAGTTCTATAATCTTATTGCGCATAATATAATATCCTTGTTACTTCTCCAAACTTCACGACAGGGATAGGAATCTTTCCCTCTATTATAGAATTCTTATCCTCAATTCCTGAGAACTTGTGGCACTGAGAACTATCTTTAATAGGAAAGCTATGGAATCTCTTCTAAAAGAAGAAATGCTCTTTTTGACAGCGTGCCATTTTTCTTAATCTCTCTGCCCCCTCCCCCCCATCTTAGATTTCTTCTATCTTCTGTGAGGTTTCATGGCACCATTGTCTCTCCAAGAGTGCTACTTCTGTCCAACTCATGTAGTCCTCATCTTCTCTAATTAACCTGGAGAATGGAGGGATTTTCCTCTAGTGTTCACTTTCTCTTTAAAGAGGGCAATGAGCTTGCATTTGCAGCATTTATTTTTCTTATTATTTTTAGGGAAGGAAAACAAGCACAGCATGCCTTTTGCAGGCCATGGAAGCAGTTCTCCCCAATAAGCAAAGGGGGAGGGGGCAAGAAGGTGGAAAGGGAAGGGAAACCCTTCCTTTTTGTAGAATGTACCTCATTCTTCTCTTCAAAATGTCCAGAATATACACCTAATTGATTGTTCCTGCTCATTGGCTATCCAAGGAAAATTAATTGGTGAGCTATTTCCCCCTTGATCATTCCTATCCAGTTCATGTCCACCTGCCTGCCCATTGTAGTTTGCCTGCCTTGTTTGCTGGCTTGTGTGAATGGTATGACCCAAAGCACATTAGGCAACTGGAGGCTAAAACATATAAAGAACGGTTGCTGGAACTGGATATATCTAGCTTAATGAAAAGAAGGACTAGGGGTGACATGATAGCAGTGTTCCAGTATCTCAGGAGCTGCCACAAAGAAGAGGGAGCCAAGCTATTCTCCAAAGCACCTGAGGAGAGAACAAGAAGCAATGGGTGAAAACTAATCAAGGAGAGAAGCAACCTAGAACTAAAGAGAAATTTCTTGACAGAACAATTAATCAGTGGAACAACTTACCTCCAGAAGTTGTGAATGCTCCAACACTGGAAGTTTTTAAGAAGAGATTGGACAACCATTTGTCTGAAATGGTATAGGGTTTCCTAACTAAGCAGAGGGTTGAACTAGAAGACCTCCAAAGTCCCTTCCAACTCTGTTTTTCTATTCTATACCTCTGTTCAGCAGGGATGATTTATTTAAAAATAAAGGTAAAGGACTCCTTGATTTCTAATGACTTCTAGATGCAGCAAACAACAGAAGAGTGATTTATCACTGGTCTTTCTAGGACATTTCTTTTTACTTCCCAGTCCAGAGAAGACTCAGATTTAAATAGTGACTAAGTCTGACCATGCTTTATTGTTTCTCAGCCTAGTGGGGGAAGTGCCAGGTGTTGCCACCTGCTGAGATCCAATAAAAGACAGAGTGGTCAAAGGTCCTTCACGAAGAGATCCTGCATGTTTAGTTGTTGTACAAGAAGCTGACATTTATCATCATTCTACCAAAACAAAACATTTCATAAAATTCTTATCTGAAACAGGTCAAAGGTGCAGAATTATATCAAAGATGAAAAATGACATTTTTAGATGGGAAGAATGGGAGGATGGGGTGTACGGCAAGTGGATGGAGAATACAATATTTCAGATCTTCCTTCCTTCCTTCCTTCCTTCCTTCCTTCCTTCCTTCCTTCCTTCCTTCCTTCCTTCCTTCCTGTTACGGTTGACTCCTGGTAACTGCTTGGAGCAATCCCTGCTGTTTACTTGACTAAGTTTTTTTGGAAGTGGTCTGCCATTGTGATCTTCCTAGGGCTGAGAGAGAGTGACTGGCTGAAGGATACTCTGCAGGCTTTTCATGGCTAAAGTAGGATTGGAACTCACAGTCTTCCAGTTTCTGGCCTAGTGCTATAATTACTGCATCTAACTGGCTCTCTAAATTATATTGCATTTTTATTATTATTAAAATTAATACAAATATTAAACTTCTGGTTTGGCGAGTCCTGTTTGTAGCTGAGCCTTTTCCTACTTATTTGTCTTTTCAAAGAACACAAGGAAGAACACAAACAGAGAAAACTGCAGAGAACCAGAAGGCAAACTCTGGGGACATAAATGCTTAATTATGACTTTCCTGAAAGTACAACATAACCGGGAGCAATCGGATAAGATTACTATTGCAATTTTCATGTCCAGCTGCTGTTTTATGAAAATATCATGGATTTCGTGCAAAAAAACAAAAAAACCCTACGTTTCTGGAAATCTGCAAGAAAATATTAAATACAGCATTTCTGCTTTAGGTTCAAAGGAGAAAAACAAAGACATAAGAATGAGTATGAAGAGACTTATCATGGTCAGATGTAAACAGGTAAACAAATAAAGAGGTGTATGTGATCTCGAAATAACTGCTGAGGGAGATTTTCCTGTCTCCTTACAAACAGACCATAATTACTGAAAAAGTAGTTTAAAGTACAAAACACATCCGTCATGTATGGTGGCATTTAGCAAATATCCAAGTTCCTGAAAGACAATGGTGTATATATAATTTTAGAGGCTCTCCAGACTGGGAATGCAGACATTTGCAAAGATGGCTCCAGAAAAACACTGTGGCCTGCCTGCTTTCTATCTCCACAGCTGTTGGCAGCAATGCTCTATAACAGAAGGGTGCCAAACATTTCCAAAGCAAAGCACTAAATGTCCCATTTCAAAACCAAATCCTAAATGTCTCATTCTGAACTCAACAGAAGCATTCTGATGTTGGAATGGCCTGTTTAAGACAAAGTACTAGAAGCCATCTGATCATAAAATGAGCCATTTTATCTTCCAACCATTCTGATGTTGGAACTTTTCTCCTAAACACCCAACTACTCCAATTTCTAGGCCCATCTTAGTCACGAAGCCAGTCATGGGTGACTTTGGGTTAGTCATTCTCTCTCAACTTAGGAAGAAGAAGGAAATTGCAAACTACTTCTGAAATCTTGTCAAAAAAACTGCAGGGACTTGTTCAGGCTGTTGTTAAAAGTCAACACTGACTTGAAGGCATAAGACAAATTAACGCTAAGGCCCAGCAAGAGCAAGGTTTGAAAAATTATGTCTTCTGATGTATTATTCCTTCTGGTAGTGCTTTACTTTGTTTATATTAAATTTGTTTGCTAATAATGCATAAATTTGTAATTTGTTTATTATATTAAAAGTACCTATCATTTGCTGAGTGCTGTCCAGAGATTAAAACATGAGATAATCTCTGCACGCACACTTATCATCTAAAAGTTACAATGGAAAGGAAAAAAGGAACTGCAAAAGGGGAAAAACACTCAGCCATTGAGACTCATCAGGAATCCTGTGGATAGTGTTAGTTTGCACTTAGACCCAAAATATTGGGTTCCAAGCAGTGGTGGGATTAAAATAATTTAACAACCGGTTCTCTGCCCTAATAACCAGCTAGGTAGGTGTGGCTGGGTGATCATGTGACTGGGTGGAGCTCAGGGGACAGTAAGTCTGGGCGTACTGCCAAGAACCTTT
>JAOYMU010000252.1:57250158-57262897 GCA_025802295.1 Psammodynastes pulverulentus | reverse complement strand
GATCTGCCTAATTACAGGCAGCTGGCTGTTAGCAGAAGTCTGCAATTACTGTGTCCTATCTTCTGCGCCACCAAGGCACAATTTGGCCATTGTGTTCTCATTTTGTGTAGGAAATCATTTTGCTTTGCTTTTTTGTTTTTGTTTTGTTTTGTTGAGGGTTGTAGTTTTTTTTTTCCTGATAGCAACCATTCTGGGTATGGTTATTAATATGAAATTTACCTACCCAAAAAGAACATTGATTTTATTAAAAATTAATTTGAAGACACTCTCGCTGTTGTGGTTGCTGCTGTTGCTTTTACTCCTGTCACCTTTTAACATAAAGATTCTGAGCAGCTGCATATTTTAGATTCGTGTCTTACAGATGACAGCCGAAATTTTACAAGCTCCACTTAGCTGGCTAAGCACTTTTGCCACATTCCTGTTTTCCCCCTTCTTTGTCATATCAAGTAGAATAAAACAAAATGAACAAGACATCTGCACAGAGCTCATTTACCAGTGTTGAAAATAAGATAGTATGTAATCTACAGAGCAGTTAACTATATTGCAGGAAAGCCTAACTGCATTTTATGATAGCAAGTACAACAATGTGCTTGCAGCTAATCTGGTTGATTGAGAGAGCAAGAATAGCAATAGCAATAGCACAGACTTATATACTGCTTTATAGTGCTTTATACAGCCCTCTCTAAGTGGTTTACAGAATCAGCATATTGCCCTCACAATCTGGGTCCTCATTTTATCCACCTCGGAAGGATGGAAGGCTGATGTCAACCTCGAGCCTGGTGAGATTCGATCTGCTAAATTGCCAAATTGCATGCAGCTGGCTGTAAGCAGAAGTAGCCTGCAATTACTGCACTCTATCCTCTGTGACGTCGAGGCTCATGCAGAATTGTAACAGAAAGGAAGAATCAGAAAATTGTCCTCACTTCATGCCAAGTATACCATTCTATAGCTTCTCTGGGAAAGAATCCACAATTTTTCACAATATCCCCTACTTCGCTTTACTTCACTGGGGTGAGCCCCTCCTCACCCCAAAGTCTATCTAAAGATCATCTTTGGATCTGGATGGACATACATGTGAAGCAATTATCTTTTTACCAATCTAGTTGCAATCCAATTGGTCTAATGGTTAAGGCATGAGGCTAGAATTCCAGAAATTGTAAGTTATAAACCCCACTTTAGGCATGGAAGCCAGCTGGGTGACTTTGCGTCTCTCTCTCTCTCCCTCTCTCCCTCTCCCCCCCCTCTCCCCAACCCACATCATAGCATTGTTGTTGTGTTGTGTTGTGTTGTTGTGGGGAGAACAGGAGGACAATTATTAAGTATGTTCACCACCTTAAGTTATTTATAGAATAATAATAATAAATGTAGGGATAGATAGATAGATAGATAGATAGATAGATAGATAGATAGATAGATAGATAGATAGATAGGTAGGAGATAGATATGATGATAGACAGACAGACATTCCATGTACAGTAAGGGCTTTAAAATAAGAACAGTACTTATTACTTGAGACTTCTTCCCAGCCTGACAATGTACAAGCAAATTACAGCCTGAATTCTTGGATCTATATTCATCTCAAATAAGGACAGTGCCCTCTTTCTGAAGACAGAAGTTATCACAAATAGGTCCTTTCAGAATGTATCAGGCCAGGTGTAACAAGCTTAGGCAATAAGTATGCAATAAGTTTAGTAATAAAGTAAGTTTTGAGGCATTTGTAGGATGGGATGGAAGTTCTGAAAAGCTGTGTCTCAAGAGGAAAAAAACAGAGAAGGCCTGCTTCATTCCTTGAAGCCTTTCCCAAGCTTCTGGATTTTAAACATAAGCCTTCCAGTAACTCAATGCTATAGAACATATAAAAGAATGGATCAACCCGTATAAAAGGCAAAAGAGTATGTCCTTTTATGCTACAGGGAAGGAAAGTTTATTTGTAAAGAAAAAAATTGTGCAAGCCTTCTGTTCTGTCTAACCCTGCACCACTATTTACAATTGTGTTTTTTAAAAGGCTATTTCAATAAAATATTCTTGCCTTTCTGGTTCCTTTGGGTATCCACTGGAACACTTCATTGTCTATTCAACTGCACTCAATTCAGCTTTCAAAGTATACGAACATGTTTTTAAAGAGTGTCCACCAGGGATGAGCAAAATAACAATTTGTCTCAATAGATCCTTCCAACATAGTGGGACCTTTGCCACCATAGCATACGTGCTTTTCAACTGCATTTTCCCAATTTTGTAATTTCTTTCTTCACTCTGTTTTCATTTCACTCAAAGAGAAATTGAACAGTGCACCCCTCCCTTATATACACACATAACTTCTGGGACTGTTCCTATCCTGTTTGTTTGTTGATTTTTTTTCCCTCCACATTTAATAATTACCAACTTCTCATGAATGCAACGCCATGAGTTAACTATCATCGCTTTACCTGTGTGGGCCAAATGAAAAAAAAAAGGCTTATAAATCTGTTTATTACACTGTCTTACAAAGGGATACATCTGGTATCTTTAAGCAAAGCAGCAGCCTTGAAAACTGTTTAGTAAAGAAATCAGTTGAAAACACAGTTCTGTTGTGGTTACCTTTTATTATTATTGCATAGAGGACTATTTTTGGCTAAAAAATGGTTTATTTTATAGTCACTTTCTCCAGACTGTGAAGAGGTCTCCCTAGCTGTGTTTGTAGTTAACTCTATTCCAAATCAATTCTAGATTCTGGGAACTGATAGCAACACAGGGATCCTAGTACAGTTCTCATTAAATGGCTTTTCTTTTCCATCATCTGCGAGTTTGAAAATAGAGAATGACTCTTTGCAAGGATGTGTTTGTGATCATGAGAACTGTTTCAAGATCTGGAAATCGTTGTTGTTATGCTCCTTTTGTAGCAGATAATATCAGTTATTAATGCAGGAGACAAAACCATGAAGGGTTGGAGAAAACAGGTTTATTTGCGCAAAGGTTCAGAACATTAACATGACAAATTCTGAACCCCGGGCTACACCCAAGGTAGTAGTTTTATGCATTCAGCAACCCCCACCATTCCTCCCCCTTCCTGAGGCGTTACTCTTATCTAGCAATAAGAAAAAGGAGAAGTATTGGTTGTTTTACTAAAGTTCTGCACCCTCCTTGCAACATGTTCACTTTTAGGACATATCTAGCACATAGGTCATTACGCACGTCGTTACATTTAGCAAGTTCCCAATATTGTTATAAAGTTTGCAACATTAGGAGAGTATAACTTTGGCACTTTTATTAATATATTTATGGTACATTCACATCCTGCCTCACTTTAAGTCACTCTTAATCACTGGTAGCAGCTCTTCAAGGAAAGCCAGGTTAGGAAAAAGGCTCTTCAAGGACTATTGGAAATCTATTTTACTGTTGCAGGGTATAATAACAGAATATTGAAAAGCTAAGCTACTAAGTTTCTCTCTCCTGTCTCTTACACTAAAGAAAATCAAGGAAGCATGATCTTGAGTTTCTTCTCATTCACTCCTGTATTTTGAGGCTAAATTGGTACTTTACATAACCATTCTTGTTTCTCTTCTTCAAGGCTGTCCCTGCACTCCCCTACACATAGATGGGATCATGCTATTTACTTGGCAGCATTTCACAAGTGATTTGGTCCTTTCCGGGGCTAAGGTAGTGTTACTAGCCCAAAATCAACTATTTGGTTTTTATGTGTAATGGACAACTAAAACCTCTGGATTCTCCAACCCTATTCCAGCACTTTAACTATTGTACCATACCAGTTTCTGCCTCCAGAAGTTAGTAGTTGCTAAATAATCAAATTCCCAGCATAAGAGTAAGGTGTGTATCTAGTCCGCATACTCTATGCTCTCAGGCAGTTTTACAATTTAGAACTCAAACATAAATGTCACTAGTAACATTCCTTAAAATACTTTATAGTATTTACATAAAAACTTATTAAAGGCTAAAGCAATCCTAAAACAAAGAATAAGAGACATAAAATGTCAAAAAGATATCATCTGTCATAACTACTGGGCCAAAGAAAATGTATATATGTCAGCTCAAAAGCTATACATTCTGATTTCGAAAAAAGCTCACCTTTCTCATTTAAATGCTTTTCCTGCAATTTGCCATACAAGCCATAAAGTTGTTTTAATACACAGCTTTAAAAAAAATGGTCATTGTAGTATTCCAAATTAGCAGTCTCACTTTCTTCCTTTATTTTTGAAAAAAAATTGACAAATTCTGGGTGATCTTGACTTCCAATGGCTCTAGCTAGCCAGTATGGTTGAAATAGATAGTTTATAGCATATATTACAGTTCAAAACCATCCCAGAGCCACCTGCTTTTAAATTCCTCTGAACATGTAGGCCATGTTTTTTCCTGACTCTTCTGGAGATTGAAAATGCCATTTTTACAGGCAGTTCTCCCATTCCTTGAATATAACTTCTCACTCAGATGCTCAGCCTTACAAAACAAATTATTGAGAAAGAACAAGACATCTGTATACAGACAATGGAAAGACTAATTTTACAATGGTGAAATTTTAGTTTACCTAAGGTAAACATAGGCCATAACTAAAAGCCTTCCATTATCATTCTTTCCTTGGCAGCTTGGACATCTGTAGTCATTCAAAATGGTAGCTGCCGAGTCAAAGCAGTAAAACAGATGGAAACACTGTGCACTTCTGGCATGTTACTCATGCTAATTTATACCCACTGTATTTTTTTTTCCTGTGCTTTTTCAGTAGTTATAGAACAAAGCAGATATGGATGTTGGCCAATTTGTTTTCAGTAGCAAGTATGACCACATATAATAATTTGGCATTGTCTATAAACAAAACTTGAAAGTCCAGATTGGTTACCTGTCACTGAACTTTCCTAACATTTCCTAACATTTATTTTATTTCATTAAACTTAAGAAGCCAACATTCCAAAATAGTAAAATACACAGGACCCCACACATTGTAACTTGAAGCCCAGGGGAATCTTTGAATCATGGTGAGGATCTGGACCAGATAGATCTTGGGGAGAATAGTATTCCAGAAGCCATGGGTTATGGCAGAGAAGGTTCACTTCCTAGATCCTATCAAATCTTCAAGGAGATCAAAGGAACCATGCCAACCTTAAACAGTACAACAACTGTGCTTGTTTTCTGCATTGAAGTTAAGCAAAAAACAAATAATTTGGTAAGATTCACATTTCAAAATAGATTTTTCAAATGCAAATTAGAGCACAGTATCTGCATAAAGTGTCTTAGAGGCATCAATGTTTTAAACAGAATTATCAGTATGTTCCTGTTCTTAAGAATGAATTATGATTATCTGTAGGAACAGTTGCAACATCATGAACCTAAAGCCAAAATATTTTCTATTTGGTGATATTCATGCTTTTACAAAACTTATAACATTACATTTATTTGAAAAGTTAGAATTCTTTCTCTTTGAACTTCTTATGGCCTTGATGCATGTTTTGACAAGAATGGAAGAGCTAATGCTACATAGAGAACATATGAAGACATGATGGTTAAAAGAGATGGAAAAACTGTTCTTCTGGCAAATACCACTGTTTGATAGTAAGGAGGGTTCTTTTGAATCAATACTGATGGTTGATGTCTACACAAGAGCAATCCCAAAGAGCAATTCCAAAGGAGTATCCAGTGCAAGCAATACATATTAGAATCAATCATAGCCAGGAGAAAAGTGTGTCTGGAAGGCAACTTAGGCATTTGAGGAAAAATATATTTTTTTAAAAACTGCTAGGAAATAGGGAAGAATCCTGGCATATACATGATCTCTCGGTTTTCTCAATCAATAGGCTCTAATGCCCAGCATTTTCTAATTAACACGTCTCCTGATCTGCACTTGAGGTAAAGGGAGGTCGTGAAAATCATAGGGAGATCTGGAGTAGGCATTCGGTATCCATGGGACAACATTGTCTGGATCAGATCTCATTCTACTTATCAACTATTCTTTATTTTCACTTGAATCAAGGGGCAGAATTATATCCTTCTTTTGTTTTCCAGAAAGCTGGATAAACTTCAGATGCTGTTTATATAGATGCAAACATGGCCAGCTTTGCTGTGCTTTGTAAAAATAGTGGAATCCATGCTTCTTTACATCTGGGGGCTCCCCAGGATAAAAATGAGAACACTTCTATTTTGTGTGACTCAGGGTTGTTCAATGGAACAATTCCCCATCTAATAAAAACAGAACATTTTATTACCCTCAGGTCTTACAGAGCAGTTCTTAATCTCTCTAGGAACCCATCATTTCACCTCCTCCACATTTCCTGTTCCTCCTTCAGAGTTCCCTTGTCTACCAGTCCTGGTTTTATTACTTGGCACCACCTATATTGCAACGGCTATTATTCCAAACTTTTGCCACTGATCCAAAATCATGAGGGCCATGTCATGTCTACTGAATAAACTAACTCCACATGGAAATGAAAGATTCCCTTGGCAGGAAACGATTAACATGCTGGCTCCATGATTGCCAGGAAATCTGAATGGATGCAATTTAAAAGCTTCCTTATGAGAAGCAGCAGGAGATCTGTCATTTAAACTAGGTGGATCATGCTGGAATGGGGGCTTGGTACAATTTTGGCATACATTAAAATGTTTTTCCCTTGAAAATTCTATAATTCCTAACCTTATTCACAAATTCACAGCCATGATTTTCTTTTAATCCCACCAAAAATGCCTGGGAAACATTCTGGAAGTAATTTGCCATGCCAGAAGAATAACATCACTCATATATTTATTTCAAGACATTAAACAAAGAAACAATTGAAGGGCAAATATTTCCATCCAAGCCACTATCAGGGCAAAGATCACAAGACCTTTGTGAAAGATTTATCGTATTTTTCCATGTATCAGGTGCCCCCACGTATAGGATGCCCCCCCAAACACACACACATTTTTCTTATCCAAAATTCAGAAATCAATATTTTAAATATTAAACAGAAGACATTTATTTTGCAGAGTAAGACATTCACTTACCGGTATTTATTTTTTTTGTTTTCTGACATTTTTATGGGCTCAGAATGCTTCGACATTACTGCTTCCTGTCGCATTTGGGTACTGGCTACATGCCCTCCGCAGCATCAGCTGACATCAATTAAATAAGGCTCATGATTGGAAGAAACCTTTTAGCTTGTCTCTGCAATCAGAAGTTTCGCTCGTGAGGCTACTTTGCAGAGATAAGGTATCAGCAGTTTTGCAACCACGGTTCTCCTCTCGGCCCCCTGTGTATAAGACGCCTCTCCATTTTTTAGGTAAATATTTTTAAGAAAAAGTACTGTCTTATACACAGAAAAATATGGTAACTGAGAGCTGGATATCATGGACTGGGCAAATAGCAATCATAAAAAAGTAAGCACAGCAGAGCAGATTTACTAGAGGAATGATGAAGCAGTTTTTATTTTCGAAAACATGATTTCAATTCCATTTATCTAGCCCACCATTTTTGCTCAATTTCTCAGTGTTTCTTAAATATCTTTTTCTCTCAGGACCCCACCTTTAATAATTATCAAGGGTCTCAAATGAGCTTTTTTTTGCATGGTTATATTTATTGAGACTTACTGTATTTAAAATGAAAAAAGTTACATTCATTGCCACTACCACTTCTCGTGTTTGTTTGATGGGATTTGTTTGTTTTGTTTGTTTGTTTGTCAAACATGTACAAGATAACAAGTATAGGTATGAACATAACATGAACAAAGGAAGTAAATACAGATAAATGGGGACAGTAAGACAGGGACAGTAGGCACGCTGGTGCGCTTATGCACACCCCCTTTAAGGACCTCTTAAGAATGGGGTGAGGGCCATGGTAGAGATTGAAACTGTGAGGGATTATTTTTCAACAGAGGCTGGTGACTAATTTTGATTTTATGAGAGGTCTTGGAGAACTCCTAGGGTTTCTGGGACAACACTTCAAGAGACACAAAATGAATAGAATTTTAAAGTTTGTCACAATTGTATTTATGATTCTTTTTTGTCAACTTGTAAATAAGAGAATTGTAAAATAACATACACTGAATTATTTTCAGTGCTAAGAAGATGTTTAAAATTGGGTTTTAACACACAGAAAAATGAGAAATAGAAAATAGGATTGTTTTTAAAGCTCGTGTAGCACAGTGGAAATACTAGAAATACAAAAGGGTTAACAATGGATCCAGGAAATTATAGGCTAATCAGCTTGACATCAATACCTGAGAAAATCCTTAAAAGAGATAATCTAGTGGAGGATTTGTGAGCACCGAAAAAAAAGCAAGGGGGTTGTTAAAATAGATAATACTGAACAAACCTTATTGCCTTTTTTGATAAAGTAAATAAATTAGTGGATCAGCAAAATGCTGTGGACCTAGTATACCTGGACTTTAGTGAGACATTTGACAAAGTAGACCACAATCTACTTCTAGGTGAGATAGACAATATGGGATAGACAGTACCACCACCAGATGAATTTTACATTGGCTGACTAATTGCACTCAGTGGACTACATCTCAATGAACTACATCTACATGGAGGGAAGCATGTAGTGAGGTACCTCAAGGTTCTGTCTTAGATTTGGTGCTCTTCAACATCTTCATAAATGATCTGGATAAGGGGGTAGATGGTGAACTCATCAAATTTGCAGATGTCAGCAAGAGTAACCAATGATTTAAAAAATAAGCTCAAGATCCAGAAGGATCTTGACAGACTTGAGCATTGGCCCCTAGCCAACAAGATGCAGTTCAATGGTGAGAAAAGTAAGGTCCTGTACTTAGGTAGGAAAGACAAATGCATAGGTATAAGATAAGTGGTGCCTGGCTCAGCAGTAGTAATTGTGAGAGGGATATAGATGTCCTAGTAGAACACAACTTAAGTACCAGGCAGCAGTGCAGTTGCCAAAAATCTATGTAGTCCTAAGCTGCATCAATGGAGGGATAGCATCAAGACAATAAGTGAAAGTACTGCTTTACAACACATGATGAGACCATACTTAGAATACTGCATTTAGTTTTGACAAAATTCTGCATGAAATTCCTAGGAAAACATTATTTGTTTGAAGAGATGCCCTATTTTGGATGGAAAGCAGTTTAAATAACATCAAGAAATAACTAGAATTTTTTTGTTAATTCTTCCATTCGATATATTCTTTGGGCTTGGCTTCTATTTATTCTTGTTTTTTAAATTTGTGTGATTTGCTACATAGCTATTGAAAACCCAAAGAACAACTCTTCATGTCAGATGTCCAAGACAATCATAATATTCTTGCTTCTGAATGGGACTTTTATATATGTCATCAGTGGCACAGTGGAAGAATGGATTTTGAACTAGCTAAGATGGTGAAATTGACTGCTTTGTTTCGAGACAATAATTTCACTAATTTTTTTGCAACTTGGAAACCATTGTTAGAGTTCTTACAAGACAAAGAGAAATGTTCTGATCCCTGAGAAACAGGCAATTGAAAGCAATGGCTGAATTTGCAATCTGAGATTCTTTAGAGGGCCAGAGTCAAAATTTCAGATTATTTTTAAGAACTGCATTAAACATATAGTTTCATATGAGTCATCTACAGTCAGTATGTCCACCTTCTACTATTAGATCTTGAGGAATTAGCTGTCTGTTTAAATTGAGCTGTTTCTGAAGGGTGAGTCACTTCTAAGTCTAAACGCATCTTACTCTGTAAGTTTGGAAATTCACATAGCAAGAAAAAACAAACTCTCAGCTGCTTCTGAAGCTGCTGTGCATCTCAGTGTTAGTTATCTAGAACTCTAGGCTTCTCTCAAGCATCCACGATATTTGGAATTTGTCACTCTAGAACAGGGGTGTCAAACATGGTCATGGTGGCATCATATGACATATTGGAACTGTTTTCCCCTTTGCTAAACCGGGCAGGGGCTTGGCCAGCGTGTGACATATCCAACCCGCAGGCTGTGAGTTTGACAGCCCTGCTCTAGAACATAAAGGCACATTCCAAAATCCCAGATGTTTTAGAATAGTAGTAATCCTTTATCAAACATTTTACTGCTCCTTAATCCAATTCATATTTTTTAAAAAAAAAAATACTTGTTCCCAGTATTGGTGTGGAATGGATCTATTCAGAAATTTAAGTGTAGGCAAAAACATTGCTCTATCTTCTGTGGGGCTACTAATTGCAATGTTTCCCTCAAAATTATTTCTGTTCAGATGTTAAATATTACACCTCTGGATCCCATTGTTTTGCACCAACACATAGTAGCCATTGTGGTTGAGATATAGATGATATCTGGGTCTGTTCCACCAAAGTTTTTCTCTATGTAAGAGGTGAGAGTAATGAGTGCATGTTCATTCTAAATGGATCTTAATACCCTTTCCAGGGTAAGAATGGAAATTGACCAGGACTGTTAATTCAAGCACAGGCTAAGGTATAACAAGATAAAAGGCATTCAGTAGACTTAAAGAAGGATTATTGAGTAATGCCAATGGAATATAAAAGATTTCTAGGAAGCATCAAATACAATACAAATCAACTTTTATTTCTCTTCCTGACTTAACAAAAAAATGTAAGAAAGCAATGTGATGCTTGGTATATATAGAAGATGTCCTGTTTCTTACTGTGTTGCAATCACTAAATGATGATTTCAGATAATAAGACAGAATGAGATAAATATGATCTAAATGCAGCAAAGACAAAAGATATTTTATCATCGATCTGGCAAACAGTAATAACAATCTCTTCTTACTGATGATAAGGATATTGTAGCATTATTCCAGTAAACTATTACTGCAATCATAGGCTAGTTGTTTTATTTCTACTTCAGTTACTTGATCAATACATCACTTATTGTTGTGAATTCTACTCAGAGTGGACAGAAAATAGAGATAGCAGATCCATTAGGAACATGGGTAATGGTATTATTATTGGTTCCAACCATGGGTACATGAAGTTCAGCATTAATTTCTAAAGCAGAAATTTCTTCAGTTTGATCTGCATTGAATTTGGACATGGACTCTTCAGTGTGAAAAGCATGTATTCTGCCACAGACACCTATGTATATTCTCTTAAAAACAGGAATGGTGATTTTTGCATATGTATGAAGTGCATATGCATATTTCTCAGTCATATTTTTTAAAAAGTAGATACTTCTAATAACTCTGAAAAAATGGCATCTCTGATTACTTAGGAAAATAACTGAATTAATTGATGAACACAGAGATTATTTTAATCAAACAAAAAATGAAACATCATTTAAATATGTAATTTAAAAAATAATAAAGCCCAGTGATAGATTGGAGTATGAATAATATAACATTTTTAAAATAATTAATACCAAACTGATATCATCTATATAATAGGACACCTGCAGGCACAACCATTCCTGGTTCTTTTGAACAAGCACAGCTTCTGATTTTTCCTAAACCAAATGAGAATTAACAACAAATATCATATTTACTGTTAAATGAGATGAATAATATCTTACTAATGTACTGGACCATAGGCTAAACAAGTTTATGTGTGTCACACAGCTGCCATCTTGACTTTTTTAGGGAGGCAATTTTCTCCTTGTGGACACTAGAATCTCTGCCTAGAAAAAAGAAAGATAGGATTTGAACTTTAGGTTTGATTCTGATAACTTTAATTAGTTGGACACATTAATGGTTTTGCTAAGAGCAACACACTAATTTGCTTCTTATACACCACAATAGTTGGACACATTAATGGTTTTGCTAAGAGCAACACACTAATTTAGCTGGAGTTGTTTTCCTATCTCACTGTTTTTGAGGGAATCTTGTTTTAGGAAGAAGCCTGACACCTAAATAGAGACTGCAAGATTGTGCTCCAGAAGAAGAGAAGAACTTCTACAGCTTCTAGCCATTGTTTTTTTTATGACATATTTACCTGATTTAAGCATAGTGTTGCCACTTCTATTTAAATATATGACCTTCTCAAGTAGATATTAAATAAGCTATTTTGTTTTAAAATCACCCATTAAAATTTAGTGGACAAAATGAAGAATATAAGCTAAGCTATTGATGTAGCCTCTCCCTCCTTTTCAATCTATTTCAAATCCTCTAATTCAAAGGAAAAGAGAACATATTGATGCTTCTTCTTTGTATGAGGGCTGTTTAATGGCACACTATTAAATGACACAGAGCTTTATTGGCCTCTGTGGTATTCAAACTATTCAGTGATAGAGGTTTTGTTCAAAGGTCTTCAGGGTCTTGTAATAGGTGTCATCCAGTTCAGAGTATTTAATTTCTGTACTGCCTTTTTTAATGCCACAGCTTCCAGTTGGAACAGCAGTGTAGAATGCAAACAGAGAAGGCAAGTGGTATACCATCTGCTTCTGTTTTCTCTCTGAACATTTTCCCCCAAATATAATAACAATTATCACATCATATCAAAATGCTGTAGTAATATGGCAATATCATTCAAACAAAGTGAATTCATAAGGAGATCACATAGGATATCACAACAGATATAGCAAATGTGCCAGCTGTGACCTTTTCCAAAGGTGGTAACAACAGTAGGTTATATGTATATCCCTTTAAAAGTGTATTTATGCATAGACTAATTTGATTCATATTCGATCTTTAGTTGATACAGTTCAAGGTGGTATACATCTTGCTCCCTCCTATTTTCCTTTAATAATAACCCTGTGAGATAGGTTCTGTTCGAGTCACCTTGAATCAGAAATGGATGGCATATAAATGTAATGAATAAAATAAACAAACAAACAAACAAACAAACGAATGAGTCACTGGCCCAAAGTTACTCAGTTGGCTTCACTGCCAAAATCTCTTTCCC
>JAOYMU010000252.1:57149098-57161115 GCA_025802295.1 Psammodynastes pulverulentus | reverse complement strand
TGGCCCCACCCCCATCTATTCTCTGCCTCCCGAGTCCCAGCTGATCGGCTGGGTCTTCTTTGGTTGCCCTGCACAGGGGAACAGAGCTGGAAAGCAGGTCAGCAGGGTGGGGAGGGAATGGGATTTTGCAGTATCCTTCCCATGGAGTGAATGGGAATGGAGATTTTACAGTATCCTTCCCCTGCCACACCCACCAAGCCACGCCCACAGAACCGGTAGTAAAAAAAAATTGAATCCCACCACTGATTGAAATCAAAGGAAAGATAGCTCTATTTTATTCCTTACATTTCTTGAGTATCATATTATACCATAAGAATAATGCAGTCAAACTGGAAGATTTTCAGAGAATAGCAATGAGAAGGCCCAACATTACAGTTTACAGAAATAGGTGTAGCCTTAGGGAGAGAACCGTAAGGTAGTAGATATCATTGCACCCTTCAGATACCTGAAATGACTTCATAAGGATGAAATTCAAGACTTTGTCTCCATTGGTCCAGAGTATATGTATGGAATAGTTGATTTGAGTTACAGAAAGACCTGTAGCTTAATACCAGAAGCAAAACCAATATCAAGAACAAACCAGCACTAAGTACAGCTTTCCTGGGAATCATTTTCTCAGCAAAGCTTCCCTTCCTTCCCTGAATATATTCAAGCAACGATTACATAACCATTAGAAAGGGATGCTTTAATTTAGAATATTGCCACTTCCAATGCTGTGATGTTATGACTGATTCTAACATTGCTTTAGAAGACAATTAAAATAATAATACTATTTGAATATCACTGTTGATTTTTCAAGCCTGAAAGTTTGCATAGATAAAAATCAGGGATGTTTCCTTTAAAACTGATGGGCCCATTACTTCTGAATATATTGAATCATGAAAGCATAGAGGATTTAGAGTTTTTAAATACATTGATATATTAACAATAGTACAATATACATAGAGCTGTATCATCAACTCTGGTTATATAGCACTTGCTTAGTTAGAGATATAGGAATGTGTTTGTTCTATAATGCTATTTTTAGGACTGTACATTATAACTATGCAAATAAAACACAAACACACAATGTTTACATTAGCCTCGAGACCATTTGTAGCTCATCTCATTATCTACCTGCAAGATTCTGTCCCATTAAAAGGGAGGCAGAAGGCCATATACAAGCCCCGTGGATCACAAAACAGAACAGCCGAAAGATCAAGAAAGCAAAGAAACTATATATATATATATGGCCTCTTTATGACTTGTGGACTTCAACTCCCAGAATTCCTGAGCCAGCAACATGCCCTTCATGAAACTCGAAACTGGAATCTTCATTTGGTGGGAAAGCAGATATTCCAGTGTTCACAAGTACTTGCTAGCAGCTTGTTTTGCCAACCTAGCACTGAGGGTCTCTTTAGCTTCCAGGTGAAGTGCTTGAAAGTGCCAGATTTTAATCTATAAAGTATTTTATTGCTGAGTGCCAGGTTACCTACAGGAACTTATCTCTTCACTTTTATTCTGCTGAGAAAATAAGTGTCCTTGATTTTTGGAAGGCCAAGATGAGCCAAAGTGCAGAGATATTGCTTACAGTAATCAGGCTGGCCTAGCCCTCTGGAAGAGCCTGCTGCTGAAAGTTCGATTGGCCCAACCACTTCCTTTTTAAAAACAGATGAAAATGGAGCTTTCTGGAGAGCACTTGGGGCTTGACACCAGATGCTGATCAGCTTCATATGTTTTTGTAATTTTGATGTTTAATATTATACACTATGTCCATGATGGCCAACCTATCGCAAGCATGCCAGAGGTGGCATGCAGAGCCATCTCTGTGGGCATGCGTGCAGGCCGGCTGGTCTTCAGTTTCCGGCGCTCCAGCACGTGCAAAGACCAGCTGACCAGCGTGTGCATGCCACTGGCCAGCTAGTCTTTGGTTTCCAGCACTCCAGCACATGCGCCCACATGCCCACATGCCCACATTCCGGTTTGGGCATTTAGTGCCTAAAAGATTCACCATCACTGCACTATGTCATTCTGTTACATGTTGTGAGCTGCTGAGAGTCTTTATTGCAGTGGGATTTTTAAAATGTGATTAATACCTTTAAAATATTATGTAATTGATTAATCTCTTAATTTTAGAATTGGCTCAAACGTTATATTCCATTAACCTGGATTGAGACGACACTGAATGCAAAAAGATAAATCTTTCTCTATCAACACGGTTCTATTCTGGAATGGGATCACTTGCCTCATTATTTCTGGCTAAAAAGATCAGGACAAATTGCACAAAGCACTTGTAGGTTTTTTTCTTCCTTATTCTCTTGGCCGCTTCCTTGCCTTTGCCAGGTACAAAGTTAGCATCCCTGTTCTGCAGTGAAAAATAAAAACTCTTTTGAATAACTTAATTGGACGCTATTCATTTAGTTTTCTTAAATTGCGTGGAAATATTTTGCCAAGGTGTGTTTACAAAAGTTTTTTTAAAAAACCTCTTGTTTCTTTGGGCTCTCAGGTTTGACCCTACTTAGCGCTCTAGTTTAGCCAAATCTGGCCAGATGCTGCCCCCTAGTGTGCTCTTACATGTAATTTCTATCTTTTTCACAGAGGTAAAATTAACAAACAGAACAGTAGGGTCAACAACATACCTTATAATTATAATCAAATTGTTTTGATTACCTCCCATTGCTCTGAACCAGGATTATGTGGGGTAAGCAAATAAGTCTTCCACAAAACCAGCTTGATTTTGACTGTTCCTCCAGTCTATGTTTCTTGCTGATTTCAGTCAAGCCAGGCTAGTTGATTTCATTGTCTCCAATTATAAAAATGATTGTGCGTTACATTTATTCGGGCTGACGTTACTTGAACTACTGCTTTAAAAGGAGGCGCCTAATTTTTAACAGTCTAATCAACTGTCAGTTTACTTTGAAGATTCTCTGATTCCAAATGCTTATCCTCTGAGGTGGATAAAAGTGGTGGCAGAATATTCAATAATGTACATGTTTAACATGTAGAAAGCTTTCATTTTTCGGTTTCTTTTGTGTCTGGAATAGGCAAGAACACTACCTATTGTTTTGAACCTTTTAATTATAACCCTTTTTGCCCTGTTATTCTTCATGATTAACAATCACTTTGATTAAAAAGCATTCTCTTTAAAGACAAGGAAAAAATTTGGCTGCAGGAGTTGAAATAATTTTAAATTTAAAAGAAGAGCAAGAAAGGAAGATGAAATTAGAGCTAGTTTCATCTAAAGAATCAATGCACCTGTTTTTGTTTTTGTAAATGCTTATTAACAAACATATTTTTTTGTACAGAAAAATATCAGTTTTCCTTGACTGACAGAAACCTATTACATAAATACTTCAACAGAATGGTTAAAATGAATAAAAGAGATTTATTGATGCTTTCCAGTAATCCTGTGTATGTCTAAAGCCATTAAGGTCCTGGAAATCAAGTTATACAGAAAATTGAAAAAATTGGTATTTTTCAACAAAAGAAAATGGATGGTGGATATGAAATTGCCACATATAAAGTGGAGCAACTTTGGTTCCACTGTTATGATATATAGATAAATACAAATTATTCAAACTACAAGATATAGCAAATGTTTTAAATCAATAAATATTTTTCTCTTAAACAAGAAGAAACCCTGGGTAGCAAAAGCTGTTTGGCAAAGTAACAGCCATAGTTGGTTATATCACACTATATGCCCTCCCCATTGGGGAAATTGTGGTAGCATCTACCTTCAGCAAAAATTGAATTAAATATCTTTTGAGTTCCAATTCTATTTCAAGCAGTCATAGAAACTAACCCCCAACCTCTACATATGTTCACCATTTCTGGGCATATTAAATAAACATGGTAATTTTTTTCCTTGATTTTAATTATTTGTAAACCTCCTATAGTCATTGGGAATCAGATAGTCTATATATTTAGTAAATAAATAGATACTATTATTTTTGTCAGTGGAGATGTAAAGCAAAAAAGAAAGGAACAAAAAAAATATAATTCACACAGAACTCTACTTTTCCAATTGCCACATGGATGAGCCTGATAAAGCCACCTGAACTGACATTAACTTCTTGTTCGTCTTTCCTCCAAGGAACCCCAAGGGCAAGTAAAGCCATTTCACTGTCTGAGACTCTTCTTTAAAAAAAAGAAAAGAAAAGAAAAGAAAGCACCCCATCCCTTTTTAATTCTTTTAAAACTTAATGTGGCAACAAAATGCGGTGAAATCTGGCATGCAAACAAGAAGCTTTCTGCTAATTATTTTTATGACACTGAAAGTCAAAATCTTTTTGAGTGTAACTTTGATACTGAGCACTTCCCTTCAAGGATGTTTGTTAAAGAAGGATGAAACAATCCATTCGGGATTGGATAATCAATGCATTTGATTAGGTTCATCTTTGTTTATTTTTTTGAGTGCACTTGAGGGAAATCATAAGAGGTCAAGATTCAGCAACTTCTACATGGCAACTTACGACAACTACATTTTCTAAAGTGCATTACTTTGGGTTGTTGGTTTTTTTGAGGGGTGTAATGAATTCCAATGAAGGAAAACAAGTTGCTTTTGGGATGTTGCTTAATTACCATTTTCATGGAATTATCTGAGACAGCCTGAATAACAATCTCTTTTTTTTTTAACTACTTTAATTTTCCAATTGGGTTTATATGCATCCATTAATCTGACAGTCAAGGCAGTTTACAGCCATAAAGAATGCACTATAAAATACAAATTAGAATAGCATTAAAGCAATTAATATCTAAGTACAAATCAAATATTGAAATGAACTAAATTAAATTGAAATAAATGAACAATTAGAAGCTTGATGAAACTGATCTATTTTTATCAACTTCCAAAATACTGGGAAAATAGAAGCCAAATAAATTTGTTTGAGAGGCACATTCTGCTAGCTTAACAGCCACATAAGAAAAGGGCCTTTCATGTACCAGATATGGAGCCTCTGGCAACCAACATACCTTTAGAAGAGCACCTTCTAATCTGAGTAGCTGGCCATTTCACAGAACGGGAGGTAATCTGTCAAATAGCAATATACTAAATAGTTTGGAGTTTTAAAAGTCAGGGCCAATACCTTGAATTGTGCCCATTTGGCAGTTATATTCAATGTGTATTTTCAATAAAAGAATCATATGCTCCTCATATCTTGCACCAGTCAGTAGCTTGGATGCTCTATTGAGATCAACCCCATGCATGGCCTGTAACAGTAATTCAGTTGGGTTAAGATGTGGATTATTATCACTACATCCAAGTGACTCAAAAGGTTTAAAGTTGATGCACTAGCATAGAGTTGCCATGTATAAATTGATAGATAGGGATCAAAGAATACTTGAAGACTTTCAAATTGCTCCTCTTAAAGGAGTACACCTCCAGCTTGAGTAAGCTTCATTTCTTTACCAGGAATCCTTTTGTCTTCCCTGGACTTAATCTCAACATGTTTTCTCTCATTGTATCGATTTTTTCAGGTTAGGCAATGTCCAGAGATGCTCTCTTGACATTAGACAGTAAGGAGCAATAAAGCTGGTTGCCATTGGTATAGTGCCAGCACTGAGATTCTGGATGACCTTCCCAAATAGGAAATGACATTTTTTTTAATGTTTCCTAGATTATATGGAAGAAGCCACTCTATTTAGCCAACATACAATGAATATTAATGTCATGGGGGTCTTTCTGCAGATATATAGTTATATATCTATAGATGTGAACATCACATGTGAACATCAGTATGAAGGTGGACATTGGGATTTTGTTTGTTCAACACACTTCTGAACGATAGGTCATTAGCTTATGCATTACAAGATTTATGACTTGAAAGCAGTGCACTCATTCTACGGGGAATATCAGTCTCAACTTCTTAATTATCTGTCATCTCTGTCAGCATATTCCTCTTCAATGCCTAAGCTAGTCCCTTTGGCTTTTCCTTTCAGATCTCTGTAACAAGCTAATTTGAAATTTTTCTGAGAAGGGACTGACATGTTTGCCTGCCTAGATAGGGAACACAGAGAGGTTGTTATTATTATTAGGTCAAAGTCTATTGGGCAGGGGAAAGGCAAGGGATTTTCAGGGGATCCAACTTTGTTTCCAACTCTAAAATCATTCTCTCTTTCAACACTGGTTTCCTATTGTTTTGTTGCATTTGCACATCTGATGCATTTTGTCAGCCTTCTAAGTCATGTCACAATTTGGATTGGGTAGTGATATTATTGATTCAATCCCCAGATATTTTCCTAATGTAATATTAATAATAGAAACTGGGATGCCCAAACATCGAAGCCAAAATCTGACAAGTGAATTTTAACAGTCCAGTTAAGGCTAAATTTGGCACCAACTGGATTGCTTCTCCTAATATTATCTGACAACTTTAGATCAATTTGATAGAACTGTATCTCAAGTAAATTATATTACGATGGCTTTTTACTGGAATATTTATTATGTCTAGCAATAAATAAAGCTAAAGAGATCATGAACTCAAGGAACTGGAACATAAATCATAATCTTAAGAATTGAATTGAATTGAATTGAATTGAATTGAATTAAGTTCTTTATTGGCCAAGTGTGATTCGACAAACAAGGAATCTGTCTTGGTGCATATGCTCTCAGAGTACATAAAAAGAAAGATACGTTCGTCAAGAATCATAAGGTACAACACTTAATAGGGTACAATAAACAATCAAATCATACTAGGAAACAGTCAATATACGTAAATCGTAAGGATACAAGCAACAAAGTTACAGCAGGCCGGCCTGGGGTGACCAGGTTTTAGTTAGGGTTTTTAAATAGGTATTAATATAGATTTTAGCTGTATTGGATTTTAAATAGTATCTGTTCAGTTGTTGTTTTTATTTTCTATTTTGTTGTAAACCACCCCGAGTCTACGGAGATGGGGCGGTATAGAAATCTGAAATAAAGTAAAAGTAAAAGTCATACAGTCACAAGTGGGAGGGGATGAGTGATATGAGAGTTGAGAGGATTCAGAGTAATAGTAATGCAGACTTAGTAAATAGTTGACAATGTTGAGGGAATTATTTGTTTAGCAGAGTGATGGCGTTTGGGAAAAAACTGTTCTTGTGTCTAGTTTTTCTGGTGTGCAGTGCTCTATAGCATCTTTTTGAGAGTAGGAGTTGAAACAGTTTATGTCCAAGATGTGATGGGTCTGAAACAACTTAAGTCAAATTTTAAAGAAGTATCAACTTCTCACAGATTTCCAAAACCTATTTCAGTATTTTTTTTCTCTTATGCACCCTAAATAGTTGTGGGTATTTTGCAGAGCCTGATTTAATGTCGTATCTTTTAGAATGTAAATTTGATCGTACCTGCTTCCTAGAGGTTTGGCCCATGTGAATTACATGAAATTGAGTCAGATGAGCCCATAGAACTGGCTCAAATGTTTGAAGTGAGAATAAAGAAATGTAAATGTATATTATTTGTTATATTTTCTTATAAATATATTTTTGCTTCTGTACATTCATCAACCAGTGCCTTCCCTGCACTCTGGTCCATGACTGTAATAAAGTTTGATTCAATATGATGCTATTTAAAAAAACAACACATGACAGTTGATATAGTGTTACAGCTAGAGTTTAAGGTGACCAGATTTAAGCTTTACCAAAGCGGGTAAAGCGGGACACCATTGACCGGGGGAGGGGAGAGCATGCATGTGCTGAAGGGTGGTGGAAGAGCACGCACGCACATGCACAGAAGGGTGGGGGAGAGAGCGTGCATGCACGCAGAAGGGTGGGAGAAGTGCATGCACATGCACAGAAGCGTGGGGGGAAGCGCACGCAGGTGCAGACGGGTGGGGGAGTTTTAAAAAAAATATTATTATTTTTAAAATAGGGAGTTTTTAAAAAGTCCGCGGGACACGGGACAAATTGCCGAAAATCAGGACTGTCCCGCCAAAAGCAGGACGTCTGGTCACCTTACTATAGTTTCTTCATATCCTCAAGAGTTAATTTCAACATTATTCCCCACTACAGCTGCTTTTCCCAAAGTCCTGTTAACAGAAGTACACAGCAGCAGGAACCACTTTCTTTCGATGTACAATATGTGACACTCTATGGCAGACCTCCAAGAGATTATTTTGGGAGAACAGGCCTTTAACAGTACCATTCAGTGAGAGATTGCTGAACTTACATACATCACAGGGTTGCAGGCAATCTCAACAAACAAAATGAATTTTTAACACATTACCATAGTTGGTTGATAAGGTACTTGTAATCTGTCTCCCGTGTAACCTGCATCTGTATAACCAACCTGTCTTCCTCTCCCTTTCCACCACTTGGTCTCACCTCAATTTAAATCCTACATCAGTCTAGCCACTCTGTGCATCTGATGAAATGAGCTGCAGTTCACAAAAGCTTATACCTTTTAATATAATGTGTTAGTCAGAAAATGGGCTACTACACTCCTCTAAAAAGTTCCCATGTGAAAATATCATGTCTGTTAAGTGATATGAAAAGACTGGTGAAAATGAAATGAAAGAACACACAAAAAAAGATTGCTCTCTGGACACGCATGGATTAATGAGAATGGTGACTTTGGATTAGAATCTGCTTGGAGAAAGGTATGCTTGCTTTCAATAGATGGGGTAAGCTATTCCTCTATATACATGGCAAAGGAATAAAATGAAACCTGAAAGCCTGCTTGTGATGAAAGATACAAGGAAGACATGATCAAAAGGGAAAAAATGAAAGACATTAGAATGAAAATAGAATGAGTGTAAAAAAAAAGCAGAGTATGAGCCTTATGGGGGGGGAACCCCTATTAAACTCTCCAAAGAATAGAATGGAATGAATAGAAAATGAATGTAAGGAACGAGAATTGAGGATTACTTGACAGAGAAGAGAAAGAGAAGAAAAAGGAAGGTATGCCACAGAATCATTGAAGTATGTGCGTAGCTACTGTACACTAAGGAAAAATATGAAAAAAAAATGATGCTTTGTAGACTAAAAACACAAAAGAGAGCTAGCAACAATTAATATAAGAAGACTAAGAGAGAAGGCAGAGTGATTTTTTTAAAAACGTTTTGGAATGGTTACCTCAAAATGGCTCCCGCAGCCTCTCAAATTAATGCACTAGAAATGCATTAGAAATCTCAGGGTTTCATGAAATTTCTTGATAATTCAGAATTTTCAAGACCATATTCAAAGATTGGAATATATTTCACACAATAATTTGATGTATCAGATCCAGGATTATGGTCACTGATATTTCACACAGCTTAAGTCAGGTTTTTTAGGCATAGTGGCAAGGGTTTGAAAAAGAAGAGCTGTTGTTACCAATGCGAAATAATAAGATGGTTCCATATCAGTACAGCAACTTTCTTGTTTTACTTTGATATTTCTAGATATGAAAAAAAAATCCCCGCATTAAGATATAATTACTAAAGCCACTATATTTTATTATAAACTGCCAACTTGCAACAAATTAAATTTATATTTACCTTTATTATCTCTCTCCTTCTGTTTGTATTTAACAACAACTTGTTTGAATTTGGTGCCAAAACTTTTTATAAAGGATGTCATCAGTGGTGGGCTGCTGCTGGTTGGACCAGTTTGGGCGAACCAGTAGTTGTGATCACTGGCTGGGCCCACCCACCCCTGCGCTATCCTTTCCATATCTAACTAACTTTCTGGCTCGTTCCTCCCACCCACACTGCCCAGTTGAGTTCCGCACCAGGCCTGCTGTACTCACCGGAGCTGCCTGAGTAGATTAGCTGCATGTTTGAAGCTGTGTTTCAGACCCAAAGAGGTGGGCACGTTCACAATCAGCAAACCCGTTTGTTAACGTAAGTGCAGCCTACTTCTGGGTGTCATCATTGCAATAGGATTGCTCACTGCAGTGGTTTTTAACCAGCTCACCTCTACAGCAATCAAAGAAATAGTTTTGTTTTCCCCTGCTCCCAAACTATAAGGTAAAGGTAAAGGTTCCCCTCGCACATACGTGTTAGTCGTTTCCAGCTCTAGGGAGCAGTGCTCATCTCTGTTACAAAGCCAAAGAGCCAGCGCTGTGTGAAGACATCTCCATGGTCATGTGGCCATACTAAGGTGCACATAATACTGTTACCTTCCTGCCAAAGTGGTCCCTATTTTTCTACTTGCATTTTTATATGCTTTCGAACTGGTAGGTTGGCAGAAGCTGGGACAAGTAACAGGAGCTCACTCCTTTGTGCAGTGCTAGGGATTCGAACCTTTCTGATCGACAAGCTCAGCCCACTGGGCCACCGCGTCTCCTCCCAAACTATAGCTGGGCCCATATTAGAGGACTTCAGTCTATCAGATTCTGCTATTCTTTTCTAGAAGCAGGTCTATCAGAAGACCCAAATCTCTTTTTATTTTTTATCAGTCCTTGACTTTTATCTTAAAACATTTTTTTCAAGTGTTCACTCTAGCAAGAGCATAAGTGCTTCACAGTCCCAAGAATAAGGTCTGAGGGTTTACCATTTTTCTAATTCAAGTGACATGCTTTTTAAGAGAGAGAGAGAGACAGAGAGACAGAGAGACAGAGACAGAGACAGAGACAGAGACAGAGACAGAGAGAGACTGAAACTACCTGAAAGTATCTGAAAATAGCTTACAAGTTGCATTAATGAATGCTATTATCACTCAAATTCCAGCAAAGAAGCAGAATGAAAACACAAAAAAAAATGTTGAAAGAAAGTGGACAAAGATCAGAGGGATTTCCAGAGCATGGCTTAGCTTAGCAATAATTCAAATGCCACAGAAATAGCACTGTAAGGACCAACTTCAATTGAATATTAGTTTTTAAAATCCTCTGTATCAATGTGTGTATTTGAATCCAAATTTTTTAGCTTTTGTACATGTCCACCAATGAACAGAATGTCCCTTCATGTTGTTCACATTTTCAATATATATTTAGAATGCTTTATACTTTCTGAATAGTTTCTCTGGTTTTATGTATCAAAATAGATGAATATTGGTAGATTTCATCCTTGGAACATTCAAAAACCTTAACACACAACTTTTTTTCTCTCTCTTTCTTTTTTTTCCTTGCAAAGGGTTTTCCCAAAAATAATGTTTCTTTGCATAAGAGGAGCCATTACTGATAAGAAAATGGAGGTCTGAAATGTATTAGCAACTTATAATTAAGCATTTCTCTTCCTGTTCCTAACTATAATTGGATGTGTTTAGTAAAGCCTATCTGAAATGTCTATTCTGAAATTGAGTTCAATAGTTTCAAGTTCAGGTAAAAACCTATTTTAAATCAAGCAAAATTGGGGGGAAAGTTCCAACCACTGAATTTTTTAGTTTTCTGCATATAGACATTTGAACTGTTTGTCCTTTTCTACTCAAAATCCAAATAAATTGAGCCCATAACATTACTAGTGTTGAAGCTAGTCAAATTCAAAAGGTCAATTGATCTGTTATCTCAGTACAAAGCCAAATGATTTTGCACCAGACCAAGTAAAGCATCAGTCAAACCATTTTTGCATTTCAAGAAAAAAGGATATATGTCACTTGACCTCCGGTTTCCAGTGGCAACGGACGTCTGCGGGGCTTTCTCTCTCCCCCCAGCGCCCGAATTCAACCGCCGCTGAGGCCCCTAGGGGCCAGATACCCCGGAAAGGGCGCCTGCCGTTTACGGACAGCTCGTCAGGGGTCCCCAGCCGAATTCCAGGGCTGGTGGACCGATACTGACGCGTCCCAGGCTCGGCGGGGTTCGGAGGCGTCAGGCGGCGGCCATTGCCATGGTCACCGTCTGAGCCACTGTGCCCAGAGGAGCCGGGGCTTTTCTAAAGACTTCGCGGCGGCCTGCGGCGACGAGGGAGCCAGATGGTGCCACACGAGGTAGGCACCGGAGTTGGAACCGTTTAAACTTCTGAAAAGCGGCGTTCCGGAGCGCGGGGGGGTGGATTCCCCCCCCCCCCGCAGCTAGGGAGGCCGCATGACTATTTGCTTAGAAAGGAGAAAAAAATAAGATGACCACTTGCCTTGTTTGGTTCCTGGGACCCTTACCTGTGGAGAGAGATGGCTAAGAAGGCTGGAAGCCCTCCCTTCCCCTGGAAAGT
>JAOYMU010000252.1:57087182-57100527 GCA_025802295.1 Psammodynastes pulverulentus | reverse complement strand
CCCGTCCCCTGTCCTAATTTCTTTTTCTCTTATTTGTATCCATTTTATATATTCATAATTATGTTTATACTTATATGCATATCCAATGTATGTATGCTTGACAAAATAAACAAACAAACAATAAGGCTTATGTGTTAGTTGCAAATAGACCCTCTTCCTGTTCCCACTCAGGATATCACTCAAGATTTTTGTTTCAATTAAAGTGAAACTGGAAACAGAAAGTATTTTGCAAAAAAAATTAAGTTCGGGCAATCTCAAAGAGTACACCACCTGCCCTTCATGCCTGTTTGACCTTGGCCATCCTTGAAAGGGCCAAATCTAGTCTAGGTAAGAATAGAGGATCTACACTTCTCAGATCCAAAGGCTGCACTTGGGAGAGCATTTTGCTTTAGCTGGCATTTTAGAAAAGGCCATAGAGGTTTCCTTTGAGCAGTGGCTGGACATAGATGCAGCAAAAACCAAAGGCCAAAAACCACACTGTAACCCAACATCGTATCCTCCAGCCACAGTCCCCAAAACCATGCTTTTTCTTCTTTTTCTTTTAAAAGAAACAATTGTACGCATCCCTTGCATATATAACAAAATAAAAGAATAATAAGAGTTGGAAGGGACCTTGGAGGTCTTCTAATCCAATCCCCTGCTCAAGTAGAAAACCCTATACCATTTCAGACTAATGGTTATCCATTGTCTTCTTAAAAATCTCCAGTGTTGGAGCACCCACAACTTCTGGAGGCAAATCATTCCACTGATTAATTGTTCTAACTGTCAGTTCTAGGTTAGTTCTCCAATTGATTAATTTCTATCCATTACTTCTTGTCCTGTCTTTAGGTGCTTTGGAGAATAGGTTTATCCCTCTGTTTTGTGGTAGCCCCTTAGATGGAACATTGCTCTCATGTCACCACCACTCCCTCTTTTCATTAAACCAGACATATCCAATTCCTGCAACTGTTCTTCATATGTCTTAGCCTCTAATCCCCTAATCATCTTTGTTGCTCTTCTATGCATTCTTTCTAGAGTCTCAACATCTTTTTCATATTGTGGCAACCAAAACTGGATGCAGTATTCCAAGTGTGGTCTTACAAGGCATTATAAAGTGGTACTAACACCTCATGTGATCTTGATATATTGTTTGAGGTATTGTGATCCTGAATGTTAAGAACTGAACATCTTAAGCCTCCAGCTAGTTCAGCAAGGCTCAGCTGAGCATTGTACTATGAAAGTATATGGAGTGTTGCCACTTCTTGAATCATTAAGAGCAAAGAAATACAGTTACAATTGTTATGATCCATATATGTTGACTTACTTGACCAGTGTGTTCGGTTTCATCTTTATTAATAAGATACATCAGAAAAAATCTGAAATAAAGAACAAAGCCATGATCATTATTACTGATAATGTACAAAATAATACATGGACTATTTCCTATAAAATTGGAATATGTAAGTATTTTGAACATTTTACAAATTGGTTGTTAGACAATCATTGAACTTTGTTGGATCAGAAATAAGGGGTATGTCTATGGACTCTTTCCTCCCCACTTCCCATCAAACTTTCTTCAACTGGACAAATTAGAAAGTTCTGGTTGAAGAGAATTCTCCAAACTGAGATGTTAAAATAAGATTTAATTTCAGATCAGTAGAATTCTCAAGAAAGAACAATCAATAGTATTATAATTCATTATAAAAAGTTAATGATAACACAATCTAGAAATAAAATAAAGCATGCCTAAATTCCAGGCATTCTTTAAGGATTTACATATATTTAATGTAATAGGATTTATAGGATATATTTTCTGAATTGCCAGTTTAGCAGTATTTATGTTGGAGAAATTTTTTGGCTTTCCAAATCCAGTCACCAAATTTACAACATAATTTTGGACATAAGTGTTTTATCAAAACACACGCAATTTACAAGTTGCTAACTATACAATCATTATGTCTAATATACTCTTTATATTTAAAAACAAATTACCACATGTTATTTGCAAAATTACAAGTTGCAAATAGTTCAAATTTCATTTCATTAAAAAGGTCACAGAATGTTAATATTGATTTGTTTACTTACAGATAATTAGCCAAGTTGTGCTCCTGTAGAGTATGTGTTTCAAAGCCATGTGGCACTGTATCAAAATAATCATTACCTATTCCACAGATAAAACATTTAGTCTAAAAAGAATTTAGAAAAATATATATTGTTAACATATTTTCTTCAATTTCATTCTGTGTGTGTATATACATGCACATATTTGTGAGTGTTCCATACTCTTCAAGAATAATTTTAAACTTCAGTCTGGCATTTTTTACTATTCTGTGTTTGCATTTTAGTTATTTCAAACACAGAACAAAATGTGCTTATGCAAAGACCCTCATATTGCAATGTGCAATGATGCTGCTGTCCTTTGAATTTTCTTTCCTGAATCAGTAAAGCAGCAGGGACAAATCACACCCCTAATCAGACACATATATGATTTTTTTTTTTAAAAAAAAGCAAGATTGCAGCCATGACTATGATAAAGCTGCCATCTGGATCTTTCTGATTGTCTCCTCCCCTCTGCAACCCACATGTCCCCTCGGCTATAGGCTGAGCTTGGGAGAGGTGCCCTGGGATATAGATTTGAAGCAGCAGGTGTTTAAACACCAAAGTCTCATTGAGAGAGACTTTCTAGGCATGCCTGCTTTTGATTACCAATTTAGAGAGCAAAATGAAGAATGACTTCAATTTTGAAGTCATTGGCAAGTTGGATAGTATGAGAAAAACAAGAGAAAGAAGTTCTCTCACGATCTCCAATCTCTTTGGAGTTTTTTCAGCCCACTTTTGAGTTTAAAAGAAAAAATTCTACCACCTCACTCCAGAAAGACTACCTGCTTGCCTACTGTATTGACAACGACAATGGTGGCGCTTCATAGATAAACATGCACATTTGAATATTATTACTTAATAATATTTCCTATTTTACATAGAGGGCTATCATACTGGCTTCAAAGTTTGAAGAAGCAGTACAGAAAGAATATATACACTTTTAAATTTTGGTGTTGGAGAAGACTCCTGAGAATACTGTGGACAGCCAAGAAAACAAACCAACAGATCATTGAACAAATCCACCCGTGAGTTCTCACTTGAGGCACAAATGTCTAAACTCAAATTATCCTACTTCAGGCACATTATGTGAAAACCAAACTCTTTAGAAAAGGTTGGGAAAGATGGAAGCAAAAAGAAGAGGATGACCAGTGGCAAAGTAAATGGACCGAATTATAGTGGTAATGGTGCACCATTGGAAAATCTAAAAGACCAATTTAGGCACAAATCAATTCGGATAAAATCTATCTAGGTGAACAGTATGAGTCGATAATGACTTTATAGCACATGATCAAATCAAACCTAGCCTCATGCACAGGAGTGAAGCAGCGCCAATTATTCTGTAGCCTTCAGCATCTCAATTCTATACTGAATTAAAGAAGAAACTATTTTCTGGCCATTGCATGAAGTAGGTGGTATTTTACAGAAATATTTATGGATCAAAAAGGGAATACATAAAATTATTACCTCCATGTCTTCTTTAACTTGTTCTTGCTGATCTCTTAATTCTCCAAATGCATCAATAATCAAGCCTGGCAATAAGGTTATAATTTAAACTTTTGAGGAACTAGGACAAAAACTGCCAAATTGACAAATTAATGCTAAATATGAAGATTCATGCTTCACCACAAAGTGCCATGTACTTTTGAAAATATTTGGTGGAGATTTTCAAATATAATAACCAGTTAGTATGATACAAACTATTAGATACAGTATTCAACAGCTTTCCTAAACTTCTTTGTAGCAACAAAATTTTCGAGATATACACTGAGTTTTGAAAGCAGTTCCAAACTGTTACATGTATTTTGGTGTAGTATTATGCATAGTTTCCCCCATTTTAAGACGCCACTTGTCACTATGATAAATGGGGAAACTTTCTGAAGACCTTGAGAAGGTCAGGTATAAATTGGAATACAGATGAAGAAAAGTGTACTTCTTGACAGATTTGGTGGCAGATTTCATGACACTCAAAAAGTAAAAGAAAATTCCGTCCTGTTTCAATAACTAAGAAGTTACAGCATTCTATCTAGCAGTCTGGCAGTATTCCCCCAAATTTCTAAAATGACCCAATGGAAATCATCCTTACATTATGATCAAATTTTCCCAAAGGGAAAATGTGTGTGAGAGAAAGCCTTTGCTACTTTATTTATAATGGTACTTAACTGAGTACCTTACCAAACCAGAGGTGGGTGGAAACCCTAGGGCATCTGATCTGATACATGAAATTATAGAAATCACTAGTCTGAAACCTAGTACTAATTTCAAAATAGACTTATTACCTGCGTTTGATTTGTTAAGAAAAAAAGAGGACTCCCCATAGATTAAATGGTCTTGTTTGTCATTTAAATCAAAGTTGTCTTGATACAATTAATTAATAATTAGAGAAATAGTGTCTATGCATGTGTGTTTAAGTTTAAGGTTATTTTAAATTTATATACCGCCCCATCTCCGAAGACTCGGGGCGGTTTACAGCACAGTCAAAGATAAAAACAGTGTACAATGTGTACAGTGTGTATGCTTATGTATATCTGTGTGTATATGTATTTGTATCTGTTTTTAATGTCACCTCTTCCTTCCTCTCAACAAGACTTTTTACACAGAAAGTAAACATTGCAGTTGCTAAAGGATATGCCATATGATAAAATCTACTAGTGGTGTGGCTCAAAATCAAGCTTGAACAATGCAGAGGATAACAAAATTAAAGATAATTTCATTTTCAAGTAAACCTTTGCTTTTCTAATAATTTCCATGCAGAAGCAGAAATTTACATAGCCAGAAGCTGAGCAGAGAAATATAGAAAATGTCTCTGTCTGCTCTTAATCCTTTGCATGTGGTTGATATAATATCCTTAGGTAGATTTCAAACCAAGTGTTCAGAATCTTTATGTTTCCTCCACAAGAGAAAGGAACCAGTCTTCCTCATTTTAAGAAATTTGACTTAGTATGCATTCCTTCCATTTTATATTTCTATTCAATATCTGGAAAAAAAAATTGCTTCATAAGGGATTGTGTAAAGGACTCCAAAATTCTTTTCCCACCAAGAACGAAGGAAATAACTCTGAAATTCATTCTGCTGCTAGAGGAATTTATCTTTAAGTCTTCCACCTGAGATTATTATATTTCAAAAATTGAAGAACATAAGCAAATATATTAGGCACAAGGTTTACATATTTCACCATACACTTCACACTGTGATAATAAATAGATGTAGATTATCAGTTAGGAAAGGGTGATTTTGGTAATTATAAAAAACATTTAAACTGATAAAAAATTATGGAAGCATACCTTGTATGATAGCTAGTAGAATAACAATTACAAAAAAGAAAAATGTAATATCAAAGATGATTCGATATATTTCATATTCATCGCCTGCAGGATCTTCGATTTCATCACCAATTCCACCACCAGCACGTACTCCCACATACATGTGAAACATATAGCACTATAAGCAAGATGAAAAAATTCTCATAGTTTAAAAAGTACATTTTGCATATCCTTCTATTTTGGTAAATATTTATTAGTTTATTTGAAAGGCGGGAGTGAGGGAACTCAATTTTTTCCATAGTTCAGTTGTCTTTTAATTTTTGATCATCAAACCTAGATACTTGAGTGCTTGCAAAAATAGAGGAATGTGCTAAACAAAATCCTGAAACAAAAGAATCAATATTTCAGAGCTTTGAAAAATAACTGCCAAACCACACTTATGTTTGACTTACTGCTTGAAGTAATAAATGCCCTAATCAAGTAACTACGAACTCAGACTAACAATCAAACAGTAAACAACAGCCTAATTAAGGAACCACCAAGAATATTCCTGCCAAATCTGACAGGGCAAGCCACCTGAATTTAAACAGAGAGCAAACTCCATTCCCTTCTAGCATTGATGGTGTTACCTTATTTGGGTAATTATATGTCTTCAAGAAAATAACCAAGCTCAGAGAGCACCAGGGTCCACACACAGATATTTTAATTAATATAATAGTAGTATATTCATTTAGAAGAATGAATGTATATGTTATCCTGAACAGTATATATTCAAAACACTATACAATTATCAAAAATGAATACCAACCATCAAAATGATTCTTAGTTTAATACTTTACCCAATTCAATAAGATTAATTATTTAGAGACCTGCACTCATATGAAAAACACCAATGCCAGAAGCAAGCTTCTGTTATTACACGATGCTTTCATTAATTTACAGAATGTAACCACAGTTTGAGAGACAAGTTGATATAATGGTTAAAAGCACCAGCCTAGAAACCAGGAAATTTGGAGTCCATTCCTGCCATAGGCATGGACGGTAGCAGAGTTACTGTGGGTGACTCACTCTCTCTCTCAGTGGAATGTGACATTATACCTCTTCTTGTGATGAAGCATTTGTTGAATTTAGTGAAGAGGATTCTGAAAGATTGCATGGGTTGCTGATGTATCCCTTTTGTAAACAGAAACTGTTTCCACTATTAAAAATTTACCCATTTAGAATCATATTAACAAATTAGAAAAAAATAAAGGTAAAGTTTACCGTTAGCATGTCATCACATTTCATATCTGGCATATCTCCATCTTCACTCTTATTGTAGAATTTTCGGAAAAAATTAAAAGCAACTACTGTGTATAGATAAACTACCACTGCTAGTAATCCTACAGTTAGTACAAGCTAAAAAAAAAAAAAAGTAATAAATTAATGAATATTTTGGAGTTCCGTGATTGTAAACTTATTTTCTAAAAACCCTAAGAAGATCAATGTTCATTTGATTTCTATTTTATATAAAACAATTTACAAATTATGTAAAGAAAAGCAATAACCTTCTGCTACATGGGAGTAATTCCAACTGAAGTTGGGTGAGACTTTCTGTAATCTTTTACATGAGGTAAATATATAGACAAATGTATTACAATCATACAATTGAAATCATGCCAATTTGGGAGTAATATTGATTGAAAAGAAATAAAAGTAGATCTGAGTATACCTAAATTTTATTATTAGATCAAATGCATTGGGAATCTTATGAAAATGAGTCAAAAGTAGAGTTACAAGTAGAATTCAGAGTTTATTACATTTCCTCCAAATTTTTAAATAAACAATTGATTTCTTTCATGGTTGGCATAATTATATAACTGTTCCTCTTGGTAAACCTTATTTTAAAGACATGTAATGTTAATGACAGAATAAAGAGCTATTACCTGTTTCCCATTGTGAGTCACTGATGATAGAATTGTCCGTAATGTTTTAAATCCCATTGCTATGTCAAGGAGGTGTGCAGCAAAGAAAAAGTTGTTGTAATGACCAAGGATTGACATGGTCATATACCAGGCCAGATATAGAAAAGACTTTAGAAGGAACAAAATACATTTAAGAACATACAGTCAGATAAAAACTTTGTACTGTAACTGTAATTGTAACAACCAAAAATTTAATCAATTTTTGAAATAACGTACATTTTTAACTTGAAAGAATAAAACAGGTAATGCATTATGTAAAATACATAAAGACTTCATAATAAAGGTGTGCATAACTTTATTATCTTAATTCCGTGCTTCAGTTAAATCTCAAGAGAAAACAACATGAGGGAAATTTCCCCATGAGTGTTACTATTATTGTTAAGACCCAGTCATGTCCTTAAGGAATTTGTTTTCTCCTGGAAAAATTTAGAGAATCCATTAATCCAATTTATTTGCCTATATATTTGGTGAAGAATTTTGAAAAGTGATTTAAACTAGTTCTATTTTAGTACTATAATTAATATTGACTTGATATTACATACTTACATTATCAGTGAAAACAACACCTAGTTTCCACATTTGATACTTGACATCAATAGAATTCAGCCTGAAAGAGCACATATAGAAGAAGAAATAAGATAAAATGAAACATGGAAGAGATGAGTCATTGATCATCAATAACTAAGTACTTCGCTGAATGTAGGAAAATTTTGAAAAAGTTCCAGAAGCAGTAGCAATATTATAGCCACAAAAATAATATGCACTTGAATTCAAGGTTGCCTCCGGCTTTACTTTTTAGGCTGGTTTTAATAGTTTGTATTTTTACCAGTGTCATTAGAAAATAAGGATAGGAAAAAGATAAGTTTTTTTAATAAATGAATCAAAGGAAACAAATCATGTATAAGTCTTGAAGAAAAAGAAGATCAGAAAAAAAATTCAATCTGGGCAAAATTAAGTAACTGATGTGGCAACAGCCTAGAGCCACTCATTGGTATTACACAAGTTTATTGATTCTTGCCTTCTGGTGATAAGCACTAATTCATTTTAGATGGTTCCTTACACTAAACACATAACACTTCCAGGTTTCCTCTCTTCTTTCCCTCCCTCTTTCACTGAAGCACTAAATCTATATTATAGTATCTGAGATATATATCAGAGTCTAGATTTACTTATGTCACAGTAGAAGCTCCAATACTGGAAGTTTTTAAGAAGCAATTGGACAACCATTTGTCTGAAATGGTAGGGGTTCCTGCCTGAGCAGGGGGTTGAACTAGAAGACCTCCATGGTCTCGTCCAACTCTACTATGCTGTTATCAGGCATGGTACAACCGAACATGTTAGCCCCTTCAGTTCAAAAGAACATAATCTTAGTTGATGGGTCTAGTCTAAGAACTCATGCTTACAAACTAACCAATGATAATAGCTGTTATTTTGAGAACTATGTGTTGCCATTTCTCCTCAGAACAAAAGTAGTGAGAACAGAGTATTATTCCAGTTCTTATCAGCATTATTAAAGTGTGAAAGTCCAAGTCATAAATTGCTCAAATAATATGAAAATCTAGATTGTTAAAACCAACAATTTCCATATAAATTTAATTGCTAAGCAATGATATATTTAATCAATTTAAATATGTGTTAATAAATCCCTTTATTGTGGCATAATCCTTCACAGATGGAATTAAATATAAAAGGTATAAATACTACACTAATTATTTGTCACAGTGGGCAATCTGAAAAAATATGCAGTATGCAGTATGTTAAGAAGCCTTTATTTGTATTTACTTTATAGGAAATAGACCTGAACTTACTAATGAATTCTAGTTCATTTGTTTTAAAGTGTCCTCTCTCCATCCCCACTCCCAATTTGTGAATGCTGATATTTTAATGTCAGTTTTATGTCCATGTATTACTTTACACAGCATTACACTGGGTTCATTGTTGTAATCCTGATAAATAATGGTATATAACATATTGGAACATACAGAATAACAACATTATTATTGACAGACTAGGTATTAGACTGCAATGGAGGCATGGTGAACTGTACATATCTCTGTGGAGAACTGAAATGACAACTGTGGAAAAGACCAAATAACTGGTGAGTGGACTTGTGGTTTGGAACCTCCTTGGAAAAAGAGAGGACCACATATGCTCTGGACAACTGCTCTTTGTAAGAGACTGCAGGGCAGCAATCAACCATGGGATGGAACACTGAGAGGTGAAGAAATTAACCATCAAACTCACAGTCACAGCAGAGCCTTTTGAAGACATTAAATTCAGAAGTCTCACTTCTAATCCCTTTTGTAAACTATTTATCTAACTATCTTAAAGCTGTCAGAGATCTTCAGAAAGGTAAGTTTGAATAGCTACTTAGTAAATCTATCTTCATTTCTGAGGAAAAGAAACACTAACTGTAAGTTTAAGAACTTAAAAGAATTTGAAATAAATGGCAACAAGCTAAATAAGATTTTGAACCAAAGTATTATTTTATTATGAATATAATTATGAAAGTATTATTTTCAAAAATCATTATTAAAAAATAATTGTGGGAAAAAATAGGAGGAAAAAGGAACATAATGTATGTTTGCTCCCTTGAGTTATACCATTCTATATTTCACAATTATTTAGTTTCACATTCCCATACATATAGTATGTTTCTGACATGTACGCATATTTATATTTTGGAATAATTCATGTTCATATGAGAAAGAAGGCTATACGTCGGACATTAGAAGCAAGAGAAATGTTGAAGGTTCAACAACAAATAAGAAATGCTTGAGTAATCTTTAAAGCAATATTTTAAATACTTACACAGCCGATAAAGAACTATCCTTTTTGGGTTTCTTTTTTTCTCGAGCATCACTGAAATCTAGAGCAGCCTTGTCCATTCCCAGCAATTCACTAATTCTGTCTTTGCCATAAAACTCTCCATATTTATCCATAACCTGAAACAATATAGCAACAATTATATTTTCTTCTGAAATGCTATTTATCTAAACCCAAGTGATTAAGGTGCAATATTTTTATATAAAATTCTGTATTTTTAGATACCTCTAACTTTGATAATGGGGCACAGAGAATCAAATTAGAAGGATCTTTGACCTGACAAGTTATAGATTCTATACCCCAGTGTTTTGAAGAGAACTTGTAAACTGGATTGCAAGATCTTCTACAATGAGTAGGAAGTTAAATGCAAACTCTTATGTGAAGAATCAGGAAGCTCTTAGATTTGCTGGCTCTAAATTAGCCCTGGCAATGGGAAGGATGACAGAAATGAGGAAAGAAAACTAATTGAAGAAGAGGCAATACCTTAACTTTGGATCTGGCAAGGTGGAAAAAGAAGGAAGGCAGAGATGGAAAAAGAAGCAGAGACAGTGAGAAAGAAGAGAATATGAGTGTTTGGAAATAGCAGGAAACCTCTTCCCTTCCTCAGTTTAATAAGTATTGAGGAACAAGGGGGGAAGAAGGGCAGACATGAGACTTTGTGCAAAAAAACAAGTATTGTCAGCTAAATCAATATGGTGTGAAGAGCTGGAAGTCCATCTGTCAGGAGAAGCTGAGAAGCAATTTGTAGATTTAGCTCAAGAAAATAAAGGTGCAAAGACAAGAGAGAAAAAAGAAAATTAGACAGAAGTCTATCAACCAGGAAGCCACTACAGGAGTAATGGCAGAGAACATTAAAGTAAGCCCATTTTTGAAAGTACAGAAGGATAGCTAATATGTTCCCAGATAGTTAATTTAATTACATAATATATAGTTCCTCTTATATCAGTAGGCATATTGCTTATATTGTGCTTTCTAATTATTGCATATAAATAAAAATGTTTTTAAAAACCCTTTGTATTTAAATGCGGGATATTCTTTTCCCTATTGGATAGCCTGAGGGAGAGGGGAGACATATCTTAAGACTTCTTTTGTTAGCAGAAATGTGCAAGATAAAATATATTCTACAGGAGCTGGAACATCTCTGGGAGAAGACTTATCTAGGTGTAGCATTAATGTTATAGCTAGTTAAAAAGTATCTTACCTCTTTAAATCACAAACTAATAATGATTTTGAACATAAAAGTACTATCAGCTTACTGAGCAAGCCTTGTTCATGTAAATGAATGTATGTTGGTTGGAAGAGAGAATGAAGTCATACATAAAAGTTTTAACTCCATTTATGCTGACTCATAGAGCCAACTCAACTTTATTTTAATCTAAAGTCCTAGTGCATTGTTTTTAAAGTGCAGAGTAAGGTATGCTCTCTTCTTATTTAACAACTACAATTTTCCTTAAATCAGAAATAAAGTGGTTGCTAAGTGAACATGAGAGAGAGAGGGAGGGAGGGAGAGAGAGAGAGACTGTGAAGATCACCAGTTGTTGCCACCTCATTTAGATAAAGTTCTTTCTCTTGAAGCTATATGTAGTGTTACTCATTCCATTGAGCATTCCATACTCTCATTCATCTGTGTGCATTGTTGTAAGGCAAATTAAATTATATTGTAACTGTGTGCATTGGTTGGAAAATGATTTTTTAAATTACCATTCTATTTGCAAACATTTGCTAAATGAGGTAACCATTAAACACCGTGAGCCTGGTCAACACTGACTCAAAAGTATACACATACAAACAATCAGCACTTTAACAGAGACTTAGTAATATTCACTGAGCAATGAACATATACCACAAGCTTCATGAGCAGTGCACTCTGTTTAATGTAAAATTATTCCCAATATAGATTCTCAATATGGATAAGACATCTGATCATATGAATTCATAATTACAACCAATAATGGTAGAAAATAATGTAGGTCAGAAATTAGACCATGCTATTTAAAACTGAAACATATAATTCAACAATAATGAAATACTTTACCTTTCTTTTCACAAACTTGTCCCAATAGTTATTAGGAAAAGACCTATGATTTGAAAGAAATTGCATTTGAATATAAGTTATCATTCACATCAAAAACATAGTTTTTCTGAACTCCAAATTTACAGGGATCTTTCTTGAAGGTTCCAGGTTTTCCTCACCTGTAAAGGGGACTTATGGAAGTTACAATTTCTCGCTGGAAAATAATGCTCAGTGGATCAATGAGATAATCATTTAACAAATACAACTAATTCAATTTGTTTTTCTCCCTGAAATTAAAGTTCAAGATTAAACTGATACTAGTTATTTCCTTTTTTAAAAAAAATATTTTATTTCTTAAAATACAGTTGCAACCTAATGTCTCTTTTCTCAAACATTGTCCAGTTATATGGGCTGATTGATTTACTGCATTACTATCAAAGGCATCAATTTTTTTTAATAAACTTATGAATTACTTTCAAATTTAAAATCTGATGCAACATGAAGTCCTCGTTTTTTATAATTCTGGATAAATATTTTCTGTAATAATGGCCATAATGAAATCTCACATTGCCCAGCATTCAGTAGTACAGAAAGTTTAATTTGCTATCTGCTTGGATGCAAAATTGTACTGGTAAACATTTTCTTGGTAAATGTTAAATATTACATCAAGCCATTAAGCTATGTGTAAAGGTAGACAATTTATTTTTAATCTATATCAATTGCACATATATTTATTCATAAATCAGCTCTGTTATATCCAGGTCAACAGGGAGAAGTTTTGCAAGAAAATTTAAGTATAAATAATTATTTAAGATTATACAAATTTCAGGGCAGCTAATAAAATATACATTTGTTAATTATATAAAAGTGTGCATTTTCAGAATCTAAAGATAATACATCACAGGACTAATTTTTCAATTTTCTGAGCCAAGACTTGAACAAAATAATTGAAAGTTGTGAGAAATCCAGAAAATAACTATTGTTGTTTATAAAATATTTTAAGGGACGAAATATAATTTATTATTGCCATTCATTACCATTTTAATCTATATAAAATCTACCTAGTGTGAATATTTCCTGCACAATTATACTAAGTGCATACTTAAATGCATTCATGTAATAAGTATATTTCTTAGCACTTGCTATTTTCAAAATAGAATTTCATACCAAAATATACCTAGGAGAGCTATAGCTGCCTCCAC
>JAOYMU010000252.1:57048704-57068700 GCA_025802295.1 Psammodynastes pulverulentus | reverse complement strand
TCGCTAAGAATTAAGCATTTTTAATTTCATAGGCTATTTGTTTTATAGACAGTTGACTGAAGAATTTTAAAGTTTAAATAACACTTTAAACTTAATGGATTTTTTTCAACCAGTCAAATGTAGCATTATAATGGACTCTCTAACTGAAATCAATTATATTTCAAAATTTTAATCTTCATCTGCACGGTGTTCAGTTCTGGTTAGGGATTAGCTTTGCTACTGAAACTTGTTTTACCTAAATTGAGATGTTTTTCTAAGAACAAGGGATGATTGAGTTATGTATTGAAGTTTTCCCTACAGAACAGATTCTCACAAACACCAAGAAATGTTGAAAAAGAGTTTCATCAACACAATTACAACTGGCTATCATGCATTAATTCTGTTAATGTTTACAGTAAAAATGTAACTTTTTATCACAAAACATCCCCTCTCTTCCCCACCATCCAAGTCAAGTCTGGATCCTCCACTGATTTCCTATGTTTGCACAAACTAATGCAGCCATAAAGCCACATTAAATACACGACAGAAATGCTACAGGAAGACCACAGCACATGGTGGATTTTAATGTCAAATGCACACATTTTATTTACAACCAACCATCACAAATACTTGGCCCACTAAGAAAATAACACCACCAAATGAAGCAGAAAAAAAAGAAGAAAATCAAAAAGCTTGCTGCTCTTACATCTAGTGTGCCAGATACTGTGCATATCCTGAGAAAGGGAGGAAAAAACAAAGATGTGGGGAAAGTTGGCATACAAATGGAACTTCGGAGAATACAACCATGATAATAATAATAATAGTAATAATAATCCTACTTTGACATTCTAAAAATAAAAAAGAACTGCATGCTGCATGGTATTCAGGAGCTGTACAGTGCTGACACGAAGCTTACAACAGGAAAAAAGAAAGTCAATTGATGTGTAATAATTACCACACTCATGAGTGATGACTGAGGTAGGGGAAGACAGGACATTGATTTCAAAGAAAAGAAAATGGGAAAAAAAGAAAAAAGTGAGAACTTGTTTCAAAGTTTAAAAAAAAATATTTAGCATTGCTTCTGATAACTTAATTCTCCATGAATCAAATCAAAAGTCCAATTTAGGTAAATACATAAAAATGTAAAGAGGAAATAAAAATATTTTGATATCAGAATAATAATTCAACAAAGAGAGAGCAAGAAAGGAGAAAGAGAGAGATGCATGTTGTATTCTTTTATAACATATGCCCAGGTTCCAAAAGAAAATGAACTTCCTCAAAGAAAATTATGAACAGCTATAGAAAAATATATGCGAAGAAAAAATATATTTCCATTCTTGAAAACCATTCATTTGATTATCAAGTTTTTGATAATCAACCAAATGAAGCAAATTGGAATACCACAATTTACCCATATGAGCTAATTTCTAATCAGATGAGTAAAAAAAAATATGCTAAAATAAATATTAAAGTATAATTAAGGACAAAAATACACAGAATCAATAACTGAAAGCTTTAAAAACCTTTAAAAGTTTATCTTCTTTTAACTTGATGTAAACACCAAGCTAATCAAAAGAAGTTGGAAATGATTGCAGGAAAATTGCTAAAATATATTAATTTGCCTAACAGAATAGTAAATAGTTTAGTTTTTCCTCTTATTTTGATGAATAAACATGAAAAGATTTGCTTAAGTATATAATAGAAGAAATTCCACTGCGAATGAATATAAAGAACAGAGGTTTTAATGCTATAAGCTGCTCAGAGTTGCTTTCATACGAGATGGCTGGCAAATAAATTTAATAAATAAACAAACAAACAACTAGTCACAGAGAAAATACACAAATGATTCTAGATGGAAACAATAGATTTATACAACAAAATAATAACAGTGGAAAAGCCAATCAAAAGGTAGAAAAGGTGAACTGGTTCAAAATCAAAAGTTCTGATACTTTAAAAAAAAATCAGGAATAAAGAATTGGTGGTCCTCCAGATGTAGCTGAACCTATTTCTACTAGCCCATGAAGCATGGCTAAGGAACTCCAAGATTTGCTGTCCTGCAACATCTGGAATGCCACCAGTTTTCTCAGTTTTAAGCAAAGTTCAAAAACAGCATTTAAATCACTTTCAAGCAAAAAAAATTCATAGAGAATTTATCTTTCTGTGATAGGTAATTTTATTTCAGAATATAATACACATGTCCCAAGTTTTCCATTGATTAAAATAATCTCAGACAGATATTTTCTTATCACTGCAAAATTATAAACAGGTTATACTTTATAGACATAGACTTATTGTATGGCATTCAGAGTCTTTTTGTAGTGGGGTGGGCTTAACAAATCCAATAAAATAATAAATAGGATTCAAACTTCAGCCACCAAAGTGTGTGTAATCAATTGTGGCTGTCCTGCCTGTCGAGATTACCTGGGAAGAAGACAATTTATGTACAATCATTGTTTCATATATGCCACACACCAGCAAGATTTAATATGTGTGCCACCTATGCTAGTAGAAGAGAGATACTTCAGTCCAAGAGAAATTATCTTTCGGCCAGTTGGGGATATGAAATTTTCTTTGGCTTACTGTGCTACTCATTTTACACTTCAAGGTGCTCAGATTTAATAACTTTCTGTGGTTAAACTATCCGAGTTAATCTGGTGTAGAGAAAACTCATTTTATTTTGGCCAATGTGTCTACAGAAGTGGCCAATTCCTTTCATGTCATGTGGAAGGCTAATAAGTTGTCACAGATCCATAGGAAAGTTGATTTTTTGAAAACATTTAAGTCTTTATTCTGCCTGTGATATTTCTTATTATGGACTGAGTGTTCTGCTGACAATTGGCCTATAATCTATTATAATTTAATACACTACTAGAATTTTGTGTGTATAACCTTAAACTGAGTGAAACAATGCATCATAGGGCAACATTTTTTTGTATCAAGTTACCTCAAATGGGCTAATTTACAGAATGAATACAAAATCCAGGACCCATGCCTGTCATGAGATTGAAATTTGGCATATTTGCGCTCGATTCAATGCTGTTATGCTGCCATCCAGAGATTCAATAGACTGGTCCCACCTTAGCCCTCCTGGGCTATATCCTGGAACCTGGACATTCCAGTTCCATCATTCGCTACTGGAGAGTGGTTAGCCACTGTTAAGCCAGCCAGGAAGTCAGAAATCTGACCACTGTTTTTTTGTCCTGGTCATTCTGTTTCTGTTTAAATAAGGAAATATCTTTGAAATTATGACTAACGGGTCATGGGTTGTCTAATCAATATAATACTAAATTTTCATGTCTGTAATGTTTAACTGGACCTATAACATAAAAATATCATAAACCATTTTTGACATAATACAAAACTGTCATAAAATATTTCCTGAGTTCAACTCCTGATGTTTGACTACGGTATATAGTTCAATATGAGCTACTTTCAAGGCAGATATGTCTCTGAATAAAACCCTGAATTTTAAAGAACTTTTCAAGTATATTAGAGAATACTGAGTAATCTGGTAAGGAAATATCTCTGAAAAAAATGAGCCAGCAGGTCATGGGTTGTCTCGTCACAAAGATAAACTAAAGCAATAATTATTTTTATTTAATGACTTTAAAGGGGCCAGGCAACAAACTTTTGGGTAAGGAAAACTGTACCTGATCCTTCTTCTGTTACCATTCCAAGGCCTTCTGCTTTATTCTGACGTTCGAAAGCATTTAGATCAAGAACACTATAATGAAACATACACTGTAGTTTTAATCACAAACATTCAATTTTGGGGTAAAATGTAAGCAAGACATTTCTGTGCGTTTACACTTTATGTAACTGAGTTCATACAAGTAAAGTGGGAATGCATTTCACTGTATGGCAGAAACACTTGTTTAGCTCAGCAAAGGGGAGTCACCTTTAAGAAAATATTTAAGATTCAAATCTTCATAGGTCATATTTAAAGTAAACAAAATCGTTTTTCGAAATGGTCTTTTTCTGACATTGTACAAGGAGGATGTTTTTCATATAGAATTAGTTCTCATAAACAAACCAGAGGCTCAGCTGCATTTCCTACCTTCAGAGCACAAACTGGCCCCTTTGTAGGCTTCAATAAGCAAATTGCTCAGAATATTCTTAGTATAAAGAATGTGTGTGTGTGTGTGTGTGTGTGTGTGTGTGTGTGTGTGTGTAAAAATAAGTAATGCTGGTACTCCACCATGTATAGACTCCACCGTCTATAAAAGGAGTCGCTGTGGATTTTACTCCGCTAATCATTGCCAACTATAGGGGGGTGCTTATCTCCATTTCAAGGCCATACAGCCAGCACTGTCCAAAGATATTTCTGCAGTCATGTGGCCAGCATGACATCACTGAACACTATTACCTTCCCACCGAAGTGATACCTATTTATCTACTTGAATTTGCATGCTTTTGAACTGCTAGGTTGGCAAGCACTGGGTGAGGACGGGAGCTCACCCGGTAGCATGGTGCTCAAGTCTCAAACCTGGGCTGCCAGCTTTCCAGCCAACAAGTCCAGAGTCTTAGCCCATGAGCCACTGCCTCGACCCACTATAAGTAAACACATAAAAGGGCAGCTTCAACTGTACAGTTAAAATTACCAATGTGATGTGCCACTGAGAGCAAAATATAATAGTCTACCTGCAACATCATAGCAATAAACTAGCTAGACACAATTATAAAAAAATATCTTCACTTAACAATGGGAATATACATCTATTATTGAATGTATTGTTGATTTATGGGGTTTTTCGTTGCCTGTTGTTTTTGTACATCATATTTTTCAAATTTGGAGGTTATCTAATTTTTTAAAATAAAATAAATAAATACATTTAGAGAAAATTTAGTGTGAAATCTCTACCTCCCCATCTCAACCTTTAGACTGTTTATCATAAATACATTAAAGAAATGAGTGTGCTGCAGAACATTAAAGTAATGAATACTGTATTATTAAAGATACATAGAAGTAGAGTGTTTCTGAAAAGCTGAAAAGAAAAAAAAATTTTTTAATCTACACTGCATTGAGGAAATTTCCCCTCAGCCAATATTTTGGCATCTATATTCCAACACGAATTCCATCCGTCAGAATATTACATCTTAAAAAATAAGACAAGCCTATCTTTTAAAAAATCATTGAACCCTACTGATATTCTGTGATTCTGAAAGACATTGGGCATATTACTCTTTGTTTAACTCTTTGTATTGTAGCTTGTTCACTTTTCTTTTGCTTTACTTTTCAAATGAATAGAAGGATTTCCCTAGGCATTCAAACCTACTCAGTGTAAGACAACATACCCAGGAAAATCAAAGTTTATATTGAAATATTTATTCAATTGTTTGCTTATTCATTCATTCAATTATTCATTACAAAACTTTCTATGCTTCTCCATTCCTTACTTGCTCCAGGTAGCTCATGATATATAATATAGGGTTTGAAAATGTACTATTTTTTTTCTCTTACCTGCAAAACTGCATAAGACCAGCAAGGCTTTGAAAGAAGCCTACATCTTTTTTGTCCTTGAGATAGTCAAGCATTTTCTAAAATAAAATATGATTTTATTTTATTTTATTTTTAAATGTTTCTTTTTTGCTTGACAAAACATACTCAAAATTTAATCTGGATAGTTGTAGACAGTAATATTGCCAGTTCTTAAGGAGGCATGTAAGAGGCTTTAGGTCTCTCTCTACATCCTTTCTGCTTGCTACCTCAGTTTTGCTAATGCCACAATTGCTTCTTGCTACCTTCTTAACGACTGTTACCCTTGCATTGCCTTTTCCACATCTTTGAATTAATTTTGATATTTTAAGTTTGATGCAAATTGGTCCAATCAGACTGAAAGTCTTTTGCCCTTACATGTTTGTATCCATGGGCAAATTTTGATTGCCTTGTGATCAACAACCTCAATAAGTTGGCAAGTGTAGCACTTTTAGAGGTAGCAGCAGCAATAACAGTGATGTCCTGAGGTCATTTAATAATCCTAGATACAATAACTAGCACTGTAATAACAACAGAAGCATACAATTCAATTTTAAAAATACAGTATAATTTCAGCAAAACAATATACATTACAAAACTGAAACTAAAGCCTTAATGCTTTTAAAAGAGAAGTGTAGGCTCCAAGATGAATGCAAAAAGGTATCTGACAAAAAATGATGCCAGATAGAATTTTCTGGAGATAGTACTCCAGAGTTATATCATCACAACTGAAAAGGACATTTTCACTGATCACTGACTATTTTAGCATAAAAGGAAGACAAGAAATCTTTTAAAAAGCTAATATACTGATTCCTTAGAAAGAGATCAGCCACTTCTGAATTAATCAACTTCAATCACCAGCAAAATATGCATTATATAGATTCAAAAATCCTTGTCAATTAAAAGAAGTAATTCACTTTAAATGTCAGAAAAGTTACCTGCTGAACAGTTGAATTTCCTCCATTCAAGATAGCAATCCCAAGTTTGAGGGTTGCTGCAACCATTGGTCCCATTTCACCTAGGAAACAAATATTATTTTATTTATACATATACACAATACACACACACACACACACACACACACACACACATATATATATATATATATATATATACACACATATATACACATACACATACACATACACATATTCTCTGTTAGAAAACAATTACAATATTGACTTAAAATATGTGCATTTGAGTGTATGTAGGTATATATATTTGTATGTATATTACAAATAACTTTTCTAAATTTTACTTTCTTTCAGTATCCTCTGTACTCATCCATCAGATACCAATTTAAAAAATATATTTTTCAACTTAGTATTTTCTACTCAGTCTGTCCAACCACACGTCTGTGGATAAGGAGCACTGGACTGAATCATTAGGGCCAAATTAGTGCTAGCATTAATTTCAATAATTCCAGCAACGTGTTCCTTTAATGCTTATGAACAGCAGCTGAGTAAAAATTTCAGCAGCCTGAGTAGATACACAACATCTTTCTCACTTTGTTGCAGTGCTAACATGCCTATCTTTCCATAACCGTTTTATGTACACTGCAGTGAAATTCTCCACTGAGAAAAGTTAAATCAGCAGAAAAGTCCTTAGGAGAAAATAAATAAGGTGAACTTACCTTTGCTGGCACTAATTGTCTGCAGGACCATTTCAGCAGCCCCTCGATCATGGAGTCTTGCTTGCTGGTACAGGAGTTTTTGCTTTTCCATTTCTTTTTCCTGAATAAAAACCCCAACCATTTAAATTGAGGGCTTTTCCTAACATCTTTGCTTTGTAATTTTTCATACCAGAGGGCTCTATGGCAACTTAAAATTGAAAACAATTGACATGGCAGTATAACATCAATCATCACGTTTGCCATACATCTGACACAATAGACTTTAGAGTAGATTTTTCAGTGTAGACTTTAATCAACACAGAATTTATGGTTCATATATATTCTTTTTTTCAAAAGCCTGCATGCTACTTGGGGTTGACCTGTTCATATTATCTGAAGGAGAATATTCAGGGAACTCTGTGGCCCAGCAGATGTTGCTGAATTGCAACTAGCATAACCTCAGCCATCATGATGAGAAGTGACAGATGACAAGCGTTGCAGTTCAGCAAAGCACCATGCGGAAGGCCACATATGCTCAGCCTGCATTAAATTGTGATATAACATAGGAATTGCTTAATATAGGCAGCTCATGATTCCTAAACAAGAAACTTTATAACTAAAGCATATTCCATCAAGACCTATTTAATAAAATGCAGATTTACAGAACATGTAAAAGGTCAGATTGCATAACTTTCACACTTTATAGTTCAGTTTTATATTAAATTAATCAGTTACATAGACTTTTATTCTAAGTAAATATGTAGGTGACTAGGTTGCAAATCAATCACACTTTTATCCAGAAACTTATTCTGAAGCATAAATGGTTTTTTAAACAGAATGTAGGATAAAATGCATTATGTATTTTTTCTCATCTAACTACTGATGATGTTATCTATGACTGAGCATTATTGCATGTTTTAAAACAAACAAAAAGTAGATAGGAACAAAATGTTGATGCTGATTTTCTGCCATTATTCAAAAATCTTGTCTTCTTGTTTAAATCTCTTCTTGCAAAATATTTTTTTAAACAAGCACAAACCCAAAACATAATTAAAACACCATTTCAATGAAGTTGCAATGTTACTTCAATGGTATTGAAAGATCTTCATCTTAGACCCCAAAATCTTCTTTTCTTTCCACTGAATCAAACATTTCACTTATCTGTGGGGAGGTGTTTTTTTTTTAAAAAAAGCCTTAGCTTTAAATCTTTCTCTTTTTAGCTGAAGTGAACAGAATTGAAGAAATGATGAAATTGAAAGAATTAAGCATCCAAGACAGAGGCTATTTCCCTTCTAGTGATTTATAGCTTATTGAATATCACTCAGCCATTGTTGTGCTAGAATAGCAGTAATGATGACAGGCTTTACATCATTTCAACAATGTTTGCCATAAAGATACTATAAATCATTAGAGAAGAAATGCAGGGTGCTATGATTAATTCAAAGGAAGGGAGAAGGGGGATGGGAGTGAGGAGGAGAGGGGAAGGGAGGGAAGGGCATTATTTTTATCCTATCCAAGCCAGTGCTTATTTCTTTTCTGGAAAAATCCCCTCTGATCTAGCAAATTATCTGAATGCAGTAAGAGAATAGCGATCTTAATAAATGCACTTTCCCCTGCAGCCCTCTGCAAGCCTATCATTTGGGACAGTTTATCAGGAACATGAGGAGATGAAAAGAAAAAGGAGCTATATGCAAAAAATACCTCTCTCCTTACATGAGTGGGAGACCCTCAGGAACAGTATTCTATATTTTTAGTCTGGATCTACCCTGGATAATTTTACTGATAATATAAGATGTAAGACAATAAATAAATAATAGAAGTATCTATATGCTGCATCTTACAGAGCACAATCTCCAATTGTCTATAATATGAGAAACATACACAAACACATACCAACACAGATACATAGACACACACAGAGAAGAAAAGTCAGACTGGAAACACAGAGACATAGTGACAAAGAACAAACACAGGTGACATATGCATATGTATATACTTTCCAATATTTCTACTGCTGCAAGTCTTAATGTCAGTAGACTTAAACATTTCTTATAATTAACATTCAATTGTAAAACAATATACAAATTATATCTAGGTAAACTGGTAGTTTTATAATGACTCAACAGTTATGACCACTTATTCCACAAAGGTATGGAGAGTCACATTCAGTGCTTGGCCAGCATGGACATTAGGCAGGTGAAACATACATCTCAGGCAACAGTTGAATAGGGCAAAAATGAAGATCGGTATCAGAAAAAAGTGCCAGGATAATCTGGCTGAAATGATTATTTTTGCACCGTCACTTTGCTGATAAGAGGTGGCTATCTAGTGCTCCATAGAGACTACAACTGTTATGGGTGGTACAAACTGTTATGGGTGGTTTGACTGAGGAATCCTGAGGATCAGTAAATAAAGATAGAACCAAAAATACCACAATACTCAGTACAAGCCGGAAATCTACGAAATAGAGGGCAAAGCAGAAAGAATATCCCAAGTGGCCTCTATCATTACTCTCTAATCACACACACACACATACACATACACATACACATACACACACACACACACACACACACACGATAAAACTCTGCAGTGCTTTGGATTAGTTCTTCAATTAATACTGATTTTAGTCAATAATTGTTACTGTAGGAACAGTTGATACAATAATATTCTTTATTCATCCCAAGAATCCAAGCTTTATTTTTTAAAAAATAAAATTTATAATTATTTTATTATTGTTTAAGATTAACTTATTTACCTCTAGGGTTTGGAGGGGGCACATTTTAAATATGCAAAGAAAAATGTGGAATAAAATCTTACTAGAATGTCAGCTAGTCTGCCGTACTTACATTAGTGTTAATTTTATGGTTACGTTTGTAAATGTATCATGATGCATATTGATTTTTATAGTCACTTTTATATAATTTTTCATTTTTGTTTTAGCCTCAGGGTCATTTTAATTGTGACTGGATCATGTACCATTGGGGGAGAAACTGTTATTAATAATGTCTTTGCTTTGTGTGCTCTGTAGCGCAAAGGTAACAGCTACAAGACCTTAAAACAGCTTGGCTAGGCTCAAGCTTCCACATATGTCAAAACATCTTTGGGAAATCAAATTTGAAGCATTGCACCAGTGGTGGTATGCTACCAGATCGGCTGAACAGGTTCCTCTGACAATCGGCCGAGAGGATAAAAGAATAGGAAAGCGGATGGAAGGGTTGTTCCTACACTTGTTTCTTCTTTATCCTTGCAGCTGATTGGCGCAGTGCGTGTTAGGTGTGCGCATGCACATTAGGTGAGCATGTGCAGGTGTGCATTAGGTGCACATGCACGATATCACCGAACCAGTAGTAGCACCAGTAGGAACCCACCCCTGCATTGCACAGTATAAGGTAGAGGAGAGAGAAAAAACATGGTCAAGATGAAATGAAGTGCGATAAAGAAAATTTATATTCTAGTTCATGACTTTGTTGCTAATGAGAGCACTGAAATAGAATGGAATGAGCAAGCAAAAAAGTTTGGTATACTATGTATTGAATACATGACACATTATTTGGAATAATGTTCATTTCAAAAGGGGGGGGGGAAAGTTATGTTCTCTCAGATGCTCCAAAATGTTAAATTTCATTCTATGAACAAAAACATGAAAGAACACATAGCAATATGGAAATGAGAGATGACAAAAACATAGTCAGAGATTAATAAAGTATAGCTTCTTAATAGCATTTTTCTATTCCGATCATCTCCTCCTGGAAGTCCTGCTGCAGATCTTATTTTGGTGTGGGTGATGGTGAAGGTATTCCTGGAAGAGCCAAGACTGTATATGAAGAATACAAACACTCTGATTGAGAATAAGAGGAACTGTGGAATGAAATCAAAGCATTTGTTAGAGATGAATATGAAAAGAAAAAAAATCAAAGACCAAGGAACAGAAGAAAGCATATTGGGTCTTCTTAGAAGTTGCCAAGAAGATAATATAAACAGAAGCGAAGAAAGACAACAATCTTTGGAAGGAATTTAACAAAGGATTTCAGAGTGCTGTTAGAAGAGACAAGAAGCAATATTATAACAATATCTGTAAAAATATAGATAGAAACAGATATGGGGGAAAAAAAGAAAATCTTTCTGAGCTCTGAGCTCGGAAAGCGGTACCAACCTCAGATTGGCATGCAAAAAGAGGCTAATAGATACTAATTGCTTCAAGATCGAACAAAGACTGAAGGAGTATATTAAAGTTCCATAGGACAGAGAAGTCAATATCTATCTAAGATACCTTAGAAGATATTCCCTGCTTATCTCTAATACTAAAAGATGAGGTTAGATTAGGTCATTAACAAGACAGAGGGCCACAGGAATTGATGGGGTATGTATAGAACTCTGTCAAGCAATACTATACAGTGGCCAACAGACAAGAGATCAATCTACCAACATAAAAGAAAACAGACCTAACAGTATACAGACCATTGTACAATATCCTTAACTTCCAGCTAGCAAAATAATGCTTAATATCATCCAATACAAATTACAAGCCCTACTTGGAAATGGAGGTGACAGGTGCTCAAGTTGGCTTTAGAAAAGACTAAGGAAGAAAAGATATTATTGCTGGTGTACACTCGATAATTGAGAAAGCCAAAGAATACTGGGGGGGAAACGAAGTCAGGATGTGTTCATTGATATGCAAGGTTTTTCATTGTGTTGATATGTCAAGCTATGGAATGTGCTTAGAATGTACATAGAATTTTTTTTTAAAAATGAATGAAATTTTAAAATTTGAAGGATTTAAACATCAATAACCTATTGTACTATTCAGATTACTGAAAAGGCAAATGAACTGCAAACTCTATTATTAATTAAAATAAAAAAGGACAAAAATTAAATATAAAGAAGACCAGACTGATGACAAAAAGTACAGGAACCAGAACTAGAACTAATAATGAAGATACTGAAGTAGTGAATAGTTTCTGCCTTTAGGAATAATTAGGATTAATTAACAACAGTAAACGAATCAGCAGTCAAGAAATATGCTATAGATCTGCATTTAGCAGAGCGATCATGGAGGCTTTGAAAATGAAATTTTGATGTCAGGATGTATCAAAGATCAAACTCATATAGGCAATGGCTTCCTCTGTAATACTCTATGAAGGGAAAGTTGTACTTTGAAGAAGCAGAACAGAAAGAGTATTAATGCTCTTGAACTTTGATTTTGCACTTTGAACTTTGAATACCATGAGAATAACATGGGCAGCCAAGAAAACAAACCAATGGGTATTGAATAAAGCAACCCAGAGTTCTCATGTCATACAAAAATGACCATACTAAAGCTATCATACCTCAGACACATTATCCCAAGATCTCTGAAGGTATCTATACTGCTAGGAAGGGTGAAAGGAAAGAGAAGAGACTGACAATCTACAACAGAGCTGTCAAATTCATGGCCCGCGGGCCGGATGTGTCACATGCTGGCTACGCTCCCACCTGGTTTAGCGGAGGGGGGGGGAAGTCCTGTTATGTCATGTGACGCTGCTGTGACAACTCAAGTTTGACAGCCCTGATCTACAAGATGGATGGCTTCAATTAAGATCCAACAATTGCATCATTGGAAAACCTGAACGGCCAGGTTGGGAACACCTAGAGAAAAATCAATCTATGTGATCAACTAAAAGTTGAAACTAACTAGATAGCAGTCTGTCAATGATCACCTCTTAATCAATACTATTAAACTATTAAATCTTCTTTTCTTTCTATATAATTTACCATAGTTTTTTTTAAGTGTTTCTACAAAAGTTATGCTCTTTCTCCCCCCCTCCCCCCACTAATGATTCATTTTGGCTTTCAGCAGTTTCCTAGAATCCCAGTTATAAAGAAACCCTTCTTATAATTTGTGTATGTATGTTTGTATGCCTTTGACTGTAAACAAGTTCCTGCAATTTTCTTAGCAAAATTTTTGGAAGTGGCTTTGGCACTGCCTTCTTCTTACAGCTGAGAGAATGGCCCAAACTGACCCAGATTGCTCTGTGCCTCAGGCAGAATTAGAACTTTTAGTCCCCTAACTCCTAGTCTGGTACATTTAACCCCTGTATCAAATTTAAAAGTTTTAAATATCTATCTTGAGTCTGGAAAATAGACTCCATATCAAATCGTTACCTAAACTGAAATAAATATGGCATTACTAGAAGAAGAAAATGAATCCCGGCAGAGTGTTACAAAGAACCAATTCATCTTTTAAATTAGGAAATACATAACCAAACCCCAAATAAAACTGTAACATTTACAGAAATGTCAAAGCCCTTTGGAATTTTTTTTATATACATTCAAAATCCGCTTGGAGACAATAATTTGGAAAACTTATGCAATAGTTTAATGCAAACATGTACTTATTTCATTGATATAACACCATAAAAATCATGAAACTTAATTTGCATATAAAATATACCTCTTGGTATGTTTATAACATTTGCAGTGCGATGCTACATATTTTCTAAAAAAAAAACTATTTTGTTTCATGCAACCTCAAAAATATAGTTTAATTCTGCCCAATTTAATAAAATGCCTTGGTTTTGTACTGTTGGAAAAAGAAATGAAAAGATGACCCACAAGAAGAGTGCTGAAGAATGACAGCAGACACACAGGCCTGGTTTCTTATATCTTTTTCTAAATGGAAGGACAAAAGATATAGAAAACAGCAATTCACAAACAACAAAAACTCTATAAGATTTCTCTAATGGCTTTGTAAGATCCCTCTTCTTTGCTGCTAACATGGCAGCATGTTAGGAGCAGAAACCTAGCAGAGAAATACAGCTTGATTCCAGTAATGTTTATGTATGTATAGAATTCACTGGAATTATTCTCTGATACTAAGCATGTCTTCATTCAGAATATTTTGAGGAAAAACTTGAATATTCCAGAAGAGGCTTTTACCAAACAATAATTCAGCTACATTCATAGGACTATAATGGCGAGCCACACATCTTCTCTTGCAAGTCTACTGGGATTTCCCATTATTTCCTTCATCTTTTTCATCCATAGAATCTCTTTTAAAGAAGGTAGGTTTTTGATTGTTTTAAAGTGGTAGGAATTTCAAGCCAAAATATTAAGATTATTTGGTAAAATTTCATGAGAATCAAGTTACAATGAGGAAAATGAGATTTGTTTTCTTTGCCACAAATTGATAGATTCCTACACTAATTCCTCATCTTAACACCCCTAGCTAAGAAAAGACAGTTCAAAGAACATCATTAAAAACTCATTCCCACACTCCAATCTTGCTTTCGTATTATAGGATCACTTGCTTATTTTGTTCTCAAAGTACTTATGCCATCTTTATTAAAGATTGATGCAATTTTTATGTCTTTGTTTCTATTGTCAAAAACTCTCATCATGGCTAAGGAAATGTTAGATAGAGCAGCTTCTTAGATTTTATTTCTTATGCATTTACCATATCTTCTATAACCTATAAAAACTGGAAAATCAGATATTTATAGAGTGCTCTAACTTTTAGCATTGCAAAAGTTCAATAATGATTTTGCATGAAGACATATTATATATAAGAAATGTATCACTTTCCTGGGATGTAGAGCAAATTATTTTCTTGAACATATTATATGAATAAATAATATTCTAGCAAGAAATTACTTGGATTAAGATTGGAATCCCAAAGGTGTTTTTTCAAAAGGCAACTAGACTTTGTTGTTCTCTGAAGACCTTTCACTTCTCATCCAAGAAGCTTCTTCAGTTCTGATTAAAGGCGGAGGATGGAAGGATTTATATTTTTTGCAGTCATTTGGTTTTATTTTCATCTCTCATTCTTTCTGAGAGTCATTGAGGCCACTTGTAGGTTTTTTGTGCCTTCAGGGTCACCTGAATAGTGCAAAGGACTGTGCTGTCCTTTCAGCAGTTCCAAGAAGTTTCCACACCCATTTGCACTATTCAGTCAGAGCTGAAGAAGCTTCTTGGTTGAGAGGCGAAATATCTTCAGACCTGGCTCTTCTGGCAGGCCAGCCTGGGATGGCCAGGAGTTTTTAGCTAGGGTTTTAAATAGGGATTAGCATAGATTTTAAGTTGCATTGTATTTTAATTGTATCTGTTTAGTTGTTTTACTTTTTTATCTTGTTGTGAACCGCCCCGAGTCTGCGGAGATGGGGCGGTATAGAAGTCTGAATAAACTAAACTAAACTAACTAACTTCAAGGAAAAACAAAGTCCAGTTGTCTTTTGAAAAAGCACCTTTGGGACAACCATGAATCTCCATAGACATTAAGATTGGAAATAAGAAATATCTTTAATCATTGCTCAACTTTCACTGTAATCACTGTAATTATATTAACATCAGTTTATCAATCATCTAGCATTTACTGAGAGTAAATAAAAAAGCTTCATCCATCATACTCTGTTATGTTTGTCCTCTTCTAATTCTAATTACAACATTGGGAATGCAGGTGGAAAGATGGTCATTTAATTGGGAAATGTTCTGTTTTGGGAACTGCAAAGGCTTTAAAATATCAAAGCTGTTTAACAAAACTTGTCCAAGATGTTGAGTCTAATAAAACTACATGTCACAAAAGTAGCTCCACATAAGCACACAACACATTATTTTACCTTGCTGCGTTGGGATCCTGTGACCTTAAGGAAAGGTGAGGATAAGAAGTGAAATAGCAATAAGAAAACTGTCCAATGTACTCTGACGATAGCTGATCAACTAAATGCATAGTCCAAATTGTAGTTCTTGAAGAATGATTGCTTGGTTCCCACATATGTTTCATGACAACTTAAAAATTTAAATGCAAAACCCAGAAAAGTTTCAACCTGTAGGGCTTCATTTAACATTCAATTGTTTAATGCGTTGTCTCCCTCCCCGCAATATATTTCCTATAGACACCTGGACTGTCCTAATACAGATTTGCTTAACAGTCACATCACAAGATATACTTTATACATCCTCTTAGTTTTTAAAAGATTTGATAATTAACATAGTTTCAACAGTTTTCAGCTGAACCTGCTCCATAATTCTTACTTGATAACTCTCAGATTTATTAGTAAATTCTAATTATATGAATACTTACTAATAATAAAGATACTTTGAAAATATACATGTGTTTATCAAGGTTTATAATAATTTAAAGATGGAAATACAGTGGCAAGTGAAAACAAACAACAAAAGATATACACCTCCCACATAGACAACAGTGATTAGTAGTAGCAGACAAAGATGAAAAGCAAGAACGAGAATACCAAAGCAATAAAGAAGAGTTCTGAATAGAGATAATTTTAATTTGATTTATATTTCCTGTTATTTTTACTTATACTGAGGGAACAGCAAAACTAAAGCTTTTCTCCTTATTACAAACAAATATATATAATTACAACGACACATATAATCAACTTTCTTATAAAATTCAGTGCTTTAAAATAATAAAAAAATCTCTAATCTAGGATAATTTATATTTTGCTTGCTCCAGCACACTTTTCAACATTATAAAGAGAAACAGAAATTCTTACTGACTGGAGAAGAAAATGGAAAGCATGTGAGTATGTAATTAAACTTTTTCAATTAATAAAATTAAGGTTTTAAATTGTTATTACTTGAGTTCTATAGAGATCCCTGTTCCTTTATACATCAAAATAAAGTATTTTATGAACAAGTGTTTTCATAATATGAAATTCAGTGTAGGGCAGCATTTAATTGTTATAATTTAATGAGTTGTTAATAGTATAAATTCAGTATACAGTAAATAAATATTGTCTATATTTTGTGTTCAATGAGAACTTCATTTTATTTTTGTTGCATTTCTATAATTTGGCTACTGGTATTTTTAAAAAGACTTTTTACACTACACTCATTAGAAATGAAACTGTTCAAATTCTGTTTAAAAAAAGCCAATACTTCAATATCTAGGAGATATATTGGAAACACTGATAGCTATGCCGTATTAGTTAATATATTCAAGATGTCTTGTACAACTGAATTTCAGATTTCTCTATGTCAATTGTCACTGCTAATTTGATAATGGACTGGATAATATATAACAGACACAAAGTACCATAAGTGTACTTATGTACAAACTGTGACAACTGATTCATCACAGAGCAAGTAAGTGCTAATTGTTTCCACTCACTACTGGCAAGAAATGCAGAATTATAGTGAGTGATTGCTGTATAAATTTATAGGGGTGATCTCAAAAGGTCTTTGATCCTATCAACAAGTACAAAGTAATATCTTGAAATTACTGAATTCATTAAGATGATAACATCTCTTCATCTAATCCAAAGCTCATAATCTCAATACACAGATGAGTTTCTTCTGACAGACAAGTTTATAACCCAGATTGATTTTTTCCAGTATCAGCTATTTTGCTCAGAACCCCACCAAGCGGTTAAATAAAAAATATTTTGCTTCATATGGAATATAGAGGGGCTGGTCTTATATGTGGCACATATCCAAGAGCACAAATACATGAATGGCAAAGCAAACTTGAGCCATTCCTCTGGGTGTTATTTATCTTGATTTATCTGAGAAACACATATTGTATATGTAAGGCGAGATATCTGGGGGAATGGGAAAAATAAGAAGGTAGACAAAATTCGCATTTGTATGTTGGATTTAGATAATTTTACATACAATTATGTAAAAATTGAGATTACAGATCTAGCTGTTTTTATTTACAGATAATCCTTGACTTGCTACTACAGTTGGGACCAGAATTTCTGTTGTTAAGCAAGCCAGTGTTTTATGACTTCTTATTGCTATGGTTGTTAAGTGAACAACAATTGCAACTGATAAGTGGACCACACTTCCCCCATTAATGTTGCTTGTCTGAAGCCTGCTGGGAAGCTCGCAAAATGCTATCACATTATCCCAGGACACTGCAACCATTGTGAATACATACCAGTTGCCAAGTGCCTGAATTTTGATCATGGGACCATGGGGAGGCTCAATGGTTTTAAGTGCAAGGCCATAAGTAACTTTTTTCAGTGTCGTTGTAACTTGAAATGGTTGCTGAATGAATGGTTGTAAGTCAAGGACTACTTGTATATCTTTCTAAGAACAGGTAAAGACTGTAATAAACTATACGGGAATTCTTAATTTAACACTTTTAAATGATATAAATATAGCAACACTTCTCATAAATATCTAATCAGGATCACATAAAAATGGTTCACTAGCACAGGTCTTTTAACACTATTCTTTAAATTGGCCTTGCCCTATAAAACCTATTATATACTGGGTATAATATACTTTAATACCTAGCAGTAATCTCTATGACCATCGGAGTATCATACTGATGCTACTTAAGTATATTTGGTGAACAAAATCCATAGCCAAGTATTTGTCTTAAGAGTTTCAAACAAAACTTTGGAAGTTCTTCATCAAAACTCCTCTCAATTGTTATGGAAGTAATGGAAAATACTTTAACTTTGGATTTTAATGTGGTCAGACTTTTAGTATTTTTAAAAATAATATTTTATCAAACAGATACTGTACATTCTGTTATCAGAATTATATTTTTATATATTGAAAAGCATGAACAACAAATGCTGCTACATGGGGACACTATGGAATAATGAACAAAATAAAAGATTGAAGTAGACAGTATTAATCTTACTTCAAAGCTCTTCACTTCCTCTTCACCATCATTGTTATCTTCTTCATCATGGCAACTCTGAAAAAAACACTGTGCTCACAAATGTGTTTTTTTTAATTAAAATATGTTTGGTTTCAATATTATTTCTGATTCTTATCAAGGTAAAATAAAGCAGAGACATAAATTGCATATCTTGCCTAATGCTAGGGAACTGTTGACAGGAAACTTTGCTGGGTTTGCTGTATTATTGGGGTCAGCTATCAAAGTTATGTAGTCAATTCCCAACAATTATTTAGAATCTAACAGTTTTTAATGCCATGGGAAAACTACATCCCCAAGACTGCTGGCGCATCTTGGTCATCTTACAACCAAGAAATGGTAGACAGAAGGAATCAGATTAATAGGTGAATCAGCAAAGAAGAAAGGAATTTGTAATGTTCATTTGATTAGAAAGTATCAACGTTTGTATTTCAAGTCAAGGAATGATGGTACAAGTGACAAAAAATATACTTATGGATTTTGGTGAAAAAAATTACCTTTGCCATAATATCAGCATATGCCATATACAAGTAATCTTCATCCAATTTACTGTGGTATAGAAAAGTAAAAATAGGAGGTTACAATTATCATTCAGCTGTTCTGTATCTAGAGTAAAATTTACATACATAAGAAATTATGATAAGAGAATGAAGGGGAAAGTGTGCGTGTGTGTATATATAAAATTATTATTGCAGCTTTGTTTATAGCCCACTTGAAATATAACTAACACACACACACACACACACACACACACACACACACACACGCACTATGTGTTTCAAGTCAGCTATAAACAAACTAAGCTGCAATAATAATGATACCGTATCTATTGGTGGATAAACTGAGAATTTTAGGTGTTAAAACGTATCCCAAAATTGGCTTATCTATAGTTGGGTTCATATACGAGTAGATACAGTAATAATTTTTAAAGTACCCCTATTTCCCAATTATAATCACATATAAGCCTACCCGCAGAAATTTTAACCAAAATAACATGAAAAATGCAAGTTGGCTTATCCATGGGTAAAACAATTTTCATGGTATTTTAGTTAAAAATTCAAGGGTCAGCTTATCCATTAAGGGCTTATACAAAAATATATGTGGTACACGGTTTTGAATTCTGTTTTTTTTTAATAACACAACAGATAAATATCAATCATGCGATTTCTTCTGTACCCTAACCAGTTAAGAAAATAATCCTATTTTCTCAATCCTATTCATTAATTAAATTTGTATAAACCAGGGCTTTTTTTCTGCCGGAACGCAGCGGTACTGCGTTCCGGCACCTTTTTCGAGGTCCGCGTCACGTGAC
>JAOYMU010000252.1:56797650-56809313 GCA_025802295.1 Psammodynastes pulverulentus | reverse complement strand
GCTATCATTTCCGGGTTTTTTTAGCGCGATGACGGGGGTGCGTTCCGGCACCTTTTTTCAGAGAAAAAAAGCCCTGTATAAAAGTAACAAATAAATAATGCTTTGTGATGAGAAACAATAGATGGAACCTAGCCAAGAAGAGAAGCAACTTAGAACTAAGTAGAAATTTCCTAATGGTGAGAATGCAACAGCTTGCTTTCAGAAGTTGTGGGTGCTCCATCACTGGAGGCTTTCAAAAAGAGGCTGGAGAACCATTTATCTGAAATGGTATAGGATCTCCTGCTTGAGCAGGGGGTTAGATTAGAAGACCTCCAAGGTCCTTTCCAACACTATTATACATATACTCTATGTTCTATATTGTTTGGAGATGCTATATTTTTTTCTTGTTATCAGTTTTGCGATGATACTTTATAAGTTCATGTTTTATTTTACTTGTGATAGTTCAATGGATATTTCAGCATTGCAATTTAACTGCCCAAACTCATATATTGTCCTACAGGTAGTCCTCAACTTATGACCACAATTGGGACCAGAATTTCAGTCACAAGTCACTGTGGTCCTAAGTCAAGTCACCACATGACCAGACTCAAGTTTATAACCAATTTTACAGTGGTCATTAAGTAAATAACACGGTTAAGTGAATCATCTGGTCATTAAGGAAATCCGGCTTTCTCAATGGAATTTCTTGCCAAAAACTGGCAAAACTGTTGCAAATCACAACCACATGATTGCAGGATACTGCAACCAGTTGTAAATGTGAGCCAATTGCCAAATGCACAAATTTCAGTCACATGACTGTTGGAGGGGAGGGTAACGGTCATAAATGTGAGTATGGCTTGTAAAGCCCTTTTTTCCAAGGCTGACATAGCTTTGAACCATCGTTAAGGAAATGGTCATAAATCAAGGATTACCTGTACTTTGTTTAGATTACCTCCTATTCCTTTTACTAAAACACAGATAAGACAAAAGTTCTTATGACCTTTTGGGCATTTTCTAGTGGGTGAGGAAAGTGTCACTAACCTGCCCCACTTCATCAAAGGCCATAATCACCACTGCTGCTCCATATCTCCTAATTTTTCTTGCTTTTCTTAAGAAATCCTCTTCACCTTCCTTCAGACTGATGCTGTTTACTATGCATTTGCCTTGTGAACACTTCAACCCAGCTTCTATTACAGAGAAGTTTGAGGAATCAATGCAAAGGGGCACCTGAGGATGAAAAAGGACCAACATTAAAAAAATAATAATGATCTTCAAAGCCAATAAATAGCTACGTCTAAATTGTGTGGATGCACATCTAAGGCAGAGAGAAAAGGTCTTGCAAGTTTTTTTTTAAAAAAGGCAAATCGTCTTTGCAATTACATTTACCACAAAGGCTAGACTAATTTTAAGAGCTTTCTTCAGATTATGGCATCCTTTGGAAAAGATTCTATGATCTAACAGCAATATTTGCCCAGGGCTGACATTCAGATTGATGCACAAGAATTACAGCTGAACAAAACATTCTAAGCAGAGGGGTTTCCTGCCAAGTTCCAAATGCTTAGTGATCTCACTTCAGAATGAAGATCAGAAGAAAAACCCTTTTGGGTGATAGTTTCCCTTTCTGGCTCCTCCTCACAATCTGTGCTCTCAAAAGTGACAGTGAGAACACTAGGACACAAGGCTGTCTGCAAAACAAGGCAGCCAATTTTTGTCATTTGGGGGAATCTGAAAGCTGAAGTTGGTACTCTTAAAATTTGCAGAGACCAACTTTCATGAAATTTCTTACTCCTGTACATGACTCAACCAAATGCTTCTTGGTTAAATCAAGATACTTCTGGATATTAAAGTTGTCTTACATGAAGTCAGGCACTGCTATTCAAATGCATGCAGACTGGTGCCAAATAATGTGTGCTTTGAAGGTGGGCAACATTATATACACATTACTCATCTGATATCTGTGATGTTTAGTATTATTTATGGATTTGGAAATCCAACAATCAAGAATTGATTTCAAGAGCCAGGGACATTCTTATGAGAGCAAAAGAATCAAGGCCAGCACTTTCCTCTGAAATGAAAACTCAATGCTATTTAAGGACACCACAAAGGCTTTAACCATACCGTAACTATCTAGATAAGCAAGGAGACAATAAATTAGTAGTCCAAATACTTGACACTTATGTAAGCTTCCAACACTATAGCAGTTCAGTCCAGGTCAGAAGTGTGATGTCTAAATACTACAAAAATATAATAATCTTTCTGATGCATTTCTTCAGATTTTTCATTTCCTGTACCATTTTTCAGTCAGGCAACCTGCTGAAGTATTGAGATATTGTGTAGTCCCAAGACATGCAGAGAACACCAGATTCTGGGAACTATGCAGTTAAATATATAACCTTGGCAATGTCAGGCTCTGACGCAATATAATTGCAGAATCTGGCCATAGCACTTGGACCATCTAACATTCCATCATCCATGTTGATATCCAGGATCTGAGCTCCCATCTCAACTTGGGCCTTGGCTACACTCAAGGCTTCCTATGTTAAAGGAAAAAAAGAAATCAGTTCTAATAGAAATGCATCTAATTCTTTTTTTCCCTTGTATTTACTTTGATGGCATTTGTTTTTGCATTTTTTAGCAAGCTGCTTTTATTACGTCTGTCTTCCCATAACACTGTTTCTACTTTTTTTATTCTGTAAAATGTGTCAGTTTATTTATTTACATTTATTTTGTAAAACATTTTAGAGACTGCCATCATCGCATTATTCAGAACTGCTTGAACCTCTCACTTTTACAAAATAAATGCTCAAGATTGTGCTTCACATTGTACTAAAACAAAAAGCAAAAAAACCCCCTATGTTTATATAATGTACCTAGTAGAAACTATGCATTCAAATCCTTAAACTGTATACTTGTACAAAAATTTAATGCAAATCCTGAAGCTTAAAAAAAGTTGGACCTACTTCATATTTGCCTGCCATTATAAGTTTGGCAAATCTTCTTGACCCTGCCACATTGCAACGTTCACCAATGTTGACAAAGTTGGTATATTTTCCAATCCTGAAGGGTTCCAGACCTGGAAAATAAATTTTATGTATGTATTCAAGGGGAAAAAGAATACTCTAAAACCAGAATGTACCATTTACTCAATCTACATGGAACCTTTAGTTTTATGAAATGATGCCCTTTTCATAAATGTGTATGTTTAACATACCTTTCTTATTGATCCATGTGGTCTGGCTAGAGGAAAGAACCTTTAACTCTCCTTGCAACAATATAATGTGGCGATTCAGCAAAGAAATAGAACAGAATTCAAATAAACAGCAACTGCATAAAAACATACCTGCTTTAGATGGAATATTTTTGTGCAGCACATTTTGCAGCAGATTTACAACAAATGGATGAATGAACAAGGAAATGACAAAAAAGAATGAGATCTTATCCCTTCAGACTCATCATTACACAAGTAGGTTCAAGTAAGTTGTTATTGTTTGGGTGCCTTTGTGTCAGTATTGACTCTTTAGGGTAGGGTAGGGTAGGGTAGGATAGGATTTTTTATTGGCCAAGTGCAGTTGGACCAGTAGTGGTACTCTGCTGGTTCAGCCTGGTTCAGGCGAACTACCAGTTCAGGCAGACCGGTAGCAAAAAACTTACCAGATCGGCCAAACTGGTTCTTCCAATGATCAGCTGCGAGGCTGATTGCAGCAGTGAGGGTTAGGAGTGCCCCGCACATGCTCGATAGGCTCACGCACACTTGTGCATGTGCAGTAGATGCATGGTAAGCAAGCACGTGCATGTTTGGCAAGTGTGCACATACACGTAAGAGCATTTTCAGTGACCCGGTAGCAGCACCAGTAAGAACACACCCGTAGATCGGACACAGGAAGAATTTGTCTTCGGTGCATATGCTCACAGTGTACATATAAATAATAGGTCATAATCATAGTTACAATAATCAATCATAAGTTACAAGCATCTTATTGATAAATCATAAGAAACCAATAAGAGAAGATAGTAGGAAAAATGAGAAGACGACAAATGAGGCAGTGCTATGGGAATTAAGTGTTCAGCAGAGTGATGGCACAGGAGAAAAACTATCTTTATGCCTGGTTGTTTTGGCATACAATGCTTTACTTAGCCTGGTTCCTGCAGTTTCCTCTGCAAGGTTTTTCAGAAGTGATTTGCCAATGTGTCCTTCCGATGGCTGAGAGTGTATGACTGGCCCAAGGTAACTCAAATTTGCCTTGAGCAAGACTAGAACTCCGTTTCCTGGTTTCTAGCTGATGCCTTAACCATTACACCAAACTAGCTCTTTACACAAGCACATAGAAAATAATTATTTGTACCCTAAACACATCCATTTTTATTGGGCAGTCCAAGATATAAATTCATCCCAATCATGTAATTGAAATAGAGAATCTTCATTAGGCCAGGATCTGATCAAGACACAAGAACAGCAGCACAGATCAGGCCCAGTGGCAGAAAATACATGGCAGACACCTCTCTATCACTAGAGAAAAATGGACTGCAGCAGAAAACTTGTCTTCTTCACAACTGATATTTGAACACTATAGAAAAATGCTCAATGCAGGAATCTCAAATGAGATGAGAAAACAAGCATTTGCAAATAAATATCACATCAAGAGGAGAAAAGGAGGAGGGCTGAGTGTATATTTGTTTGTGTGTGCACACACACATAATACTGCAACACCAAAGCTACAATTACTGTACCCTTCCACCAGTGAGCTCATTACAGTATAGAGGGACATTATTTCAGACTTAAAGTTAGCAAGGACATTTTGTGAATAAATTCAATCTTTGTCCCCTACCATACATTTAATTATGCTTTTCCCCACAGATCATGAGAACACAGAAAAACTGAGAAATAGTTCAAAAATAACATCAAGTGGAATATAAGCCAATGTGGCATTTTCCATTGACTCTAGAAAAGCAAACTTCATATAAGTCCTACTCAACACTTGAAAAGGAAACCAAGGAAAATTAAGATGTCAAAAGCCATCGCTACGAGCACATGTAACATTAGAAACTGATAAAAATGATAAGTCCTAAGCATTTGATCAATGGTGGAACACTTCCTTTGTCTGCAGAAGATCTTAAGTATGGCCCTTTGTAGTTCTATCTAACAAGGATTCCAAATCCCAGAGTGCAGAAAGAAGCCTTTTTCATGACAGAACACAGTTCTTCCAGTTTGTGTAAGCAACATTGGAATCAAGAGATCAATGTCTGATTCAATATAAGGCACGTATTCAAGTGGGAAAAAAGGTATTGTGATGTATGACCTCAGTCATAACAATTATACGTGTTTTGTAATAGCATCAGTTCTATTTACAAAAACACAGGCCACATTGTTTATGGGAATCTTATTATTGGTCATTCAGTCATGCAAAAGGCAAGGATATGTTTCCACTGAAGGAGATGCAACCAGAGGTGGGCAAGAGCATTAGCAATTTAGCAGAGTGGCAGAAACCCTTGTGGACAGAGGTGAGAAGGTTCTGTGAGTAACAGAAAGCAAAGAATAGACCCTCTGATAGGAAACCTAGTGAATTTATTCTTTATTCTTCCCTGTCTCTTGAGCATTCAAGGACAGGTGTTGCCAACAAAAACAGATTTTGCAGTCCAAATAAAAAAATTAAAATAGCTCTCAAAGTAAAGTATCTAAACAATGAAGCAAATGGGTGTGGCTGAAGTAGTTTGGAGGCTTGTTGTCTTGTGCACACACGTGCATCCCTTCCAGTCTCAGCTGTCAGCATATTGGCAACTCCTCACTTCAATACAGATAGTCGACTTACAATCACAATTGAGCTCAACATTTCTGTTGCTAAGCAAGACAGTTTTTAAGTGAGCTTCGTCCCAGTTTACGACCTTTCTTGCTACAGTCATTAAGTTAGTAACATGGTTAGGTAAATCTGGCTTCCCACTGACTTTGCTTATCAGAAGGTAGTAAAATGTGATCACACAACCCCGGGACACTGCAACCATCATAAATACCGTGCATGCCAGTTGCAAAGCATCTGAATTTTGATCATATTACCATGGGGATACTGCAATAGCCTAAGTGTGAAAAACAGTCATAAGTCATTTTTTTAGTCCGCTGTAACTCTGAATGGTCACTAAACAAATGGTTGTAAGTCGAAGAATATCAGTAGTCTCTGGCCCCTTTCCTTTCCTTCCTCTGAGGAAAGCTTTGCTGCATGAAAAACCAACTCTCTTCTCTACCTACGCAATGAACTAAGTCCTGGACAGGCAGCCCAGAGGGGTGAGGCGTTTGTTCATGCAGGCCTGACTAAAGACTATTCCAGAAGGTGATTTCTCTGTAAGCTTCTCTTTGTGTCCTCCGGGCCCCATTTCTTTACAGAAGTCTTTATGCTTAGCAAGCACTAAAGTTTGCAGGCACTCATTGTCTGATGGTGTGGCTTACTCACAGGGACTGGTGTTTCCCCTTCACCACCAGCAACCACCCTATAATGCTATTATAAACTAGGTCAGCCATCTAAGCTCTGTCATCCTTGTGTCCAATAAGTACAGCAAAATGAAGATTTCCCCCTAAGAGCTTTCCAAAGTAGATTGAAAGGCTGTAAAATAAAAATCCTCTTCACCTAATAGCTTAACCTAACAGAAGTATTATACGAGGGTTTCTCAAAGCTTGTAGGTGTCTTGAGGAAAAAGTAGAACAGTCACAAAGAATCCTGAGATATAATTAAGAAAATGTAGTTAAGGAATTCTGGATATGTTATTATCTCACCTGACAGCAGCATGTAGTCTTCAGAGACAGAGGCCGGAGGAATACGAGGTTTGCATTCTTTTACTTCTTCAGCTATCTTCCTGCATTACAAAACAAGTAAGTTAAGAGCCCAGGGGCTTGGCAAAAAGGAATGAAATTCTTCCACCAGCCACTAGAAGCAAATGGGCATTTATCTGTGTTTCATATTCTTTTCCAGTTCTCCATTCCAAGGGCCATGGTGTTAATCATATGAACAATGATGGATTACAATCATATGTACAGCATCTAATATATTAGTACTGTACAGAAAGCAGGACTCAGCCAGGCTAAAACAAAACTGAATAAAAAAGCAATGCAAATTATTTTGTCATTTTTGTATTCATAAATGGAGCACTGCTTGGGATAGTTTCAGGGGAAAAAATGATCACGAGACAGAAGTTGTGAACAGCTCAAAGCAACATACCCTGTTCAAAACATCCCTTTTCTCTAATCTCTTTTCAGTCTTTACTTTTTTTGAGGTACTGTGAGCTCCTGAAGTAAATTAACTTTAAAAAATTCATGGAAGGAAAAGCGTCCTCATTCCTCTCTCTCATCTGAATCCACCTAGAACGGTTGTAAAAATGCGGAAAAGGAGATTCCTCAGAAGGTTACTTCTAAGAAAACAGATCACTTGATACATTGATTTAATGAAATTAAATTATTTGAACATCAATGTTCAATTGAACATCAACCTGTACCAGATCCCACTTTTGGAAGGGGGTTCATTCTGCAAGGGGGGACAAAGATAGCTGAAACAATGGGCACGGGTTCCTTCTACTGTGTTACCTTGAACTCCAAAATACTGGAAACCTATTTATATTCAGGTATAAAAGAAACAAATGTGGTCTCTTAGTAACCAATTATATACTTGGCATTTTTTTTTCATTTAAAATTTTGTTAGTTCATCATTAAAAAAGACATACAGAATTTTCAACAAACTGTTGCAACATGTTTGCCTCTCTTTTTCTAATTAAAAGGAATGCAGAAGGTTACAGTTCTGGTCAGTCCACTCTTTCTACAGTAAACAATAGGCTGTTTAGGGTCATGGGAAATGAGTCCAAACTGGGTTTGGGGTGTGGCATCAGCTGTAATCCCATAGCAGGGATGAGTGAATAACCTTGGTCATCCCAGAAATTATTATTGCTTTCAGGGATATTGCTCTGCAGAAAACCGGACGTGAGATCCTGTTCATGAGATTGGGCCTCAGGGATCAGATGGAACAGTTATTACTGTACCACTCTACTAGGTAGCTGCTTCCCTATCTGAGCTGCTAGATGTTGTGGGTGGGCTGGCAAGTGGAATTTCCCAGGGTTATGTTCTTACGAGTCTTCAATCTGCCTTTCTTAAGTATGAAATTGGAAGCAACATGGGAGTACATGGCCACCATAGGCCTGGCCACATAATTGTCATATACTAGACTATATATATATGTGTGTGTGCGTGCATGCGCGCACGTGTGTGCGCAGGTGTATAGATATGTGTATATTTGTATCTATATGTATGTCATATGCATAGCCTCAGGGCTATGGTAATGGAGCTGGTTTGTAACTTGGAAGTCCTCCTGGATTTATGGTTCCAATACAGTAATCTAGGGGCAGCTATAGCAATAGCACTTTACAGCACTCTCTGAACGGTTTACCATGTCAGCATTTCCCCGCCTCCCTCAACAATTTTACCCATCTTGGAAGGATGGAAGGCTGAATCAACCTCGAGCCCTGTCAGGATCAAACTTCAGGCTGTGGGCAAAGAATGCAATAGTGCATTCTAAGCACAGTGCCACCATGGCTCCATAGCTATCTTCAGAAGGACCTTTGCGATGTGCGTCAATTACATCTATTTCTGGACAGGGTGGCCCTTCTCACAATCATACATATCTAAGTCAAATCTCAGTTGGATTTCTGTAACGTACTGTACATGGGCTACCTGGAAGACCATCTAAAACTTGTAGATGATCCAGAATATGGTGGCACTAGTAGCAATTTGGAATTTTCCCCCACCAAAGTTGGAATAGCCTCATCTCCATTATTCTTTTGCAGAACCAAAATACCTGGCTTTTCTTACACGAACTGATCCAGGATTGCAAATTAGTGTGTTTTGTGATGTATGGTATTTTCATAAATTGTGTGTTGCTTTTTATTAGATTTTTTTTTATTCCACCCTTACTACTTTGTAAGTAACTAAGGTGGTAAACATACATAATACTTTTTCCTCCTCCTGTTTTCCTCACAACAATCCTGTGACGTGAATTGGGCTGGAGAGAATGATTGGCCCAAAGTCAGGTTCCTGATTTTGTAATTTGTTTTTGTATTATGCTTATTTTCTTTCCATTTTTCTTTTTGTATGCTACCCAGGGCCACAAATCATGGGAAGGCCAGCCTTAAAAATCTTTGAAACAAATAAATAAATATATTTTTCTGCTTTCCCTTCCCAAATGACACTCATTTTAGACCTTCTAAACAAGTTCAGTCCTCACTGATCTGCTCCTTTAAAAAAGAAAGTTGAAGTCTTACGCATTTGTTCATACTGAAATTGCATTGAACAGACTAATACACTTTTCCAGAGATGCCACTAGTTCGATTTTTGTCAAGATGGAAGCACCAAAAGATTCATTGAAATAAAAAGATATCAAATTCTTTATATCGGATTACCTATTCACTGGGAACTCTACACATTCAGAAACTCAGAATATATAAAAGCATAATTATTCTTAGTTGCAAACCATCCATTTTTCTTCTCAATCCCAGATGGTTATCTATATTTAATGTGATATTTCTATTCTGTCGCAAGGCTTTTATAATTCAGTTCCATCACATTTTATTGCAAGGAGAAGATGACTAAGTTCTTGCTATTACAAATGAAAAAGAGCAAATCTCCAATTAATTTTATACTAGGTTTACAGAAAAGGTTCACTAAAGTAGGTATAGTTAAACAAATATTTAATTAACTTAATCAGCGGTGCTTTTATGCATTGAGGAACCAGCAGATTCCACAATTGACGTATAACTTCTTTGAAACTTGTAAAAAATATCTAGCTTAAGCTAATGAATTAAATTTTTCTGAAGATTGTTGCTATTGAGACTCATCATCACAGCCTAAAGTTTCTTTTTTCCCTGACTACTATCCAGTATTTCTTAGATTTGACCAGAGATCACAGGAAGGCAACAGAACACTCATGGGAATAAAAATATCCTATTTTTCTTAGCAGTCACAAAACTGATTAGATCTAAAGATATTTTATGTTTTAAAAATCATGCGAACCACTGGTCTACTGAATTATTTTCATTTACAAGAATGCTTCTGTTCTATAAATCCCTTGAGACATAATTAGAACTGCAGGGATGACTAGTGGCATGCAAAACAGTTTCAAAATAAATTGAAATCAAAATGCCCAACTTGGAATTCAAAAGAGTTGTTTCACATTTGGAACATGCTATTTCAGTCATTTTGGGAATGTTTCGAGATCAATAATCTCAAGACTGTCTTTTAAATATAGCTTTTTCAAAACAATACATTTCAAATATGGAACATATTATGCACCCTAATAGATTCAGTTCAGTTCTAAACAATACCGGTGTCCCAATCTTGAGGTACAAGTCAATAACAAACACCCTAGCCAAAGAAATGTATCAGTTCCGCTAACCACCCACCAGCAGATTCTTCTGTTAGATGTCTCATGAATACGACTTGCAGACGTACACAATGGATATGGTCATGAAGAACTTCACATGGGTTTTGGCCACAGCAACAAGCAATGCCTTCTTCAAGCCATTTCCAGAGAGGAAAAGGAAAAATTAAGCTACCACCCACATAAACAGTTCACCAGGGACCTGCAAATATCTTTGTAATGTAACAACTACAAAACTGTGTTTGTCATTTTTCCACAAGTTAAAATGTATCTATTGATATTAGGGACCCTAAACTGAACCATCATTCATGGCATTATCGTCAGAGATGATGTTGTTAGTAATATATACATGAAATTACCTGATATGTGCTGGAGTGGTACCACAGCAGCCACCAACTATGTTGACCAAACCATCTAAGGCAAGATCCTGGAGAAGAGAAAAAGCATCTTTCAGACACAAATGGGTTAAGAGCAGAGTCACATCTGACGCATGCACAAAGCTTTGCTAGAATTTTTACTTACACATATCCTTGCTAATTACCAACAACATAACGCAAGTCTAATAAGTACAGTACCATTTCTTTCAAAGCCCCATTGAAGGCTTAAATTCCATCTTGGAGTAAAATACTTGCATATAAACCTATTCCTTATTTTAAATGCCTACATGTTTGCCTCCTGATGATACTCAGAAACAACGCACAATATACCACTGAAAGTAAATTGACTGGCTCACATGAAAGTCCAAGTGCACTGATCAATTTCTGAATTGTATGTGATACAATCTTACCAATGATACAACTTACACAATTTCTTTCTGATCAACACCAGAGTATCTTAGAATTGCAGAATATCTAGAAATAGGGAAGTACGTTTGCAGATTTACAAAGGAAGAGAGGGAAAAGTATCAAAAAGATGGTGGCTATAACAGCAGTGCAAGATATATAAAAGGGACAGAGCTTCAATTACATGATTTACATCTTGATTTTTGATACCCATCCCTGTAGACATATTTATCATGTGTATGATTACTCATTAAAGGTCTCACACTATAATCCTAGACATGTCTGTCAGCTCATAAGTAACTATTATACTGTTGGGCAGTGTTGAGCTTCAGGGTTTAGTTCAGACCTAGTCAGCAAAAACTGATTAAAGATTACCAGAGATACCAACAGATCTATTTTGGACTCGACTTCCGGCTTCCAGTGGCGCCGGACGTCTGCGGGGCTTTCTCTCTGCCCCCAGCGCCCGAATCCAACCGCCGCTGAGGCCCCCAGGGGCCAG
>JAOYMU010000252.1:56612038-56624114 GCA_025802295.1 Psammodynastes pulverulentus | reverse complement strand
TTTAATATATTATCCACATTTGAGATCTAACCACTTCAATTCAAAGGCAGATAGAGATTCTGCATACTCTGAAAAAAAGCACCTATCAAGGATTAGATTTTGATAATTCTGTGATTTAAGTACACACTGTTCAGAATACTATTTATCTTAAAATGTGATGCTTTATGCCGTACAAATACACTTAATTAGTATGCTGCTTATAACAGTTGCTCTAAAATTATTAAATGAGTTGAAACACAGGTTGTTGCAAACATTAAAAGATCAACTTTTTTATCAATCATCTCAGAAGAAGAAAGATTTGAATGAAACCTAACATAGATAATTTAAATCAAGGGAATATACTTCTTGGTCAGAGATTTTTATACTGCAATTAAGCTGACAATTAATTGTGTCACCCATTAAATAAGGATTTGAAATGAAGTTACAGATAGGCTTCAGAGTTGTGAGATTTGATTTGATTTTTTCTTAAATTTGAGCTTTAAGATCAATTTGGTGCAAAGGAGTTGTTGCCAATTACATGTTCTTTGACTGAAGCACCATCTCCTGCAAGGATCCACAAATGCAAGTTTACATTTTAGTTACCACATATAAAATACTCTTAATAGCCTAGTTTAGAAAAAGGGAAACCTTGTAATTGCTATGATAAACTTCCTTGAGCTACTATCTTCCAGGTGAGTTGGGCTATGATGACCAACATCTTTGAGATGAGCACTACAGCCCAACACATCTAGAAGACAATGGGCTGAGGAGGCATGAAACTGGGAGCCAAAAACACTTGATGATCTACCTCATATCTGATCTATATTCTACTTTTATTCTGGCTTTAAAATTATGATAGGGGCACTGAAACTTCATTTGTATATACAAATGGAGTAGGTATTCACTGTCAGTTCCAGATTTTGTCAACCCTGGAAAAGATACCTTCAAGATGTTTTTCCTCCCCCATCTAGCTTCACCATTTTTAAAAATTATTGTTGCTCCTTCGCTCTGCATTGGAAAGGGTGTGTTTGTGTAGATTCTTCACTTTCATTACTCACAGATAGTAGGAAAGTGGCAATAAGCCGGGGAGGTTTGGCAATTGCCTGTTTTGGCTGTTGCCTAGGGTGACAAATTTTAGAGCATACCGGAATTGAAAAGATTTATATGCACAATAGAGTATAAAACGCATCTTTCCTATTGTATTACAATCATTTCTTTCTACACATTTCAACAATATTTATGCACAAAGTCAGTTGAGTGGTAGTGAACATCACTCCATTCAGGCATTGCAAGTTTCAAAAAAGAAATAATTATTACAGCTACGGACTTCCGGAAACTAATAATATTACCAAAGTAAGAGAAAAGTCTGATAGGAAGGTACTGAACAAGTGACTATCAACTTTTCAAAGTTATATCCTGAAAAGTGCACTATGTGCATCAGCATGGCTACTCAAGAGAGACATATAATCATAGGAGATACCACAATATGACTTTGGTGCCAAATTGGCCCTCCTGAAAGATGTCCAACAATGCCAACATCTGATGCTATAGTGTATGATTGAAAACATGGCTTATTTCTGTACTGTTCATATATATCTTTCTCCCTTTAAGATGATGTCATATGAGACTATCCCAGTTCTTATTTGCAGTATCTTCTGCTGGTTTGTTCATGAACAAAGGCAACCTGGAAAGGGATGGAACAAGACCAAATGCACAGGTACAGGCATGGATTATTCCTTGAAGAGGACCTCCCTTTTCCCTCCTATGTTTAATTTTAATACAATTTCCAGTCAGACAGAAATACAGGACAAAGACTGCTAAACAGAAGTAAATTATTATGCAGCTATCCTATGTAGATGTTGATAATTTTCATTGTTCTCTTATTGCTTCAAAAATCTAAGTCCTTGTAGACTTTGACATCTGTGAAAGATATTGACTTGATTCACAATTAAAAGTCATCCTTATCACTACAAAGGGTAAGTAAAGTTTATGCTGTAAAAATAAGTATGTTGTCCTTTCCCTAGAAAAAAAAAAGATCTATGGACACCAGAAATAAAGTCAACCAAACCCCATTCTTGGTTTTCCACATTGTCATTTTTCTCCTTTATATGTTTTTCTGATAGGCCCCGTGGCCTCTTTTTGGCCATTCCTTCTCCACCCATTTCTGCAGTATTTTTTCAATATCAACTCTTTGGTATAATTTACAAAGATCAATCAGCTGCTCCACAGTTCTGTCACTGTTCCGTAACAAAAATTCCAAGGTGGGACTCTGTTGTTTCTGTTCCAGAAAACACAACTCATCGTAAGTCATTCCCCATTTGCTCGCAAAGTTTCTCCAGTTTTTCACTGTCGGGTGCGATGGATCCAATTTAATTCTCATCACATACAGCAAGTCCTCATCATTTAGTAGATCACTGATGGTCGGCTGGTGAGATGTACACAAAGAGCAAGAGCCATTTTCTGTACATGACTTCTTCAAAGCTAGAAGTACAATTATATTAGGGTGTTATTCCACTGTTTTCTGGTAGATAAAATTCTATGACATGCTTCAGATGTAATGAGCCTCGTTCATGATGATTTAGACTGTTTTCTAATTCCTTTCCCCATTTCCTCTCCCTACCTTCCTCTTGTTGAATATCCATTTGAAGCAAATCTTTCTTGTTTCTTAAATTACAGTTTCGCATTTGAAATGATATTCTGATTATAAAATTGGCTCATTATATCTGCATTGAACCATTGATTGTTATGTGCTCCCCCAACTAAAGAGGGCGCTGATCTTTACTACACACAGCCGATAGGTATGTGAAACACCTATATAGTAACATCATGATGATTTATTTTATATCTTTAATACTGTCTCCCCGGGTAAGATATTGAAACTAATATTGTCAGTACTCATAAGACTGGCTTTCTAAGATTGCAAAGAGAAATGTTTCTTGGATAAGATGTTTTGAAAACTGAAACTGTTAAGAGGCTGGGCCCTGAATGATGTACCTGTAAATCATGTGTTTTAACTATTCTGCTGAAGCCACCTAAAAGAAAAAGCAGGAAGATTATTTTATAATGCAAAGCTGTGCAATTTGGGGCAGGCAATTATATTTGTCTTTTGGAAGGTTGTGCCACTGAGAGTAATGGGTAAAGATAAGGCTTTATTTTACTAAGCATTACATTAAAGCTTCAGTCAACCAAAGCAATGAGCAGTAGAGATCAATTTTCATGGGCTCATATGTCAATGACCATGGTACAGCTAGTCCTCGACTTACAACAATTCGTTGAATGACCATTCGAAATTACAACAGCAGTAAAAATGGTGACTTATGACTGTTTTACACACTTACGACTGTTGCAGCATTCCCATGGTCATGTGATCAAAATTCAGATGCTTGATAACTGGCTCATACTTATGATGGTTGAAGTGTCCTGGGGTCACGCAATCACCTTTTGAGACCTTCTGACAAGCAAACTCAATGAGGAAATCGGATTCATTTAACAAATGTGTTGCTAACTTAACAACTTCAGCGATTCTCTTAACAACTGTGGCAAGAGAGCCTGCAAAATGGGGCAAAACCAACTTAACAAATGTCTCATTTAGCAACAGAAATCTTGGACCCAATTGTGATCGTAAGTCAAGGACTATCTGTATTGTAATTTGGAATATCGGTATAAGAGGAGTAAACAGTCATGAATTTGACTTAACAGATATAATGAAAGAAAGAAAAAATACATGGTATGCCAGTGAAACTAAGGAAAGGAGAAAATGTGACTGATTTCAATGAAGATGATCTCAGCTTGGAGAGTGGAATATGGAGGTATGGAAGGAGGTAAAGAAATCGCATATAAAAATATTTTTTAAAGTGCAAACTAGTATTATATAGACTGGTGTGTCTGTCTGAAAGTAGGAGAAAAGGTATCTAAAAAAAGATATTGCTATATTTCATAAGTTGATATGAATTAATGGAGGAATTTAGAGAACAAATTATGAGATGATTTGGAGAACCAAGTATGAATTATAATAGAAGTATGAACAAGGAGGCTTGTTGGATCAAAGATGTAAAAAAGCAGTGAAGAAAAAGAATCATGTAACAAAATGACTTATGCAAAAATGAGTGTGAAAGGTATTGTATATACATAAAGAAAAAGGAAATTGCAAAGAATGTAGTTAAAGAGTGCAAGAAACCGTTATGACGTCAGAGAAAATGCAAGGTGATTTTGATGACAATAAGCAGCAGACTGAATGGAACTAAGAATAAAAATGATGAAATGACTTGGAATGAAAGTGAAGTGAGGGAATGTTGGAATGATTGCTTTAGAGATTTGCATTGGTATATTGTAGAATAGGATTAAAATGAATGCTATAAATTTAAATTGAATATAAATTGAAAAATAATGAGGAGCCATCAATGCAATGAAAATATTGAAAAACTGTAAGACTGATATGTTAAAATACTGTGGTTAGATTATGGAGCAATGTGCAAATTGATAAATGTATGTGTGAAAATTGCATCTGGGCCAAATTGGCCAGATGCTACTATAATTTCCTCATACAGCAGGATATTTGACTGTATATGGAATTGAGAACAAGGCAAAGACACCAAAATTGAATGCAATGGGAATGGGATATTTAAGAAGTGTATAGGTTAAGCAAGAATAGAATCACACACACACACACACAAAAGGAAACTCAATGAATGTGTATTGTATATAAAAATGATTGACCAGCATGAAAGAAACTACAGAGATGGTTTGATTATACAGAGACAAAGAACAGGAGTTAAGTTGAAAAAACATCCTCAAAAGCAGACAAATGAGAAGTTTAAAGAAGGAAAGATTATGTATGATGCTATACAACATAGTATATAATTGTGATTGAAGACTGTCATTAAAGCAAAGATTGTAGCATGCAAAAATATGGTGAAGTATAGTGAATAGTGTGATGTAAATGCATATAGTTAGGGGGGTTTTGTTTTGTTTTTGTCTCTTTCAATTCTTACCTTTAGTTGCTACTTTGCATTATTTTCCTGTATTTTACATAATGTTCCCCAAAAGGGAATAGGGTAGTATATATGTAAATTCATTTAATGAGAACTAAATTAAACAAATTACATCTACTTAATCTAATTTTTTTTTAAAGTCATCTTCTGTCTCATTAAATTTTAAATCACAGTTTCCCTTGAGATGTTTTTAGTAAACTATAGTTGGCTTTTATATAGCATCATTCATCTGAGAGTTTCACAGCACACTCTGGAGTAGTAGACCATAACTGTGCATGCAAATACAGTTCAATTTTAGACATTAAATAGTTTCATGACAACTTCAGGAACGGTTTCAGAGAGCATATGGCTTTTGGGGGCCCTATTTGGCCTCATGCACATGAACTATCCTTCTAAGTCTAATCAACTATCCTTCTAAGAAGCTAAAGTAAGTGGGGTACTCACATAGAAACAAAATACAATCATACCAAACTTTCTTAAGGTCACTATTTTTTCTAGGAACGAGTTCCTCATATTGTCATCCAGTCTCAATTTTGTGCATATGGATTTCACAAGACAACTTCCTCATTATCATGCAATCATCAAGCCTGTTCTTAAAAGCATTTCCCTATATCATCAGAACACAGAGACGTTGCGATAATAGGATCCATCTTGTCAGCCATTGTAATGAAGGACTATTTCTTTCTACAGTAATAATTCCAAGCATCCTACTTTGAACAACACACACACACACACACACCCGCCAGAGTAAATACATTTTGGAAATGTGCAGAACGTTACCTGTAGGTGAATCACCAGCACAACTTTGAGTGTCATCATCATCTTCTTCTGGCTACAAACAAATACAGCCTTGCGTTAATGTCATGATATGAATTGAATTTAACAAATTATGCACTTTGAATCTGGAAAAATGTGTCACGAATATCTCTCAAGGTTTGGAAAGGTCAAACCATTAAAAAAAACTAAATACTTTGAAGAAGCTGTATTTCTATAAAGGAAGATCATCATAAAAGAGAGGCACTTAATTCCTGAGTTCAGGAGGATTTTATCGTGTTAAAATAGACTTGAAAAATCTGCAGCAGATGCTTTTGCTATTACAAAAAAACCAACAAGCTTAGATGACGAGGTGGGGGGGGGGGGGGGGGGGGGNNNGTGTGTCTAATCACACTTGGCTAATAAAGAATTCTATTTCTATTCTAAAAAACAAAGTTTATTCTGTTGTCTGAAATCACTTTACCTACCATATAGTTAATAGATTGGCCTCTTTCTGTAAATTATATTATTTTGGAAATATTATTTGTAGTTATATAATATGCTGTAACCAGACACCTTTACTTACCTATACTTAACTGCATTAGTACATCCATTCCAAAGAAGCCACATAGATAATTTATGTGGCAAGGCCATGACAACCATGCATACAATGCCTAATCTGCCTTTTGAGCTTGATCACAATTTGGAGATGAGGCAGGGAGAAACCCAATACCTTCAACTTAAAACCGTTTACACTCCATGTTTAATTATACCAGGAGTAATGTTTCTGCAATACTAGTTGGGCTAAATATTGCATACTTTATGCCTAGTTCTCTGAAAAATTATACATGGAATAGGATGGACTTCCCTCTTTTTTCTTTGTGTTACATATTTTCTTTTTATTTTCATCAGTACTGCTTAACCTTAGGTGACTTCTTTTAGTTCAGGCAAAGCAGGATGCCAAGTTAGTCAAAATGAGGGCCAGATCAGTCTTTAAATGGCATGTTTTTAATTTTTTTTTTTATCACCAAAGGTAAAATACATAATAGAAAAAGAAAAAAAAACAGCTTAACAAATATATAATACCAACAAACAGAGGGAAAAAAATCTTATGCACAAAAAAAATCTTATGATTCTAACATTAAACATAAAAAAAATCCATCCCGGCTGAATGCTGAAAGATACATTAAAAACAATATCTTCTCCTCCCTTTACGTATTGGGTCTACAAATAATTATAATAATTATAAACATTCCCATCAACTCCAGTCTTTAAATGGCATGCAGAATAACAGAATAACTGATTTGGAAGGGATCTTCTAGTTCAACCCCCTGCTCAGGCAGGAAAACTTATACCATTACAGTTAAATGGGTTGTCCCATCTCTTCTTTAAAACCTCCAGTGTTGGAATATCCACAACTTCTGGAGGCAAGTAATTCCACTGATTAGAGCAGGGGTGTCAAAATCACGTTGTTACAGTGTCATCATGTGACATACTGCAATTCCGCCCCCCCTTCGCTAAACCAGACGTGGGCAAGACCAGTGCATGATACATCCGGCCAATGGGCTGCAAGTTTGGCAGTCCTGGATTAGAGCTTTACCTCAAAATAGAATGAAACAAGAACCCAAAATGAGCATGGCCATTGACAAAATCTAAAATATAATGTGAAAAATACAATTAAAGCAAAGTAAAGAGCTTATTTACTTGATACTTCAATAGATAAAAGTATAGATTATCTAGATTTAAGCATAATATTGAATTAGAACTGTAGTGATGATACAGCTGGGAAAGTTAACATAGGAAGGGGAAAGGAGAGAATAATTTGATCAGAGGGAAGTTAAAAGGGCATTGTGAGCCCCCACCTGGGACCTAGCAAGGCTGCTGGGGAATCCATGAAATTAGGATTTGTCAATCTGAGAATTATTCATCTGACAACATTATAGTGTGAAATATGGAAATAGAAGGTCAGAATTAAAGAGGGGGTATCAGGAAAATAGAGAAGAGGCAATAACACAAGTTATAGAAGCAGGAATATAACACAGAGTTAACACTGCAATATATTCACTTTATTTTCAGTGTTAAAACTTAAACAGTATTACTTCATGCGCACACAAGAGAAACTATTAGATGATTTCAATAATCCTAATGTTTCCGGGGGGGAAATCCTACACTGCAGCTTGTTCACTTTGCACAGATTGCAAAGGTAACTAAATTAAGCAATAATTATAAAAATAAAGTTTCTATTTGTCTTAGAATTATAATTTTTATCAGAGACATCCAAAATTTTCTTAATTTTTATTCAGTTTGATAAAAAACAATTTGACAAACAAAATCAAATTACTGTCTGTTTTGGGACATTATACACCATCCAAGGTACAATTATATTGAAAGATTATTAACTATAAAGCAATTACATTTAACAATTTTGTTAAAGAAATGCTTCTTAATAAATTGCAAGACCAGACAAAACTACAAATTTGTCTCACATGTGAGGAAAGGTAAGAAAATCCAGTATTGCCTAAAGGCAGAATATGGATTCTGTACGTCTATTTCACTACTTAAGGGAAAAGAAAGAAGAGGTTGCAGCCAGAATAAGAATTTGCAATGCTCAAAATACAGCCAAAAAGGTGTTAAATAAAATTACTAGGAATCAAAGCAGCTTGCTTCTTTTCTAGTGCTAAGCTGTACTATGTTGATTGCCTTTGGCTTGGCGCAAAATGTTGAACCCATACAATTGTGGTTTTAATAACAGATTGTTTTTTCAATCAGCCTGTGGCATATGGAAATATATGAATGTGGTCAATAAGTTGCCAATGCTACAAGAAATTTGTGGGCTGTAATTTGTGTGCAAAATTTTCATGCATAGGTTTGCATTTCCTCAAGGATTTCTTACTATAACATGAATCGCCTACCTCTTAAGTTCTTAATTAGGGCCCCCTCTGGATATTTATTTACTAAAATATCATCTACTCTTGTCAATTCTTCCTGTTCTAGATAGTTTACAACATATGGAATAAATCATTAATTCAATAAGAAAATTCACCCATAAAACCAAGAAATAATAAACAAAACAATTAAAAGCTATTTTAAAAACCCTGTAGTTGCCATCATGTAAGTCTGAACTCTCTCTTAAAGACTATTTTCTTGTCTTCTATCATTTGAAGGTACACACTAATTTTGCGGCAAGCCATTTCAGAGGGAGGATTTACTATGAGAAAATCTATCTTGAATTCCAACCTCCCGTTTCCTTTCAGGGTGGGTACCCAGGCCATCCTTTCTTTATTTGATAGTATAGATCAGGCAGATTCTACATGAAGTAGGTGGTTTTGAAGATTACAATGTGCCAAACTGTAGTGTGCCTTTCCTTCACTGAAGACAAAGAGTATCTAAAATTCAGGATTTTTTTTCATGGTGTCTTCTGCCCTCTTTCCAGATTGTACTTCAATTTGAAATAAAACTTTCAGCACTGACTTATAGCAAACTGGGGAACAATACTGAAAAGTCTTAATGTTGAAAAATAACAATAAATAATATTGTCAAATATTCTAATAGGATTAATAACATTTCAATTACCTGGTGTATCAAGCCAGAATCTGATGTTAGGTTTGTAATGTTAATGGATGAAATTTCCAAAGTCACTTTTTCTGTTTGATATTCTTCATCTACAAGGCAAATATTCTTCAATGTTAGTCAGGTTTGGATCTCTTGATCAAAATATTTCTAAAAAGGTTCTGTAATTCAGAAAGATTACAGTGCCAATTCAAGTAATGTATAAGGGCAAGAAAGAAAGCTGTAATACAGGCACACTGTTCCATTCATAAAATTTAGCATAACCAGTGATGACTTGCCTAAAATTCTACATACCTAAGATTGCAGAAGGAACTAACCTGTGGGCACATTATCAACCATTGGCTTCTAGAAAGGATCTAATGAATGAAAGCCCTGGATATATACAGAGTAAGTGAGGAACTGCTAGTCTCTATTATGCTAATCTTCTTTCCCCTGAAATAAAATTCCATATAGCCCTCTTCCAAACCATTCAGTATGTCACTCTTGCTGCTAGTCACCAACCAATTACATTAAAATCATTGTTTTACAACTGCCTCCTATATGAGTTGCAATAATTATTAATGATAACATTTATCTGAAATGTCATGTAACATTTCATTGGCTTCATTCCTGAATATCCAGTTATCATTAACAGGTACAAGAACAAAGCCAGATCTTTTAAATTGCCTGGGTGTGTCCATATACAATAGTTACCTTCATCAAATCCAGAGTAATTTCAGGTCTAAGTATAGCAGAAAGAGAATAGGAAAAAGAGAAAAAAATAAATTGCTGCTGAGATAAAGCTTATAAAGGTCAATCTTCCTCAAACTTGCCACAGTTGGAATTTACTCCAAGATGTCTAAAAATTGTTACGTGTCTGAGCAATTTTGAGAGCTTTAAGTCCAAACTTCTGGAAATGCCCAGGTCAGAGAAAGTTAATGTAGACCTCTAGGGTTGGACTGTAACTTCCTGAATACTTAGTCTGCACATTTACATGATACCACTGTGGAAGACAGTACTAGATCTTCTTTTTCATAGTAATGTGATAAATATGTTACAATGATAATTGTTACAAAAACAAAATATTTAAAAACCTTAGAGAATATTAATTTATCAGAATAAACATTCATATTTTTATTTGCCATTCCATGTACAATGGAAATTACTTCAGAATAATTATCCCTCTAAGTGATTTCTCTCTTGCTGTTCTTTGGTTGTTTATTGATTGGTTTTGGATACCATCCCTATTTTTAGAGTAAGATGAGTTGAATTAGCAAGGACCATATCTAAAGCATTACAACTAAATTTTGTGCTGTATTTTTGGACATAAAGTAGTTCCACAATTGTATAAAGAGACTGATAATATTCCTTCTGCCGTTATTGCTTCACACACTGTATTGATTCTTGCTTTGATAAGGTCTCCTAGCCTCCTATAGATACTTTCGGTGTCAGAATGAAATAAGAAAACAAATGATCCATGTGCATTAATCTTGCCGCTTCATCTGTCCACTGATGAAGCTCACCCCTCAATACAATTCATAATGTTCTGAGAAATTTTTCATGAGAAGGACTAACAGACTTCAGCAAGCTAAGTAGAAGAAAGAGAGCCATTAAATGTCTTGCTATTGGCTTGGTATTTCATAGTATTGACCTGCCGCTTGGAGCGAATATAAATTTCAGAAGAAAATAGTTCTGATGCCCTTTGTTTATCCTGTGGGAGATGACAGAACAGTAAGGCTATTGTCTTTTATAGGAAACAATGATGTTAGCTAGATAAGCCTAAAGGATGTAGAGCCAAAAAGACAAGGCTACTATGGAATAGGTACTGTGGTTCTCTATATCAGATTTATTTCCCTCGTGATCCATAAGGTTTTTTTTTCTTGGACTGAAATGGGTTTATAGTTGAATGCTTAAATAAAATGTGTAGTTCCTTCCACCAGTTCTCTATATTGTACAACATCAATGGAGCAGAAATTAACCAATGATGTGTGCCCTTTGCAGATTAAAAATAGAACTGGCAAGACAGGTATAAGTCAGCATAATCTAGAACCAGGCTTTTTAAAAATCTTTTGTAAATAATAAACTAGGAGCCTAAGCATTTGCAAACATCAGATGGAATGTTAGATTATCCATATCCTTTGAGTGAATAATCCCCATATCTAATGACATGGATAATTGCAATAAAATGAAATTTGTTTTCTAACATCAATGCAGTGTACTAATTGCCTACATCCAGGTGCACTGTGATTAAGGTTGCTTGTTCTAAGAGGGGAGAAGATGAGATGGAATGTTGATACCGAACTTCAAACAAGCTTGGCTCACCACTTCCATGAGGTGGTATCAAAACTAGAAAATGGGCCCAAATAGAAAGCTATCATGTTTCAGCTGGCATGTCGCAAGAAAGAAGTTTGTTGGTCCAGGCTGTATGGCTTGATTATACATCGTATCAAACAAAGATAGTGATGTTGTCTGTTAATGAAACTGCTGAATCTCCTATAGAAAAGGTGACCCAGATGACTTTAATAGCATGAGGAGGCAATGGGAACAATTATCACAAATTATGTTGTACCATATGAAATAAGATGTGCATTCTGACAGTGGAGGCAGAGAACATCTGTCATCATCAGAGATTTTATGATTGGGAAAGTTTACAAATATACTAAATTAATAAAAACATTGACTGTGGCACTGACTGACTCAATACCAAGAATATGAGAACAGAAACTCCTACAGAAGAAGCAGAAGAAATTTGATCTTAGTTCTGAGGAAAAGTAGCATGGGTGAGTGAAACTGGGTCCTTCAGG
>JAOYMU010000252.1:56569960-56582929 GCA_025802295.1 Psammodynastes pulverulentus | reverse complement strand
CTTTGGCTTCTTGTAACAATTTTATTTTAATCCTTGACAAATCTATTTATTTCTAATAACTATCACATTGTTCTAAGATTGTAACACATAATCCCCTTAAGATTTGCTCTAGAGTTGTCCTAGCATCAATGTCGGACTGATTAGTCTATAGTTTGCTGATTTTTTTTTTCAAGGCAAAGGGAAGATAAGGAACTCTGAGAGTACTCTTAAGATCCAGCAGGATTTTTTAAGTTATGTCTAAACATCTACAAGTAACAAAATGTTTTAGGGCACAGGTGGCAAACGCAAGGCCCGGGGGCCAAATGTGGCCCGCCACATCATTTTATGTGGCCCGCGACAGCTGCAAAGTTCCAATTGTCTTTAGGACATTTGGTTGCATTTATACTGTCTTACAGTTACATGTGGCCCTTTGAGGGCAACCATTATGCTGATGTGCTCCTCGGTGAAAATGAGTTTGACACCCCTGTTTTAGGAATTCTGTACATTATGCTTTACATATAAATTATCAATCGTCCTTCCTGTAGTAGAAGATATTTTATGTTTGGAAGGAGCCTTTCGAATTTTTTTCTTCATAATTCAATTGCTTTGACCAACTTCTCAAATAAAAATTTCTACCTTTCAGTTTGAGGAATGGTCTGATTTTCATTGAATTTCAAAACAATTGGTCATTTCCACTTTTTCACAGATATCCTGGGTATTTTAGTTTTTCTTCTCTCATTTGTTATTAGATCTATCAATCACCTGCTGTTAGAATTCTGATGTTACAAATTACATATATAACTTCAAATAAAAATCCACATCAGTGATTATATCATGCATAATATCAATAAAATCTACCCCATATGCAAAGTTATATATAACATTGTATCTCTTCAGTGACATTCTGGTATATTGGTTAGTCAAAGATTATCTTATTTTGTTTTTAGATAAAACTTTAACTCAATGTATATGTGGATGTCTTTAGAATGTATTACTAGTGGTGAGGTTTATGTTATTTGCAGATAAAACCTGGACAGATTTATGGGGATGGCAAAACAGAATAATGAAAAAAAAATGTCAGTGAAAATTGTTTCTATTGCAGTTATATTGATAGAAATCAAACAATAGCCTGCATCTTTTATTAATTTAAATATTTTTTCCTTTCCCATATACATTTTCTTTTATGCAGATAAGTATTCTTTTAAACTATTACACCTTCTGGTGGCTTATTGCCAGAATATGTAATATTGCTAACTTAAGAAAACTGGAAAAAAAATTCTGTTGACAGTTGGTTTTCTGGCAGTAAGAAAACATGGCATGTTGAGATTGCACAGATATTTCCATATATGTATATGTACATCCCTAATGTTTTGTTTCTGACAAATGGTACAACAATATTGTGCAACGAAGACTGTACAAATAATGTAAGATAGATAGTTTCTAGGGAACAAATTCCCTAAATAATCAGGGAAAACTAACAAATATTGGGAGTGGGGTTGAATTGAAGAAAAATACAAGGGAGGAATGTCAAAGAAACTACAAATTACTATGTCCTCAATTATGAGAAATGAAAGAAACATTTCTGTATAGCTAATTATAAAGAGTTTGCCTTGAGAATTGCTGATTATTAATTGTGGATGATTGAGTAATGCTTCTTGCTGAATAAGCAGAAGCAGATGAATGGAAAACTAATGAATATAAATTCAATGAATACAGAGCCTGATAAATATGAATGAAAGAGCAAATGGAAAATAGGAATTTTACAGAAGAGCTGTAAAAGAATTTTAGCTGCAAAATATTTTTACAGTCCTAACAAGGCTGAAAATAGACAGAAGTTACTCCATAGTTTACCAGCAATGCTTCCAATTGTTCCGATTCTGTTTGTATCCTTGGCAGAAAATAAAGATACATATGCAGCAAATGCAACTCCACTACAATCATCATCATCATCATCTTTTAACAACCCCATAATCTGTTGCGGGATAGAATCTGGGCAACTGAATGGAACTAGCAGAGTGTTTAATGGCTGGATGCCCTTCCTGTCACCAGGGCGGAGTTTTGTTCAGCAGATATATTCTCATTGTGCCCAGAAAGAGAAATACCTGCTTCTACCTAGGATCAAACTCACAGCCTCCTGATTGTGAGGCAAGAGCTCCATCTCTAGGCCACCACACCACTCCATGCAACTTCACTACAATGCTTTGCTGGCTGAGGAATTCTGGGAGTTAAAGTCCACAAGTTGCCACGGTTCGAGACCCCTGGTATAGAGGATTGTGTGTGTTAGTATGATTTACTGGGTTAGGGATTTTCTTTTTCACTGTGAGTTATTGAAATGTATTTGTGTGTGTGTGTGTGTGTGTGTGTGGTGCACTAAGGGAGGCTCAGCCAATCTCTTTGTACACATGTTGTGCATTGACAATAAAGATTTATTTATTATTATTTATTACAACAGTTAATGTTTTCTTAGAAAAGTCATTTCCTTTAAAATAAGTAAATATTAATACAGGTATAACTTACTAGATCTTTTGTAGGACTTCGAACACGGAAGAAAAACACCACCAAGGAAGTGGGGAGAAGTTCCCACACAAACAAGATTATTCCAAATACTATATAGCCAGCATCACCCAACTGGCATTTCAGATCTGCCTGTTGCAAAATTAAAGGGAATTTAAAATAGTCAAGTACTAAATGTCTGTAAGCAGATAGCAAGATGAAACCTTTTCTGACAAGCAATTTCCTACGATTTCTGCAGCCTCCAAATCTAGATATTTTCCTAATTTTCTTGGCCTAACTAAACAAATATGCATCTATCTGAACTATCAATACTTATTGCTCAGCACATTCTTCCAGTCAGAACATTTCAATTAGTGGATACTTACTGACTTGTATCAATATTATAATCTGTATTAGAGATATATGCCTAAGAAGAAGGATACATTCTGAAAACATAGCTTCAAAATGTTGAACTGTAGCCTGAATCAATCATGGATAAATTGATTTAATCCAGAATCAATCAGGTTGACTAACACATAGGTAATCTACATGTGAATCACTTGAAAGCATGTCACATTTAAATACATTTTAAAATAGATAATAGGATCTTCCTGTTACACAATCCCCTTTCTGCTAAACTGTTAGTCCAGAATAGGAAAGGTCCCCATGGCTTCTCTGATATATTGAAAATTTTCATCACAAAGCTAAACTGAATGAAATTTAAAATTCTCCTTGGTTAAAGATTGCTGGCATACAATACCCCATTAAAATTACCCAGTAAGCCTAACATTTTAACTCTGCCCATTATGATTTTCTCAAAGTAAAACATTTTTTTTTTGCAAAGGACAAAATAATGTATGGTTTCCCTGGTTTTAATATACACAAGGCTATGATTGTTCAGTCACATATAAACATTTCCTACAATCTTTCATTGAAGATTCCATTCTCATTTTTATGAAAATGATGCCAGTAGTTTTTTCTTGACACATGTAGTTAAAAAATCTTGAGCTGGTAACTGCAATGATGTGGGAGTGTGGAGGAAGGATGCTTACTTTTACACCATTAAGTATAGGTATCTAAATGAACATTGTATTGTCAGAAGAAATTGCTACACAGTACTTGCCTGATCAGATACATTGTACCAATCATAATCAAAAGAGTTCATTGCCTTATTTTGAGAAAATGATAGAATAACCAGGTTGTAACAGGCTCTTGAGGTATATAGTAGTATAACAGTTGCTCCTATTGTTGTTAACTGGCATACTGATGATCCCTAAAGAAGATATTAAAATATAGATATTAAAACCCACTTGTCTACTGATCACTAAAATGTTCAAAGTTCTAGTTTGAGAGAAAATTTGTAGCCAAATCTCAAGTCATTTTGGACCATCCTTAAACATTGTGTATTGTAATTCTGCTAGAATCTAAAAAGTGCTGATACCTTACAATATATTTCCTTGGAAAAGAGAAAGCCATGATTTTTTTTGGTGGGGCAGGATAGAAGGGAAAAAAACAAGGAAAGATTGTCTATTTAATGTTCCACACTGGAAAAAATATATCACACCATAGTGGAATAAGAAGTAAACATAATTCAGGAAAAAAGTTTAAGATCTGCAAATAATTCAGTCTGCTTTTTCTAAAGCAGAAGGATAGATATGCTGATATTACTTAATCTGCTGGTCAGAAATTATATAAGTTATTATTATTCATATTTGTTGGACACCTGGAAAATGTTCAGCATCTTTTTTTAAATGTAATTTATAAAATACTACAAATGCAAAAAGGGTTATTTTGTTACAAATGATTGCACTGTCCAACAAGTAATCATAACGGTTGCAAAACTGTGTTCATAAAACAATTGCAATTGCAGTAGAACTACCAATGGGGCATAAATTTGAGCCTTTCTAATAACAGAATACTACAATATGAAGGTCAGGATGATAATTTAATTAAAAGGAAATTTCCTTAATCAAAGGCAATTAGCTCCTATATCATTCCTGGAGAGAAAAACAACAAAAACTCTAAAATAGAAGTACCCAAGGTTGAGATTATCTGAAAAAAAGACACCTTTTTCTTTATCTTTATAGAACCATTTTGAAAGAATAAAATCTCAAGAAATAAACAATAGTGCTCTCAGTGTTAAAAGAGAAAGACTCTGACTATAAGCAGCCTGCTTAATCGGTTCTAAAGCCTCTTTTGTCCACTTATTCCTTCATTAAATCTTCAATGATGGAAATGAGAAAAATAATACAGTCTTTGGTTAGCTGCTGAGAAGTGACAGATGGAAGTTCATTATTGCTCCCAGTCTTAAGACTGTGGTCCTCCAGTCATCTGATTGGATAGACTAGAGGATGTTGAAAATGCCAGATCATGGCATCTGAAATACCAGTATATGCTGCCCAGTGACAAAATTGCTGAAAAGTTGAGACATATGCACATCTGATAAAATCTCTCTGCATTCTAGATTTGGGGCACTCGGAATGTTTAAAACATTTTTAACATGAAACATTTTCTCTTTTGCTTCCTCAATGTAATAAAAAATCAAATGATAATGCCACCAACTTTAGAAGATTGCTGACTTCTGAGCTAGGTCTTTGGAATTATTTAGTATAATTCTTTTTATTTTGGCAGCTTTGATTACATTGCATTGATTTATTATGCTAGACAAATTGATGATTTTTTTAAAAGCAAGTATTATACAAATTGGTATGAAAAATGCAGTTTGTCCACATTGGATAAAGTGAACTTTATAATTCAAAGAAAAAGTTTCCGGAGTACTTTTCTTGTTTATATGTTGTTTCAGCACAATCTAAGCAGAACATATTCTCAAGAAAGTATCCACAGGAAAACAGTCGCTCTTTCAGATAATTATTTTTCAACATAAGTAGTCCTCGACTTATAACGGTTCATTTAGTGACTGTTCAAGGTTACAACAGCACTGATAAAGTGACATGATCATTTTTCACAGTTAGCAGCATTCCCATGATCATGTGATCAAAATTCAGATGCTTGGCAATTGGTTCATACTTAAAGGCTGTTACTGTGTCTCAAAGTCATGTGATCATTTTTTGTGACCTGACAAGCAAAGTCAATGGGGAAGCCAGATTCACTTTACAACCAGGTTATTAGCTTAACAATTTCAGTGATTCATTTAATAACTGTGGCAAGAAAATTCATAAAAAGGGGTAAAACTCACTTAACAAATGTCTCATTTAACAAGCAATTTTGGGCTCAATTGTGGTAGTAAGTCGAGGACTACCTATACATGTTGTGTGTTGAATATGTTGAATATGTTTAAGTTTGCTTGTGGAAAATTGGAGATAACATTAGGTGGTCTTGGATGTTCCTATGCCAATCTGGGTTTGGAGAAAACCATTATGAAAATGCTATTTGATACCCAACTGAGCAAAATAATTCTGATACAATAAACGGAAACTTAGAAGGTCAGACTACCCCATCATTTAACAACTAATTTTGCTTTTCCCTTCGATCTAGAGCCCTTCTTGCTAAATTTTAAAAGAGGGTTTATTTTTACTCAGGACATTTAGAGGTTTTCAGAATTGTTTAAATGGGATGTAATAATTTTAGCTCGTTGGATAAAAGCCGTAATTGATTGATTTCAGATTGATATATGCATGTGTATGTCATCAACTTAGTCAGGACCCCTGGCAAATACATAGATAGACAGGCAAATCCATGCAGGTTTTTTTACAATGTTTCAGAGGTGGTTTGCTACTGCCTTTACACTGATTACCAATACAAATTTTATTACCTTATAAAGAAATAAAATTATCAGTTGGATTCACCCCCACTAATCTTGACTAGACACTGAAGAAAAATCCTTCCATTCTTGAACAAAATACCATTCACTTATCTGCATTGGAATAATTTCCCCATATTAAACAAAAACACATACAAAACACAAAAAGCCTAAGATATAACTTTACCTTGGATTCCAAGTAAATATTTGCTAAGGTCATTTTGGAAATCTTGTAGAGACAAATGGAGAGTGAGATGGCACAGAGTACAAAGAGAGTGTCATTTATAGCAACCCTGACCAATACAATTATCCTCCTTTCTGAATTTTCTAATTTCACAAGCACAGCACATGTTAAATTCACCAGCAGGAAAAGTAGACTGACCACGAAAGACACCAAGTAGAGGGGTAACCTAAGCAAGGAAAGGGAAAATAGTATTAATTTTGCAATTATTATTTTTAGCAAATATTACTACAATACTAAATCAGTCTTCCCCAAATTGGTTACCTTCCGGTGTTGGGATTCCAACCTGCTTGAAAAAGGCTTTGAGTTGCTCAGTTTTTCCCAGAAATGTATAATATGCCCTCTCTTATAAAATAGTTTTAGAGCCTTGATTCTGTAACCCAAATTTCCCATCATTGAATTTTTAGAATTACATTGGACTGTATCTTGTCATTTCTAAAGTGACTAATCACTGTAGTTTGTACAAACCAAGTCACTGTAGCTGAATCTTAACTAAATTTTCTCAGGAAATTATTACAAATTAAATATAATTTTAATTATTAAAAGTAATTCAGCTTTTTTAGTCATGATGCCTATCATGGAACAGCCTCTCCCTCCCTCCCTCCCTCCCCCCCCCCACAAGATCTAGAAGGCCCCAAACCCTTTTAATCTTCCTGAAGGATGTGAATACCAGACTCTCCCTGCAGGTACTTGACTAGGATGGTAATGAGCCCAATATAAGTGTAAGTTTCTTATGGTGCCCAGCTACTGTATTTTGTCTATTTTTAACTTGGTTTGTATTTGTGTTTTGAGATCTTATTATGTATTTTATATAACTGTTGTTAGCTGCTCAAGGTTATGCATATACAGTAAATGGGCAGCTTTGTAAATTCTCTAAATAAATTAATAAAAGTAATGATTATTTCTCAGAAATACATGGACATGTTTTTATTCCTAGAAATAAAATAAAACATGTCCCAATAGTATGCAACTGCTTTTTTTCCTTCATTCATGGTGGAAATATGTTTTTACCTGTATTTAAGTAATTCTGGTGAGTATTTAGATTTAGCTTTGAAAATCACCTGTAAGAAAACGAGACTGTGTTATTAAACATGCAATATATAGTAGGGCTGGCACTCTCTTGTACTGTGAGTTCATTATATTTCAGATGGATGACTTGGCCACATACGTAACAAAACCATTGTGCAGCTCCTGCATTCTTGCTTTCAGATTTGCAAATAGACAATTTTCTATGCGGCAGCAAAATTTTATTCATCAGTGAGTTTACAGGAAATATATATCCTTTTTTTTTTTTAATCCTAGACAAAAAAAAAAAAAAAAAAACACCTGCAGAAGCAAAAGTAGCTTTGTATACAATCAGAGAAACCAAACAAAAAGAATAACTATAATCATCCATTCAAGGGCAGGTTCTTTTGAAAGGAAACAATTCTGTAGTAGTGCTTGTGTTCTACCCCAACCTTTCCAGCTTTGCAGAGGGGATAGAGGAGATGGTTCCGGGCAAGTGATGGGCAAGCACATGGGTGCATGCACTCGCCAACTGCTTGCGCAAAGGGGAGTTTTGGGCAGCCTAGTTTTCAATAGCTTTCATGGCCCAGCAGTGGGCTATGGCTTGGGGGTTGGGGACCCCTGTTCTAACCTATTAGTTCCGTGGTAGTCCAATTGCTTATGCTCCAAAATTAAAACAGGAAACACTGTCTCAGATTGAGTTCAAGTTGTAGGAACTGCATGGATTCAGCCATTTAATTTCTTCGTATTTTTGCCACTTATCTTCCTCTGAAGTGCTTTTCAACTTTCCAGTCCACTATCCTGGGATTGCTTGATGATCTCTCAGACCAGGTGCTGTCCCATGCTAAGATCAGAGAAATGATCAATGGGGGAAATGAGACTCATGCAGGTCAGAAAAGCACCAATGCTGGCTTTCATGGTTTCATGATTGTTATCAATCCTTTCTGACTACTGCCTGGGACTTCCCTATCTCTAGCTTTTTGCTTGATGATTGTTTTTTATTAGAGGAGATTTTGTTAGTTACAGGCAGATGGGTACTCTCATTGTTCAGTTCTTTTTAAACAAAGGAAATATTTCACTCTGCTTTCCTTTAAACAACAAACTCTCAAAGGCATCATAATCTTTTTTCAGACTTCCATTATATAACATAGCAAAAGTAGGAGCAGAGCATATTCAAATAGGCCACATATACAACTTTAGCACTACAAGAAGTAAAGTAATGCTGTAATCTTATTTATTTCCCATGTTTAATTTATTCTTAGAAATTTCAGTTCCTCTTTTATGTACCTCTGTAGTGCAAGCTTCCTCAAACTGGTCTCACTTAATATTTGTAGCTCTCAGCTACTAGAATTCTTATCAATGATTGAGGAAGTTTTGGAGTTAAAGTCTACATATCTTGAGACTACTTAGCTCTGTCACATATTTCAGAAGCAAACAGACAATCTGTCACTCATAATTATGAATCATGCTTAATAAGGACATTCAGATTGATATACCTTTGGAGAAGAAACGCACTTTTCCTCAAAAATTTTCTTTAATAACCCTGAATGCTAACTCTGGAGCTGACACCCGCCAGTTAGTAAAAGAACTAAATAATCCTGCCTCCCCCACCATGAGATCTGCACATTTGTTTCTGGGTTTGAAGCCTTGACACTTTCATATGGCCAGGAACTCCAAAGGGAGAATGGTACCTTGGGAGTGGTAAATGGATTAGCCAGGCCCTACCTCCTCCCCATACCCACTTTGCTCCTTTCCTTTCCATCTGGTTAATTGAATTTTAACTGAATTTTAATTTTAAATGTATGTTTCTTATTCTTTTTAATGTTTTATATGGTATTTTAATTGTATGACTATAAGCCACCTAGAATTACCTCAATGAGATGGATAGCAAAAGTTTAATAATAAATACCAATAAAAGAGAATATTGCTGGCTCGGGGTTGAAATGAAGGCTCCTTGGTGCTCTCTAAGCTTGCTTATTTTATTGCAGACATTTCATTACCCTAACTAAGTAATATCATCAGTGCTAGTAAGGAGTGCAGTTTGCTTTAAGTTTATATTCTAGTGGCTTGCCTGTCAGTGTTGGTGGGAGAGGTCTTACGAGATTCTTTGGTTGGGCTGTTCGCTGTTGACTTCTTTGGCAATTTCTCGATTGGGGTATTGTTTACTTGATTGTTGTCCGATGTTAAGCTTGGAGTTAATCTGTGCTGATTACTGGTAGAGAGATGCTGGAATCCTTGGGGGGGGCGGGCTGGTTGGTTGTTCTTTTGCATAGTCTATAGATGTTGTTAATGTCTGTGTATCTATTGATGGCTGATTTGTCAGAGTGCCAGGCTTCTAGAAATTCCCTGGCATTTTGGACTTGGCCTGGCCTAGGATTGTTACATTTTCCCAATTGAAACTATAATTAAATCTGTCTATATGTTGTGAAATTATAGAATTGTCATTTAATTTGACAATCAAACAAGCAAGCTCAGAGAGCACCAAGGACCCCCTCATTTAATAATAATAATAATAATAATAAATACATAAAAATAAATAAAACAATTCCAAGTTCACAACTTACTAAGAATCAAACAAAGAGCAATCACAAATGGTCAGTTCCTTTTTAATATATAATGGATGATTATATGTTGTGTATACAATCAATTGGCTTGGCTTGGAGTGTTCTGATCCACTTTTATTGCATGTGTCTCTTCCCAAACCACCTCAATTATATTATTTTCCTAAATATCCTCTTCCCTTCCCTAGCTGTTTTTAGGATGGTTCTTTGGGGAAATGATAGCTTCTATAGCTACCATGCACAATTGATTGTTGAACACTTCTATCCTGGAACATTTTTAGAAATAGTTTGAAGATGAGCCGTGATTGTCTTCACTTCTGTTGAGAATGGCTGAGAATAAGAAGGTAAAATCTCATTCCTGCCCTGCTGCAAGCTTTGTAGCATCAGAAATGCCCACCCTCTCACTCCACATCTTGGGAGCTGATGCTGCTGAGATGTAGAGAAAGCAAACTTAAATGACAGTAATTGGAGCTACAGTTACAATACTATAAGTAGGAAAACATCTGTAACCCTTCAAATAACTTCTCTTCCTTCATTCACAATACACAAGTTTCATAATGGAGTAGTAGTATCCCTTGCCATATGCCGAAAAAACAATAATTCCTTTTCCTTTAAATACCACCATCATACATGTATCTCAGAAACATAAGACACCCTGGCTAGCTTCATTTACCAGAAACATCAGCCTTGTGGATGTGTTAGCAACTGATCTTACATCTCTCCTCAAAACCACTTGGAAACTGAAGATATATTCACCAAACAGAGGCATTTCTAGATATGGGTGAACAAATTTAAAGAGTGGACATTCGAGCTAACCTATCAATCCTGTGGGTGAACTGATTTTCCAGGATATTACTTTAGAATCAGTTTAGCCTAAGACTGAATCATAGGAAAAGTCAGTTTGAGATGGGATGTATAGTTATGTAGATTTTGGTCTAGCTATGTCTATGATTCTTTGTTCAGGGATAGAGCCTAGCAATGTAGGAAGACTGAGTCATAAATAGTATTGGATTTGATAAACATCCTTCACAATCATGGAAAAAACATTTGTTTCAAATGAAAGATCCTTTAAAAGGGACTAGTATATTCTGCATCTTTCTCTAAATATATTCTGTTCCATTTCCTCCTAATCTTTTCCTAATGTATCATATGTTCCAATTCAATAATCATACTGTCCAATATTTTTATTATCCCCTAAATCTCCATTTGTTTCTACTAATCTAAAAATGGAGATTAAACTATAATTAATAACTCCCAACTTTGCACAGGAAACTCCTTGTCTTCAAAAGCGCTATGCTTAAGGGTGAGAGTTGTAGTCCAGCACAGCTGGGGATAATGCCATGGAGAGTACTTCTATATAGGTAGCCCTTGACTTACAACCACAATTGAGCCCAACATTTCTGTTGTTAAATGAAACATTTGTTAAGTGAGCTTTGCCCCATTTTATGACCTTTCTTGCCACAGTTGTTGAGTGAATCACTGCAGTTTAAATTAGAAACATGGTTATTAAGTGAATCTGGCTTCCCAAATGACTTTGCAATGGTCATAAGTATGAATCAGTTGCCAAGCATCTGAATTTTGATCACATGACCATGTGGTCATAAGTGTGAAAAACAATCATAAGTCACTTTTTCAATGCTATTGTATCTTTGAATGGTCACCAAACAAGCTGTTGTAAGTTGAGGACTACCTGTACGTTATGATCCAATTTCTATATGCTGTAGTCAAGCAAGAAGGAAAAAAAATAACCATGCACAGTTATATGCACCCGGCAATGCATATGAATATGATTCTTAGCATTGAGATGCCAGGGCATGAATGGCATGCATCAGAGTTAAATGAAAGATCTCATGTATAACACAACCAATTATTATTATTTTTGGCTGCACGTATCATGTTCAAATCAGGTTTAATTGAACAGTTTTATCTGGATGTTTTAAAGATAAGGATAAAAACATAGAATAACATTCATGTACAAACATATACAGAACGGAGGGCTTTGATAAAACAATATTCATTTAAAGGTCAAAACATTCTCAGATTAATCTTGTTTGATGGACACATTCATTCAGTTTTCTTGGCAATAATCCAGAGTGAGTTGCTATTGCTTTCTTCCAGGATGTTTTTTAAATTTCTCAGCCTAGCCTACAGCCCTGATATTCCCTGTTGATCTCCTATCTAAGACACATAGTCCTTGACTTAAGAGCGTAACTGAGCCTGAGCGTAACATTTTTTGCAGTGGTCATTAAGTGAATGTGATGCTGGTTAAACAAATCCATTTTCCCCAATGAATGGGTGTTTTTTGCCAGAAAGCGGAAATAAACACCAGAAAACAACAAAAATATCATAGATTCTTGTCACATGACGATAGGATACTGCAAACAACCATAAAAGAGTTGTTTGCCAAGCCCCAAAATGCAATCATATGATTTTCATAGATGACGGAGGAAGTGTTCTCACCCTTCACTTTCAATTAGACGGCATACAAAAGACAAAAAGACAAAAGAACAGAGACAGTACAATGCATGCCACAAAATTTGTAATAGATAGGATAACATAAATCCTGATATAGGTGCAAAAACATGTAAGCTAAATTCTAGTCCTCAAGTAGAAAAGATACGGGTATGAATACAGAAGTGAACTGAACCAGTATTTTGAAAACAGGTTTATGCTTCCTCTGTATTTTGTTGGAGAGGTACTTTATTTATTGAATTTATTTATTTATTGAATTTATTTAAAATGCAACGCTTCAGAGTAGATCTGCATTATATGTAATACAGGATTTTTCAATATATTATCCACTTTGTCAGTCAATTTTGTCTGTTTGTCTAAAATGGTATAGAATTGAGGATAATTTTTATAGCAATAACATGAGGCAGGTGTGGCAAGGGATTCAACAAATTACCAACCATCACCCGCCCAATGTCATC